>OX411309.1:114101210-114686210 GCA_948150685.1 Rhaphigaster nebulosa | reverse complement strand
CCGCCAATAGGTGGTGCGCTATGCTAATGTTGGGACACTTTCTCGAAGGGTCTCGATCCGTCTTGGATATTTTCGGTACCTCTTTTGGTAAATTGAAGAATTTCGCTAATACTATTCATGTATCATCTATTTAAAAAAAATAAATAAATAAAATACAGCATTGTGAATAAATAATACAGCACTGTCACGCAACATAATTTTCTTTAAAAATTGAAGAAGGCTTGTGGATTGTATTATGCGGACAAAATTATCAAAAATAATATTTATTATTCAGAACAAAATGGCATTAATTTTTTCTTTTCCATCGATTTTCTATAGCTTTCCAATTTCATAAACACATTATTATTCCATGACAACGGCAAAATTACTACTATTGATTATTTAGCAAAAGGAACGAAGGAAAAAAGTAAATTTTTATATTAATTTACTATAAAAATTTATATTTACGACCGTATAAATTACGATCTGAAGGAATGCCACTTCTATACGAATGGGTATATTAATTATTTAATGCAAACATGTATAATGTTTAATATTACGGTTATTTTAAAATACCTTAGTAAAAATGAAAAAATCTTTGTTTATGGCTGGATAATCCACCTAATTTCAACATTCAGGACCCGTTATTGACATTTTCTTTTTAATTAGTGCTTTACTAGTTGCCTCTAATATCAGAGCAGAATATTCACTCAATAACTATTTCAGCAAGTGATATCCCAAATAAATATTAGAGCATTTTCAAATTGTTTACGGAACTGGATTTAGCTTTCACTCCAAAACTAGTTTGCCGGCGTCAGGTTGAGTGACTGATCCGTCTGAGGAATGCCAAGTCCGCGATTTAACTTATTGTTTAACTTTTCAAACAGCTCGTCTAAGTTAAATATTTATCAATTTATTAAAATAAGAAGTTTATTTTAATTTCTAAAGTCTCCTATCCACAATCGAGCATTAATTTAAAGAAAAAATTTAATCTAATCTATAATATAAAGTCAGAAAGGATATATGGATTCCTCCATATATATCCAAAGATATATTAATTAGATTATATCCATTAAGAATTTAATGAAAATCCTCTTTCCAATTTAAAACAAAATCACAGCTTCACAAATACATAAATTCATTAAATATTTTCAGGATCTGGTTAGATACCTTTGATACGCTTTACGTTTGAAAAAAAAAATCAAAAATAGTGTAATAATTGCCGATTATTTTTTTTAATAAATCAAAGCAGGCTAAGAAACATAAGTACATAGAGAGGCTCGCAGATTACTTTAAAATCTGTCAAATTATCAGATTTTAATAACGAAAAACAATTAAAATTTCTTATAAGCATTAACAAAAAAAAATTAAAATCACTCATTGAAAATTACATTTTTTTTTTGTTTGAATACTTAAATGAGGGCTTTTCATAATGCTTGTTACAAAGTAAAATTTATAAAGCTATTGAAGCTAGAAAAATCATAATGAAAATTTTGTTTATGCCTTTCAAACGCCTCTAATAGTCATTGTTGCAGTAACTATAAATGGCAATAACAATTACTATAGACCTGTAACGATACACCTTAAAATCTCGTAAAAATTACATATGTAAATTAATATGAGCACCTATCTCATTTCTCCAAAATAAAGAAATCGGTATTTTCCAACTGTTTACAAAACTGGATCCATATACATAATGATACCTGTTCACTATATAAACATATCATCTATTAATTGGATTGTCCACTGACAGATAAGAGCACAACACAGACCACAGATAGATATCCCACTATATTGGATGACGATGGCACTGACACGTAAAGACTTACCTTTCCAAGCACCATGATCCTAAGCCATAGGTCCGCACCGGTCGGGTTGAGCCGCTGCACTGAAGGATGGTGGGAGAGGCCCCGCTAACCTCTTTACCCCGTGGAGAGGGGCTTATCGTCACCTGTCTATGGCCCTGGCCTTCTTGGAGGTGCTCTGTCTGATCAAGAAGCAGAAGCAACGGAATCCAATCATAGGTGGTGCATCCGGATGGATGTTGTCGACAGGTGACTCAACCGACATGTTTAGGGAACACGGGAGGGTAGAAATGCTAATTGAGTGGCCGATTTATCAAGCCAAGCGTATTTTTCATACTTCAAATGGATGCTCATTAGACAAAAATAAGTAAAACATCAGAATTCTGAGATGTGCTAAAAAAATAAAATATATACATATATTTTTTCGGTCGCAAAAAAAAAAAAAATATATCGATCAAATCTACTAAATCTTACTGTTTTTTTAAACTAATCTAGTTTTAAAATATGAATTTGTTTAAGATGATTTATTTTATTTTAACTTAATTTTAATTGTCGTTATAATAATAGTAAATAATTAATACTTATTTGGTGCTATTATTTAATTTATTTTATTAGTATACCGCATTAGATATCTATCTTTCTTTTGCTTAATACATTCGAAGTTTATGCGACATTAGGGAAACATGACAAACAATAGAATATTACCAAGATGGTTTATTTTACACACACATTTGGTGAAGTTACATAGTTTATAATGACTATGTTGAAGTAACTTAATAAGTAATTAGCTTGACACCCACTGGAAAATATCCCTTCAGTTAAACAGTTAAGCAATAAGACTCTGCGAAACCATTTTCTATTTGTAGAATTCATATGTAACAATGCCCTTCAGGATTAGACATGGGAAAAAATATATAATCTCCTCTATCATTCACAGCTATTAAAATGTTTTTGTACATAACCTCAACTCGCTTTTACAGGTACAAAGTCGTTATGACAACGTCACGTACATAAATCGGCACAGGGCTCGTGCGTTATCTCGAAAACGGTAGGTTTTAGGACTTTAAAATACAGAACCCAATATATTTCCTAGAAATGTATATGATCTTGTTGCCCGCATCCAAATCTTTAAAAACCAATCCGTCCCGTCTCCATCCGCAAATTCACTCCCGCCAGAATTTTAAAACCTCCCAGTTTTTCTCAGTAAGAATTGGAGAATTCAAATTGAGATTTATCACTTCGCGAAATTCCCTTCCTTTTGACACATTCGTCAAAATGCATCGCTCCTTAGAGCAGGAAAAGAGATATTTACTACCGTATTATAGTATATATAAAGGCAATACCTTGGAAGCGGGGTACCTCAGAGAGTAGGGCACTGTGGTCTTAACTCTCAGGCCCGGGTTCGAGTCCGGCTGTGCCCGATAATTATTTATGCTGCTATAGCCGTCGATCGTATGGGGACCCCCCTATGGCACACCTCAGTAAAGTGGGAACCTTTAATTAGGGAAGAAACCTAACGGTTGAGAATGGTTCTGGCCAAATCACCTCTTTGCACAACCTCAAGTCATGAAACAGTCCCTTCTTCCCAAGTTCTGAACCCAAGACACTTTATGTATTCATTTTTACGTAAATGCATAAAAACATTATTTTACAATAAATACATTATGCTAATATGTCTATCTTATTTATCTTTGGCCTATAAATATAGTTTGAATGGTTACTTATAGCATTAATATTAAACATAAGAACTTACAAACAACACCTAGATTATATTGCAGACGGGAAACTTCGTCGGCTGTCCCGTCATGTAATTTAACCTGAGCCATATCGTCTCTACCATTTGCAACAATCGAATATGCAAAACTAGCATTTTTATATTCGTCACTTTAAAACTCATTGTTGGGCATGCATTGTGGTAAAGTCTTTTCATTATCTTTTGAAGGTAAGGAATTCAAGACTTTACCACAACGCATGCCTACCAGGTCCAACTATCGAATATGCAAAAATTGGAATTTAATATTCGTCTTTTTAAAATGTGTAAGTTGAGGCACGCATTATCGTTTAGTCTTTGCATTATCTTTTGAAGGTTAGGAATTCAAGACTTAACAATAATGCGTGCCTTAACTAGCACATTTTAAAAAGAATAATATTAAATTCCCATTTTTGCATATTCGATAGTTGGACCTGGTAGGGACGATATCTTAAAGTGGCCACACATGGTCAAGCATGCTTGACAAGTATGCATGATCAATCATTCTGTTCAAGGATACTCGACGGTATGTTGCGTAATTTTGTTCAAGCATTATGACTGAACAAGCCGCTTGATGACGGATTGAATGCGAATCATGCGTCGTGCATGCTTGGCCAAGCCTCGCTTTTCAAGCAAAACTGATCATGTGTGTCAGTGACGTGCCGGCAAGAATAAGGCTGTGTTGCCAGATTCAGATTTCCCTCTAGATTTATATTTTTTTAATGTGAGAAAGTTTTTGGACTTTTTTTATCAACTGCTGTAAATGAATGTGTTCATCATTTTTATGAAAATTAAAATAATTATCGGTAGAACTTATTTTTTATTACTGTAGGCCATCATCAGGGTACACTACAATTTGCAGTGTCTAGATCTACAGCTAATTATGGACTGGTTAATAATTATCATTAATCCCGAGGGGATAATTTTGGTTAAATTAATAAAAAAAATATTATTAATCGGGACTATTACTCGGGTTTCTGGTATGCTATTGGGTTTTTTTAGTACTCGGATTTCCTAAAAAAAAAATCAAAAGTGTCTTAATAGAGCGAATAATTTAAAAAAATATATTAAAAAAATTACATATATTAAAATATTTATATATATAATATATGTATATTATTTATAAAATAATAATAACAATAATATTATTTTATATTATATATATATATATATATATATATATATATATATATATATATATATATATATATATATATATGTATATGTATGTATATATATATAATTATATATAATAATTTATAATATATACATACGGATTTATCTTGAATTCATACAATAAGTTAATATGTAAATATGTTTTCCTCTTCACCAACCAATCTTCACACCACATATTGCGTTTTTCTTTTTTGTTTTTCTCCTGTGAACAAGGGAAAAAACAGCCAAAGCGAGTGCTTCGTCGTCCGAGCTTAACATTACTCAAGAATTAATTGGTGCTGGTTCAAGCATGCTTGAACGAAATGATTGATCATGCATGCTTGACCGTTGATCTATAGATCGTCTTAGACTTAGCATCGCCCATTATCAAAATAACCACACCACTATGGCTGTTATAACTTATATCATATATCTACGATTATTATAACTATTCCTAGTTATCAAATTATATATCCGGTAGTTATCAAATCAGTTATCAATAAAAATATTCTCTAGCCATCTAACCTTAAATTTTTTTTTGCAAAATATGAACTTAATCGCAACCACAAGATTAATTTTGTATTCTATCTTTGTATTACAGTGAACTTTATCTAGGACTTTTCCAAGGTACAGTTCACTATAATATGAACACCATATTACAAAAATTTAACCCATTATGAATTTTGCAAAGAATTCAGTTGACCAGAAAAAGTTTCATTTCATTGAAGTAATTTAGAATGCATTTTAGAACAATTACTCAACTCAATTACCATCAATCAATACTGCAACACTATAAGCTTATATCGATGTGCCTCTTTCAAAATTTTAATGCTATAAAAAATTCATTTATTAGCACAAAGAACACCTAGAAAGTAGGTAATGAAGCTGTTGATCACTTTTAGTAAAGGTACTTCCTTCTTCCTCAACTTTCGCCACTATTGCTCGAAGACAGGCTTAGACATAACGCTTGCTTGTACATATATTATTTGCATACTAGCAGCAGGTACAGCTATACGTCCCCTTTCGAACGTTATCTCAACAATTGAGTAAAAGTGATTGTTAAAATGAAAGTACAAAGACGTGCAAAGCCCCTCTTACTTTCTCCAAAAAAAGAGATATCACATCCTCGCATATCTGATTCGTAAGACAGTTAAATGCAAAAAAATAAACGTCTCTCTCTATTACACTATTACACCGGTATTATGCATGCAACCAGGAGTAATATCTCTTAGGGTAAAATTTCGTTGGTACAGCCCACGGATGCGGATGAAAGAGACTGTTGAAGAGGCAGTTGACTACTGTTTTAAGAGGAATAGAACGGTGCATATTTCGTTGGCACTATTCGGCAGTCAAGGTATGATGTCATATACATACTGCTTTTTCCTGATCGCTCCAGAAGGAGTCAGACGGTTGGCAGCACGACGGTTCTAGGTTATGCTGTTATTTTGAAGCAGAGTTTTGATGATATTTCTAACATTCCGACGGTTTCTAAGCAATTAACCTTTATTTATTTTTTCGTCATTCGAGACAAAATTAAAGAAATATTGTAAACAAATTATAGACGATCAATTTTACGAAATAATTGCACTTATAACAGTCACTGATGCCCATAGTAATAAATTTAAAATCATAGGTTCTATATTCTATTCACAATAGTACAAGAAGCCGTCACTCTGTAGAAGCTGGGCATTAACATGTGATTTATTAATCGTTAAAGTTATTTATATACATAAGCTAGCCTTATACAATACTCCGCCACCACGTGTATTTCTGCACTTGCGATAAAAATGAAAGCCATTCAATTTAAGCCTAATATTTTAAGCTAGAATGTTTAATTCGAGGGGAGTTGACCGCTATAGTGAGCAGTTTCAACAAAATAAACAAGCAGTAATAGTCAGAGATAATGTTTGACAAGAGCTGCAGGCCACAACAGTGGGCAGCACCAGCGAAAGTCTACCTACAGGTGCAACTTGATGAAAGTTTCTAGAAAGTAAAATGGATCAATTTCAAAATCATTTATGAAATAAAATGTGACCACAACAAATAAAACCAATATTGTTTTTAAATATAAGATGCTAATACAGATTTCTAAATGCATATAAATACAGTATTTCAGTAACATGTTTCAGGCAGTGATCTGTTCTAAATAATGTTAGAACAATTATAAATAGTAAGGATCCCTTATTGATTTGATTACCATTCAATGTTGCTTAAAAACAAACATTAGGCTTTTATTTATTTATTTATTTTTAAAGTCCGAAGTATCGGCTTAACAGTGCTCACATGGTTGAGGCTAAACGTAGGGCTTCAATATAGAAAGATAAATAAATATAAAATATAGTAATTAACTTTAACATTAATATTAATATATAAGAATAATTATCATATAAGAATAAAGAATGAAAAAATATTGATGAAAATAAATAATAGTTCTTACAGATAATTATATTAATTATGTTATTTTCTATTTTGTTTTTATATTTCTGTAATTTATGTTGAATTCCGATGGTTGGACCAAAACTTAATTGATTATATATTTTTTTTAATTTATTGACATGATATGCAGTAAAACATATAGTAGTCACTCTTAAGGCAAAACTGCATAAAATCCGATTTTAAGTTATGCCCACCAATCGAAAGAAAAAAAACAAAATCTATCGAAAGACATACATAAATTAAATACTTTACGTGTTAAATTTGTTTATAAATAGACGTTAAAATAACTAATTAATTTTTTTTTCTTACTCTATCTTTTTTTAAATAGTAAAATCCACAATAATGTGTTCGAGCCAAGGATCTTCATGATTTTTTAGGAATCACAGCTAATTAAAATAGCAAATTTCTCTTAAGATGATGTAATATAATTTCGTACCAGTTTATTTAAAACGGAAACATTACATAGTTAGAAAATGTTTCGGAATATAACAGTACGGACAGGAAAAAATGGTACTGGATAATCCGAGATTCGGATGTCAGATCTGAATAAACGGAGTTCTATGGATTCGTTTTTTGTTTCTTTTTTTTCTGTTTCATTGAATTTCTGTTCTTAATTATTATATAAGAATAAAGAATATATTGGATGAAAAATATTGATGAAAATAAATAATGGTTCTTACAGATAATTATATTAATTATGTTATTTTCTATTTTGTTTTTATTATTTCGTACGGAATATTTCTGTAATTTATGTTGAATTCCGGTGGTTGGATCAAAACTTAATTGATTATACATTTTTTTTTAATTTATTGACATTATATGCAGTAAAACATATAGTAGTCCCTCTTCAGGCAAAACTGCATAAAATCCGATTTTTAGTTATGCCCACCAATCAAAGCAAATAACAAAATCTATCAAAAGACAATATTTGTAATAGTTTTTAAAAGCATATTGAAAATTGAATTTACCTAATGACTAGGTGAGTTTGTTTTTCTATATCGATTGGTATGAATAACTAAAAATCTGTATTTTGTGCATATTGAGTTTTGCCTGAACAGGGACGACATAATCCTTTTATTTCCATACAATTGAAAACCAATCACATATCAGTATTACTGTTTATCATTTTGATAAAATGAATACAATAATCTGTATTTTATGCTCTATGATTCCACTTATTTTTATTTATTTTTTTATCATTGCAGATGAGTAAAATCTCCTTAGAATGTCTTCTATTTTATAGTACCCTTTACGCTAACCTTTGTATGAGATCGGATTAACATAACTTAATTACTCAAGCTCCAGCGCATGATGTAATAAAGATGCTTTGAGAATACATAAAACCATAGAAGAAACTTTATGGCTACATTCATAACACTAGTAACTGTTGCTTCGGCTGCATTCCCAAGGTGCAAAAACAGAACTTGATGACTTTACAACCTTCATGAACTAATTTCTGGGTAAACTCGACACGAATGATATAATCATCATTTAAAAATCTAAGAAAGATAACAATTCTTCGCAATCAAGTTGATTTTTACGAACATGGGTAAAATAATCTGAAAACCTTTTCATAGATTGGAGCTTCATCATGAAATTAATTGTCAAATGAGAGGAGCTTCATCTTCATCTACTATTACCAAGTAGGAATTAAAAATATTTCAGGAATAATGCCATCACCGTGATTACCGAAACAACATTATTTACTAGTAATTATTTAAATAAAAAATATTTTTAATCTTAAACTATATAGCAGTCAAGTAAAAATCTATTCAAAAGATAAAGTCGCAGAGACAGGATTTGGTTGCGCCATACATTAACAAAGAGTGTGAAGCGAGAAATAGAAACCGGCCATAATTCTTCTTCACTACTCTTCATTCATTTAGCGTTCTTTAATGGACACAATTGAATCAATTTCATAATCAGTTCTCAACCGCCCTCCGTCCTGGAAGAAGGCTATTGCAGATAATGAGAACTGGAACAAATTGCGCCAAAGGCCGTACATCATAAACGTAATACATGGATGAGAAAAGCACTACTACCATTGTACTACATGTTGAGAAATTAGTGCAAACAAAGTCGCATAATTATACTTAGCAAAACATTGAAATAAAAATACATAACCCTATATATATATATATATATATATATATATATATATATATATATATATATATATATATATATATATATATATATATATTTTATTCACATAGTTTCAGTATATATATATATAGGGTTATGTATTTTTATTTATATATATATATATATATATATATATATATATTTATATATATATATATATATATATATATATATATATACAAATATAAAATGCGTTATTCTTGCCTGTGATGGTAAACAATTATATGTTAACCATCGCAGGCATATAATGAATAATTATTCATTAATATTCTCTAAAACATTTAAAAATATTTAATATTAATTAAAGATGTTACTTTAAGGAATTCCAGGAGCAAAAAATATTTTAAGAAGTTAAGATATTATTATTGTGAATTGAAATGCAGTAAGAGAAAACCTGAGAAATTGGACATCAACACTTTTAATGTTAAAAGATATGGGCCACCATTTTATGAAATAACTTTATTTATTTACATATATAAGTATATTACAACTTATGTCCTAGAGGAAAGAGAAGTCTCAAAAATAATAGTGAATAAATACACATTTCTTCGAATAAAATGCATGCGAATCGTATGCTCTCACAAAACACCAATATACCAAACACGAAAGTCAACTGAAGTCTATCTGAGAAAAGTTCAGGACAAGCGAATTTAGCAAGAGGCGAAATTAGCAATACCGCCAAATTAATAATGAAGTAAAAGTCATCTGATATAAATGTGTTTTAAAGCTTTTACTATATACGTTGGGGGAAGAGGGAGAGGTAGGGCAGTTATGTTCAAAAACGTTGTAATCACTATGAAAAAAAACAAAACATGAAATTTATTTATTTAGCCTTATTTATTGATGGCCCCCGCAATAAACTCTAAACGTTTCACTATGTCATATGTTCATAAATATTCTATTGCAACTTAGAAATAGATAAGCAGTAGGATATAGTACCCGCAATACTGAACGGTTGTGAGGACTAAACGACGGACACGATCGTGAGCACTATGATGCAGAAGACGTATTGAAAATAAAGCCAAGCAAAGCATAGAGTCTCTCAAATAGTAGTAAATAATTAACCAATCAACGTTTTGTCGATTCAGATATCAGTAGTAATGAAAAACATAAGATATAATAAATGTAAATCAAAGCACATCTCAGATCAGTATATGCAGAACTGATTTAGAGCAATGTATTATTTCCATTTGGTTAGCCTTATTTAGTCTATTGATGTGAGGTGTGCTAAAATAGAATGAAAGTTATTGGAAGATAAAAACAAAGCTTTAAATTTCTGAGATATCAGAGGCGCTGTCTTTGGTCTATTTATAAGTGATATTATATTTTTTAGTTATATTTGTAATAGTTATATTATTTTTTATATATATTTAGTTATTTTATTTGGTTTAATATTTTTTGATGGAGAAACGTTCACTTGTTAGTTTTTACTACTATTTGAGAGACTCGAGGACTTGTTTTGGAATCCTTCAATAATAGCCTAATAATATATTTTGTTCCTTTTTTAAACTTTCCTTCCTCATTAATTAATTTAATGACAGTCAGTAAAAAGTTCTATAACTGAGTGGCAGATACTGTATGATTTGCGATCTCATCTCTTGGATGACATTGTGGTGATATCTAAACATCTAAACGACGTCTAAACGTCGGTTCCTATTCTGACAGACCACACCAATTTTCTTTCGAATGAAAATTTAGTTTATCTTGGCATGGTTTAAACCGAGTCGTTTAGCATAGGACCCACATCAAGCCATCAACTTAGCCAATCCAAAGTATTAAAAATAATAACAGACACCAGTTATTTTTCTCATTAAATTACTGAAAATTTGAATCAAAAGCGGATAGTATGTAATGACTTGAAAATACTCTTCCCAAACACGGCTGATACTTTCGCAAGAATAATAAAAATTATAAAGAGGTAATGTATAATTAATAATTAGCATCAAGCTATACAGAAAACTTTAGATACAATCATATATTTCTTTCGTTTAATCAAATCGCATGATCCAAAAAAAGTATGATCTATATCTGTCATGACATTAAAAATTTTAATTTGACATTAATTATATAATTTAGGATATTAAATTTACTCTCACATCCAGAATGAAAGAGGCACAAAACAAAACATGTGTTTTTGTTTGAACGATCATTAGACACATGTTAGGTTGTACATAGAAGTAAGTACCCAGAGTGTATCACCAAGACAACTTGCTGGTAGATCACCAATTTTGTCTAATGGTTTGAGTTGATATTTTAGGTCTCGTCGCTCTTTGGGATGATAGGAATCCAAGTATTAAAATTTCAGACTTTAGAAATCTTGGGTTTTGCTTCTTTTATTCTGGGTGTCCTTTGTCGCATTTTGAATTGCCATGTTTATGAAATTATCTATATCTACACTATTATATAAGGCTGTCAAGTTTGAAGGTCTGAACTTGCTAACTTCAGGAACAAACAGACAGATCTGAAAAATTCTTTTTGCGTTAGACAGGACCTTCAGTGAGGAAGGTTTTAGGCTTTATAAAATCGCGCTACAAGCCATAGGAATAGGGTTGTAACCATAAATGAATTGCTAAGAGAAAAAGTGTCCAACTGGCGTACGTGTCGTTGAAAACTTTATACCTGTGAAAGCAAGTTGACTGCACAAACTTTTCAATGAGTGTGAAATTATTGAGTGAAAACGTTAATATGTAAATAAAATGGGAGGATAAAGGAAAAAAAAACTCGTAAAAAGCGAAACTTTATTGCTGTTTGTAAGTAAAACTTTATTGTCGTTTTGAAGATGTTCCTCGAAAATGTATGTAACAAATGAGACTTTGTAGTTGAACTACATATAATAGGTTATTATTTAAAAGATTATTTTGTATTTAAGCGGTTTACTATTTCCATATATTAGTCCAAATTTAAAGGGAAACAACTAGTATAATTATATAATGATGTTTTGATATGTTTATTGTAATGAATCTATTGAGAAATTTAAAATTTCCTTTTTTTTTCTCTTTTTTTTTGAGGATAGAATATTGTTTTGTTTTTTATAAATTACTTCAGACACATTTTTATAGAGAAGAACTCTTACCCAATAGTCGTCCAATCTATCCATATTGATAATCTTAATAAAGTAGATATCACTAATCAACTTTAAATGCTGGTAACTAAGACTTTTGGTAATGAATTGGGATAGACATCTTGAATTAGTGTTGTTGTACTTTGAGCTCACTGAGACAGCCATTAATTCCAGATTTAGCCATTAGAGGAGATATTATGCCAGCTGTATGATTTACTGAGCACGATTTGTTGGTAGAAAGCTACCTAACTCTCTTTTTATAACGCGGTTAGCATTTTGAGTGGTTTTCAATTACGAAAAAATTTTTGAACACATTCTCTCATTAATTAGGGAAACTATGTTTTAATAACATGAATATTTTATTGATATTATGATTGTGATAAGAATTTAAATAAAAAAATATTTGAACTTATATTATAAATGTATTTGTAAAATTATTTTAAAAATATATAAACTTAATGATATAACTAGGTCGAATATTCAATATTCACAACACCTAGATTAATTTCTGATTAATTATTTATAGCTGACAATAATATTTGTTGACTCAATTTTTAATTTGATTAAAGGATGAATGTCTAGTTTTCTTACGATAGATGTTCCTTCCGTTAATATATGTTTTGTGATTGTTTCATATATATATTTTTTTTATCATCTTTGAAACAGCTTTTAAAAAAATATAAATTTAATGACATTACTAGGTCGAATATTCAATATTCACAACACCTAGATTAATTTCTGATTAATTATTTATAGCTGACAATAATATTCGTTGACTCAATTTTCAATTTGGTTAAAGGATGAATGTCTAGTTTTCTTACGATAGGTGTTCCTTCCGTTAATATATGCTTTGTGATTGTTTCATATATATATTTTTTTTATCATCTTTGAAACAGCTTTTAAAAAAATATAAATTTAATGACATTACTAGGTCGAATATTCAATATTCACAACACCTAGATTAATTTCTGATTAATTATTTATAGCTGACAATAATATTCGTTGACTCAATTTTCAATTTGGTTAAAGGATGAATGTCTAGTTTTCTTACGATAGATGTTCCTTCCGTTAATATATGTTTTGTGATTGTTTCATATATATATTTTTTTTATCATCTTTGAAACAGCTTTTAAAAAAATATAAATTTAATGACATTACTAGGTCGAATATTCAATATTCACAACACCTAGATTAATTTCTGATTAATTATTTATAGCTGACAATAATATTCGTTGACTCAATTTTCAATTTGGTTAAAGGATGAATGTCTAGTTTTCTTACGATAGATGTTCCTTCCGTTAATATATGTTTTGTGATTGTTTCATATATATATTTTTTTTATCATCTTTGAAACAGCTTTTAAAAAAATATAAATTTAATGACATTACTAGGTCGAATATTCAATATTCACAACACCTAGATTAATTTCTGATTAATTATTTATAGCTGACAATAATATTCGTTGACTCAATTTTCAATTTGGTTAAAGGATGAATGTCTAGTTTTCTTACGATAGATGTTCCTTCCGTTAATATATGTTTTGTGATTGTTTCATATATATATTTTTTTTATCATCTTTGAAACAGCTTTTAAAAAAATATAAATTTAATGACATTACTAGGTCGAATATTCAATATTCACAACACCTAGATTAATTTCTGATTAATTATTTATAGCTGACAATAATATTCGTTGACTCAATTTTCAATTTGGTTAAAGGATGAATGTCTAGTTTTCTTACGATAGATGTTCCTTCCGTTAATATATGTTTTGTGATTGTTTCATATATATATTTTTTTTATCATCTTTGAAACAGCTTTTAAAAAAATATAAATTTAATGACATTACTAGGTCGAATATTCAATATTCACAACACCTAGATTAATTTCTGATTAATTATTTATAGCTGACAATAATATTCGTTGACTCAATTTTCAATTTGGTTAAAGGATGAATGTCTAGTTTTCTTACGATAGATGTTCCTTCCGTTAATATATGTTTTGTGATTGTTTCATTTTTTTTTTTTTTTTTTTTTTTTAATCTTTGAAACAGCTTTTCCTGTAAATAATTACCCACGCAAGATAGTCTGATGAGGTATATGAAATGGGCTGGGAAGAAACTGTATATGGTGCATCATGACCAGTTAACTAATACTTCTAAAAAAAAAACAAAAAAAAAAACACATTAACCCTGAAATGTAAATGAAGCCTGACCCGCCATAAAACATTAAGCCGAACTAGTTGCATTTAGTACCGACATAAATAAAGGCATTAGGAAAAAAAAGTTGGTTTCAAACTTATAAAAAACTCCCGAAGAGCCAGAAGATTAGAGTGCTGAGGGTAGCTCACGCGAACAGCCAACAACAGGTTGTTACACGCGATTGTTCCTGTGTTCGTTATGGGATGTTAAGGGGTCTTCCGTAGTTTAGTTCTCACTTTGGATTATAAAGCTATATACTCGTATGAATCCCTTCTTACTGTATTTAGAGACGAATATAAATAAATTAAATAGACGAAGTAATGAAAATTAATATTAAATTTAAAATAAAATACAATAAAAAATCATAAACATCGTACAATTTTTAAACTTAGGCTGGGAAACTCCAAACAAAGCTTGTTCACTCACTTTAGTAAGGCAAAATAAGACTCCAAGAGATCCCAGCGTTCTCCAGGAAAGCCCTGGTTCTCTCTCAACAATGTTATTGATATTGAAAGCTAGTGGAGGCTGAGTGAGTGGGCTACAGAATATTGTCTTAAAATATATTCTTCAACTTTAACTTGGGTAAGATATTATATATAATTACAGAGATCAGGAATTTAAGCAAAATATCCTATTGATAAAAATGAGATTGACTTATTTTATTTTCTTAAAGAAATAAATGAGGAAATCAATATATTAAGATACATTTTATAGGGGTCTAAGAAAGATAGTTTTAAGAACATGAAAGCGGTCTTTCGACATCAAATTACCCAATAAAAAAAATTTAGACTTAAGGTTTTTAAAAGAAAATAATAAAAAAAAGTGCAACTTGGTATTTA
This sequence comes from Rhaphigaster nebulosa, assembly GCA_948150685.1. Taxonomy (NCBI): domain Eukaryota; kingdom Metazoa; phylum Arthropoda; class Insecta; order Hemiptera; family Pentatomidae; genus Rhaphigaster; species Rhaphigaster nebulosa. Next base: position 114,670,841 of record OX411309.1, on the reverse strand, counting down.
TGAGCTATGCTTAAATATAGTTAATGATATTCTGTCCATATCAGTTAGGATAAAAAATTCTGAATTTCAGATTTTTTCCATTTATATTTTTGAGCTGTAAGTTAAAAAAAAATTGACTCTTATTTGATACCTTTTGAATCATAAAAAGACTTCACGTGCCCTTTTGATAATTACTTGCCATTTTTTTAATAATTGCATGGACCTTATCAAAGTTAAATAATAATAATAATAATAATGAATCTTAAAAAGTTTAAAAGCTTGTTAAATGGTATTTTTGTAATAACTCAAAAACGTTTTTTTTTTTTTTATTTATGCTGCATTTACATGTTATAAGGATGTATTGGTCAAATTTCATTATAGTGTTTTTTTGGATTCTAGTATTTTTATGGCTAGTTTTTGTTTTCCAAACTGAAATGGATATAGACTGTATGTCATATTTTACACAATAAAATTTCCTTTGCTAAAATTTAATAAGATGCACTTTTAAGTTATTTACCATTCGTGAGCCATTTTTAAAATTTATTTTTTTACATGATCCAATTGAGATACCATCCTAAAATATGGTAGGTGCATTCTTATATTAACGTCAAATATATATTTTTTAATTAAACATTTATTTAAATTGAATGCATTAAACACACTAACACAATAAACATTTTTTTTAATTCAAAATTTCAATTTCAAAAATCTTGCTGTTTTTTTAATTTTTTTGCTCCTTTTTTTGTAGTACTACATATGTAGATAAATTCACATATTTCTGAGACATCAAGTTCAAGACCATTGGTTGATTTGACAAGGAATGACACAATACTGAAATAAATTACAAATTAATGTGTGAGAGATATTGCGATATCGTCAAATCATACCTTGTTTAATTGTATCAATTAATTAATTAATATTTTAAACTTACTAATCTATTTAACAGCATCACAGGATATTAAAAAAAAGAATTGAAGTTGGACAACTGAAAGCTCAGTCGGTAGCCCAGTTCTCAGGACCCGATCACACATTTGATTCAATCTGGATACTATTATATTATGCATGGCCTCAATGAAAGCGGTGTAGGACTTTGCAATTGGAATCTCGCCGTGGGAAAATATATTATCATAATAAAATTACAAGCAGTCCAGATTCAGATGCTGTGGATGCAAAAACAGACCCTTAGGATATACGGTTACCGACCCTTTTCAGCTCCCTATCCAGTTATTTTGCCGTCTGCACATCCCTTTCTAATAGGGCATTTTTTTTATTTAAAAAAATAAAAAAGAAGTAATGATGCACAAATAAAACAAGCTCACTAGTTCATTCGAAAAAAAATTGTTTGCAGGACAAACACAAAGCCAACAAAATGTCATAAGGGTATCAGCATCAATCCCGAATTAAAGCTCACATAATAATCATAATTTAGAACAGTTTAGGTTTTATACTAAAAGTGCATCCCTTTTCCTAATAACGAAGAAATTCCGCGAGACATTCGGAGAAACTTCACTGGGTTTGTTCACCCGGTACCAAACCCTACAGAACGAGGAACTTCATGGAGTAACTAGGTGATTGGATCAGGGAAGTCTTGATGTTGGTCGAAAATATAATTGCTGACTCCCAGAGAATATTCATCATCACCTGAAAGTAAATACTCACTTTCTCTTTTTTCCTACTTTTATGAATTGTGTAGCAGTTTAATTTATAGAATTCTAATATTTGTTAATATTAATTTTATATAACTTATTTATGAAGTGTGCGAATTAGTAAAGTTTTAATGTATGTTGTGGCTATAAAAGAATCATCAAAGACTGTTTTAAAAAATATATACATCAGTACTTTATTATAGATTTGCTCTTATCTAATTTAATCTTAGTATGAACTATGATGTAACTATCTGCTGGTATTTGGGTAAAATTACTTAATAAACGATTTATCTCTCTCTCTTTAATATGTTTGGAAAAATCATCAAGTTTGGACCCATATCCTGAAACATGCTCCATTCTTATCACCATAAAATAGACGAGACTAGTACGTTAACGCTTTAAAGACGGAAGCTAAAAGAAAAGATGAATAATTATTCCTATCGAAAAGATAATAGATTCTGGTTGGCGGGGAAGAGAGGGAGTTCAAAATAAAACAGACAGATGTGTTGTATCATTTATATGCCAACTTTTCGACCCACTTCATGTCATATTTATGACCCTATTGCATTTTCACCATCCAGACGAACTGACAGCCCGTTCGTTACCTGCGGTCCACTTCTGCCCTTAAGGAGAGCACAAATATTATGTAAAATAGAACCGTCCATGTATATGGATGCCCATCTTCGTTCACTCGTAATTCAACCAGGAATAATGGAAAGTCGGGATGGGGTATGTATCTATGTCTAGGTTCAATATCGTCCAGTCCTGTTGAATATAAAGCGAATCTTCTACATATTATCCGTTCGCTTCACTAACAGAATAAAAACTTGAATATATTAGCAATATTAGCATTAATTAGAATGTCAGCATATTTTTAAAATTATTTTTGTCAAATTGTATTTACTTAGTCCCTTCATAATATTTCCTTATCTTTACTACTAAGAACTTAACTTGGCTATAGTGCCATCGCGGTGACGCGACTGGGAGAGAAGCGCTAGGATCTCCTGGAGTTCTGCTTTGCCCCTCCCCCGGTATGCGACGGGAAAAGCTTGGTTCGGAGTTCACTAGGATAGAATGTAAATATTGTATATAAGTATGAATGTGTTCAAATCGACTTATTTTATTTTTACTTAACATAAATTTTCCTTATTTTGGCTTTTTACTTATTCTGTTATTGTTCAATCTATCTATTTACTTTTATTTGTGATGTATATTTTTAAAAATCATTTTTATCATTGTATATACTTTTATTATTTATTTATTTTTTTCCGGATGAGCGCAGATTTGATTATTGCAAAAATAATTTGCAGATGGCTAATTATTTACTGCTAAGCTATTAAATAAATATTTTTTTTTTATTATTGTTTTTTTTTATTCAGTATATATGGTAAGAATGAAAATTTAGAGCCTAATACTTATTGCCCTTGAGTGTGGTAGTTTATATTGTATCGTAATAACAACTCAATACCTTCATTGGTTATAGAGGCACAGGTTTTACTTTTCTCATTGCCATTTTATCTATAAACATTACTGATAATATGTAATAGATAGTTATTATCTAGTCCCACGCCAACAGTTGTACACATAGTCCTAAAATAAGGGTCATATGATAAAATGCAATGCAAATATTGAAAGAGAAAGCCAAGTGTCCTGAAGACTTGAAGACCACGGCCATCACATTTTCTCGTACAAAAAGAAAGAAAATAGACGGCAATAACGGCATTGATTACATCATAAACACGCCATGATGAGAACACATCACGCGGTGTAAAGAATAAAACATCAGTCGCGAAAGGTTCTTCACACGGCAGATTAAGACCGTCAGAAACAACACATGTCACGTAAGCATTTTTTTTATTTTTTTTTGTAATGTTTTCACTTTGACAGGCATAATGTTGCATTTTCTGCACTGCGTGAGTCAGCGATAATGCAAGAGGATGATCTTGCTTCGCTGGAGGTCATGAAAAACAAGAGTAGGCGTGAAGTCTCGGTACTATACCACTTCTCCAAGTAAGAAGAAAAAAAAAGAAAACGAATGCGAACCATTTTAGGGTTTTTAACTTGTAAAGAATCCATTCATTACTGCAAATGTAAATGACAATTTGAAAAAAAAAAAATATTGTCTTCCGACTAGTACAAACCAATTCTAAAATACATTGCATTAAGATTCATAATATACTCGGCGGAGAAAGAAAAACAGTAATAATAAAGAATTAAAATTAAATTACTTTAGCACATAAAAATATTTTTTTTAAAAAACAGTAACCTTATGGAATGCTAAAATGTATAGTGTAGACTTGCTATTAATTTATCAATGATGAAAGTTGATTCCTGAGATAAAATTTACATAACTTCGACGCGCAAGGTTATCTATTAGAACACAGCCAGACCGGAGTTCTGTATGGAATTAACTTACCCTCGGCACCGAAGAGAAAGAGGATGAGCCGGGAGACCGACCGTGAAATGTGTTCTTATCAAAGTGCCGTACCGCCTTTGATCTTACTTTATCTTTTTGTCAGGTCTCCTTTCTCTTTATCTACCAGCGGGGGCTCTGTCAATCACTCCTCGTATTCATAATAAGCTTAGCAACAAAGAAGACAAGATCAATAAAATAGCATCCAATCAAACACAAGTCTTCAAAAGCACTCATTGCTCAGAAGCCAAATTATTATTTATATTACATTGAGAAAGAGAATGCTACCATAATTCGAGATTCGCTGTCAAGAGCATATTGCCATTAAATACTTGTTATAACGAAGAGGTAGATCGATAAAGAGGACTAAGGCAGGGGGATGCATTGGCATGTCTCCTCTTTCATTTAACTCTCGAAAATGCCATTAGAAATTAGTTAAACTTCTTGCTTACGATGCTGATATCGACATTGCAGAACGCTCCTTCTAGGCTGCCCCTGATCAGTTCTTAAAATTAACGGAAGTAGCGAGAAAATTGGGACTTGATGTAAATGCATCAAAGCCCAAATACATGGTCGCAGAAAAAATCTCCAGGCCCGGCGAAGAAATCATTATCGGAGCATATACCTTTGAAAAAGCTCCCGAGTTTGTCTATCTCGAATCTCTCATAACCAAAGACAATGTTGTCGATTCCGATATTAAATGAAGTGTGATTTGTACCAACCTTTGTTATTTTGGCCTCAGTCTCTATTTCAGGAGCCGTGTCTTTTCTAAGGACACAAAAATTCTTTTATAAAAAATAATTATTCGGCCAATTCTCCTATATGGCGCAGAAATATGGACTATCTCTAAAAATCGGTGAGCAGAACTTTGAAAGGCATTTAATATAATATAAAATCTTTGGAACTGCGAAGGTTAACCAAGTATGGAAACGTCGGGCATACCAGGAGCTCAAAGATTTATTTAAGGGACTAGAGGTGGTCGAATCTGTGAGGCTCAATAGATTGAGGTGGGCCGGGCACCTTGCTAAGATGGGTGAGAATGACCTACCAAAGAAAATAATGTCAGAGATACTTCACGGTTCAAGAGGCTGAGGAATACCTCGGCTTCAATGGAGTGACGGTGTGGCTGATGATGCTAAGTCCATTTTGGGTGTGAGGAACTGGATGGCATCAAAAGATCGGAACGATTGGTGGAAGCTAGTGCAGGAGGTCGAGGACTGGACATCGAGTTGTAGAGCCAACTGAATAGAAAAATATATGCACGGTCTTGAATTAAAATTATATTCTAAAATAAATTTAGGTGCTCATTTTTTTCATTGTGATTAATAAAAGAAAGTGTAATGTTTATCATCAATGGAAACATTTGTTTGATGAAACTCATTTGCCTACAATTCCATCCTATCCATACTGATAACCCTGACAATGTTGACGTCAGAAATTAATTACAACTGCTGGCAACTAAGGCATGGTTGCAGTGTCGTACGCAGTGATGGGGGATCATGGGAATATATTCCCCTTTAAATGTACGAGAAAATAGAATTTTCATACCCACCAACATAACATTTGTATTTTGAGTAATATTTTTGTTAATTTTACCAATGGTTTTTGATCCTATTTTCATGCTTATCCTTAAAACTTACCTCTAGTTTGGCGATTATAAACACTTAAGTAATATTTCTAATAATAAAATCTTCCCCCCGAAAAAAAATGTTTAATCCCGCAGCGAAAAAAATTCTGAGTACACCCCTGGGATCGGGATATACGTCTTAAATTAGTGTTGTTGTACTTTTTGGTCACTGAGATAGCTATTAATTCCAGATTTAGCCATTAGAGGAGATATTATGCCAGCCGTATGATTTACTGAGCACGATTAGTTGGTAGAAAGCTACCTACCTCTCTATTCATAACGCGGTCGGCATTTTGAACGTTCTCCAATTACGAAAACATTTGTAAAAGCTTACCTCTCTTCTCCTCAAATATGGAATAAGAAGTCTAACTAATACTGTGATACAATAATTTTTTATATGGATGAAGGATTATTTTTATCTAAACATTATTTATCTCAAACATTATTCATTTGTGACAATTAGTGCAATTGACCGCAGTTCATTCACGTATGATATGGTACAGGCATTCCTGTACCATATAATTCTATCCATATGATATCATTCCGTATGATTACATTCATCCAGTAATCTTCTGAAACTGCTTGATAAAAATTTGAACTACCTGTAAAAATTTAGTGATGACGCTGAGTAAAGTTTTTCATTATTTCTTTATTTAAATTTAATCTACAAATAAGGGCATGCTACAATCAATTTTACGATACATTGAACAGACACTACGATAAATTGATAAAAGAAATAGCCACAACTCTCGTGGAGGAGAATACCAAAGAGTGATAAGGATGACCTGGCTGAGAGATCTACTGAACGGAATTATGAAAGTGGATTAAAGCCATGGAAGGGGTGTCACTGTATACTGTTATTCGTTATTCTTCATTTGATAGTTGAATGATTAAATCAGCTAATTGCCAGGTTAGTTCATTTTAAGACTTGAATAAGTGTAAACAAATAACTTGTTTTTCCAATTGAAATTTATATCATCGAGCATTTGCCATTAATGTCATCGAAAAAATAAAAATGGTATAAATTATTGACTGTCACACATCCATTCAATCACACATCCACTTCTTACACTTTCAACTTCGTAAAAGAAAATATGAGACAATTACCATTGAAATACAATACTGGAAGGTGTTACATGAACATTATTAGATAACAGACTAGACAGAGAGATTGACGCCTAGAAAATACTTTCGTCAAATCGATTACGTTAATTATTGGGACTGTTGGTGCCTTCGTGCGTGCGTTGAGGTATCCAGTATCGTGACTAAATCACGATCTACTTCATGCATTTCACCTTCTAGCCTAGATCCAACTACTGATGGTATTTATTTCTGTAATTATTGAGCAATTGATAACGGCAAAACCATTCGTCATAAGAAAAGTAAATCATTATTCATAAACCAAACCTGGAGGTAATTATTACTAATATAAAGTAAACAATTAAACGAATATACTCTTATAAATATGATGGAAATCCGGACCCTTCCCCTGAAATTTCAAAATACTTTAACTTATTCTTATCTCAAAACAAAAATTGTATGACTTATTTGAATGTTATTTTATAAATAATATACCCAGGTATAGAAAATATTATATAGAGAGGGCTATCTTACATCCCCGCTTGGGATGGGTTTCTTTAAAGCAGATCCTTGGATGGAACCTCCCAAAACGAAATCCTGACTACGCTACTCCCTGTAAATTTTATATGCTATGAATAAATAAAATCACTGTTAAGTGAAACGGTTTTGAATTAAAATATGTTTTATGAATTTAAGTAAAATATAAGAACGTCAAAGAATCATAAATGTTAATAATTCTATAACTACAATTTGATTTGATTACATAAGGAACAAAAAAAAATAAGTAAGCGAAAATAAAAATATATTAGCATAAAACCACTTGTTGACTGATTTTATTATTTTTTAAATCTATTTTATATTTCCGGCAATATATTTTAAATTTAAATAATATCTATCAGTTCCACACCCAGAAATGTTGTATAAGTATCACTTCAAAGTTTATAGTAAAATTTTTAAATTTCAAATATTTTTATTCATATTTTTTTTTATCGACTTTTTATGATATTACTATTCATTAATAGTTTTTTTCGTTTTTATTCAAAGTTGAAGTTGAAGCTGGCATAATTTTTTGATAATTCTGATTCAGCGTACTCGTTTTACCCAATATTTAATTTCGTTCATAATAAAGTAAACAAGTTGAATTTACAAATTATTTAAACACGCAAAAATATTTTCTGGGAATAAATCTACAAATATAAACTAGGTCACAAATATTGATTAGCCCGTAATGGACTAATAAAAGCGTAATGGAATTTTAAAGATAATGGCAAAAAGATCGAAATCGATGTTTCACATAATAATTAATTTTTGTTATCTTATTCATTATTACAATTTGCAAGAAATTTTATTTTGAATATTTTATTCAACACGATGTATTCAAATTCAAGGTTGAAAAATGAATTTTCTTAAATTACATGAACCAGGAAGACATTTGAAAACAACAAACTGCTCACATGAAAATAATTTTGTTTGTTATTTTCGGAACAAAAACCATTCGCTTAACCTAAAATTTAACTATTAAAATAAAATAAATGATGATGGAAAAAAGATTTTTTATTTCATAATCGTGTCACTCCGAACAAATTCTAGAAATTTTCAACTTTTGGCCTTATTTTTTTTTTCGTGTATATTTAAATCATTTCCCTGAAGGAAATAACACTAATTTATCAACTGACAACACAATGTCAAACTAATGCAAAATAATTAGGCTCGAGACGTTTTTTAGTTCCACTTCTCTATTCAAACCTGTCAAAAATGTTGTCAAACAGTAAATTTAAGGCATTACCATAAAACCTGCATTAATAACATTCTATCTACACCTAATATTCATCGAAGTCAGAAAATTTCATGGATACTTCTGATTCATGTGAAATTCTACTTTCAATGAAATGCAATTTTAATGGCTAAACTACCCTGATGCATTTTAATAAGATCCCGAGTTTACCTCGTAGATAATTATATCAACACGAAGGGAGAAAGTAAATTTCAAACATTAATTACTATAATAAACACTAGGATAGGCAATAAGTTAGAAAAAAAGATATTGAAATAATTGCCAGTAAATTATTAAGAGCTAATGTACCATAGCCTTGGGGGTTTAAAAAATGACCGGATGTGAATCCAGGCTTTATATTTTCCAATAGCATTCAGCTCCACTGAGTCATGCTGCGTTCCCAGTCGGAGAGGTAATATATACCTCCGAGTTAATGTTAGCAAGTTGTTAGGAACTATATAATGAGGGTTTCGTTTCTCAACAGTTAATATGAAGACAGAAATGTGTGACATCCTATATAAATTCGAAGCAATTTATAGGTAATGGTAGGTAGGCCGGGGCAAAAAGTTATAGAAATATCGTCGGTACTCCTGTTTTCCTGTACTCTATCAGTCATAGAAATGTATATGACATGTATCGAATAGTAAGACATTTCATATATCAGTGGCATGTCAGATCCGTGTTTCTGTTTCAAAGAAAAATGATATTTCTCAGAAGATTTGAATGGAGGGGCTTCAACGATTCAGGATCCGTGTTTTCAGTTCTGTCTCGGAGTCCCTTCCGTGCTATTTTCGACGATATTTTCAGAGTTTCACGGAAGAGGTTTTTTTTTGTGTTTTTTTTACAATGAATGATGAAAAAAAATTCCCGTTGCATTCTTCAGGAAATATCCACTTTTGTACAATTTAGCCAATCCTAAGAACATAGATAGTTTTGCAAATGAAATCTGGTAAATATTGCAAATTAAAATTAAAATTGTATTGCAAAATAAATCATCTTGGACTGCTATCAATAAATTATATGTCAAAAATGTTGTCAACCAGTGAATTTAAGACATTACCATAAAACCTACATTAATAATTAAGTCAAGTAATAATAAATAAATACTAACTAGCATACCCCTGCGAGAACCGTTGCACCCTAAATACATTCGAAGCTATAATTGGGAAACATGTTTATTCATATAAGCAACATAATATTACCAATAAAGTTTTTTTAAAGTTTTATTTACATTGTGTGAAAGTATACTGTATATTAATTATGTTGAAGTTTAATAACAGTTTACTTAATTAGCTTGCCCCACTAGAAGATATCTCTACAGTTTAACAATTAAGCAATAAGACACAGCTATAGTATTATCTATGTATAGTATTCATATTAAACATTGTTTTAGGGTCAGACCTGGGAATGAATATATAATCCGTAGTATATAATTCCGTAGTATATATAATAAGTATATAATCCCTCCTCTATCATCCAAAGAAACCAAAAAAAATTTAGGGGAGAAAAATGCGAAATTTTCACGCAACTGGGTCAAAACGACCATGATTTTTTATTTTTCACACTTTTAACCCCATTTTATTTACAAAATAACGTTTTCACACAATAATTTCACACTTATTAAAAAAAGTTTAGGTAGTCAATTTGCTTCCACGGGTATGAAGTGGATATGACAACGACACATATCCAAGTTGGCATAGGGCCCGAAATTGGGATTCATCACTTCTCCACGAAATTCCCTTTCTTTTGACACCTGACAGCCGGAAAAGGGGTCATATTAATATATGGTACGGTTCTAAACTTTTCTATCACTATTACTCCAATTAAACATACTGCTTATGTTTCTTTTGATGTTATGGTTTCTAAATCTCAAAGTAATTTTCACCATGTCCGAGAAAGTTTCTTAAAATGAAAGATAGTATTGAAACAATTTTATTTTTATCTCAAAACCAGGCAGTGAAACATCGATTAATTCGAGACCATTAATCAATATTTCCTATTACGCACTCGGCATCCCAAACAAAAGTGCCTTAATCAAACGGAACCTTCGCCTTGAAGCTGAAGTTAGAACTGCTATGACAATAAATCACAGTTATGAATCGCGTGAGCCGCTAATACTCCATCAGAGTTATTAGTCGGGCGCGTAGCATGTCTGCAGCACGCCTCCAACCCAGTTCCCGCACGGTGGATCATCCATCCTCAGCTGGTAGGCTGTTCCCGAGGGACTTCCCATTATATTGTCCTCTTGGGTTCCAGATTACTATTTACTGGACAAATAGTTTTCTCGCTTCCTCTGGCACGTCCTGACAGTACATTAGCCGACTGCCCAAGTATAAGAGTACCTAATGATTCCCCTAGCCAGATATCACGATTACGTATAACTTTTCATCAGACTGAACATGATATTCTTTTCTTGTTCTTTAATCAGCATTTGAAGCAACTGTTTCATAGCATATTTTACTAATATGTTATAAAATATAATATTATATTGCTTAAGGATGGCATTCAAAATTATCATACTATAGATTATACCATTGAAATTATAAGGAAGATCGTTTGAATATATAAGATAAAAATTGGGTTATTAAAGCAGCCTGTGAAACTTCGTGTGTGTTTTTCCAACATTACGCTGAGTTAGGGTGGATTTTCCCCTCTTTTCATAGAAAATATTTCCTAGACACATTCCTTCCTCAAATAATAACAACAATTGCCCTTTCGATGTCTATAATGTCCTCTAATTCAAGTTTTCTATTCACTCCCTTACCACAACATTGATATAATATACCTTCTGACCTTTACACCCCTTTTAACAGCTCTGCCTCATTTCAACACTCCTTTATTGCCTGCTCCACCATGTTCTGGAATTCCTCCCTCTTAAAATCCGGCATGGTCCCTCCTTATCCACATTCAAAACTCTCCTATTCCAATTCCTCTTCGCAATCCAATCAGACTCTGGCTAATCATGTTTTATGCAACAAAGTTTTCTTATATTTATTTATTTTATTTTTTATTACTCACGTTTTTTTATGAATATGAACAAATACTTCATACAGCGCTAATATATTTTTTTACTTTGTACATTACAAGAACTTGTTTATATCACTTTATTTTTTACTTCTTTTTTTTGTCTTCTACGATTTTGTTTTTACTAAAATAGATTATTGTTGTTTAATTTAGGTCTACGTCTTTGTAGATAGGTTATATTTTTTTCTTTCACTATTCGATTATGTTTATTTATTTAAATATTCTTAAATCCTATCTTATAACAGATATAAGACTAAGACTTTTTTGCTTGGGTGAGTTTTTGGCCCTCTCTTTTTTCTATTTTTTTTTTAGTTACCAGTATCCGTAACTTCACCATTCTTCATTTTTTAAAAATATATTTTGGACAATAACATATATACTTAAGGGTTTTTTTCTATTCATTCACTGTAATAATCTTTATATCTTTACCCAGAAGTTATATTCATTTTTATGTAAACCTCTTTTGTTCTTAAGGGAATTTGTTCCAGAATAAAGTGTTTTTTTTTCTATTCTGTATGCATATATACACGTTGCCAGTAATATATTATAGATTTATGCGCCAAGATTAATTACCACACAATTGCATACAAAGGTTTTGGCGTGCGTTATTGGTTTTATTTTCCTTTAACAACACAAATTTTTATCTGACAACTAGACTATTCAATACACTAAACCGATCTTATAATATCAATGGTACACCCATAAATGAATGTCAGCCATAAGCCTTAAGCAAGTTTTATGAAATAGAAGTAAAATACGCTGAAAATGTATTAAACTGAAATAATAATAATGAAGTGTCAAAAACCAAGAAATGTACTCGAAAAAGAAGAAATGATAACTGTTAAACTAATAAAAAATGATCGCTGTTAAAAATATATTTTTCAGATTCCTGTCAATTAAAAATCATACAGGCAATACTAGCGTGCTGTCAAATTAAAAATTAATACATACAGAAAATAAAGATTTTTTTAAATAAAATAGTTTTTAAAAGGTCGTATTTATTCTAGATTAATGAAACATTGAACTTTTATGACCTGGAAGGGATTTTTTTTTTTAATTTTAAATTAGCAAGTGTATTAGCAATAATCATATAAACGAGCAAATACAGATATAAAAGTGAATGTTACATCACACAATATGAAATCAAACAAATAGGTACGAATATAAATAGGATAAAATAACGGAATTTAATAAATAAATAAAAAATCGTAAACTTTAAATACTGATACAAGATTATAACGATTTTGTACATAAAAACAAAAGCTTTTTTGTTTATTTTTTTTAATGAAAATTAAAAAATCAATCAAGTTTATTAAGTTATTATTTATAAGGTTTGATTCTTGCGTTCCTTGTTTCGTCCAATCACCGGTTTCTCAAGGCAAGTATATACACATCCATAGCTCCAGGGAATAATTTGGTAAATGGAAAAATGGTCCGAGTTATGTGTATTGGGATGATCTTCCAAACCTTCTTCAAACACTAGAGAAGATAGTAACGGTTATGAGTTAGTGTTATGAATATGGTGAGTTACAAACTTCTTTACAGTGTGCAGAAGCCTTGGAAGATGACCGCAATACACATAACTCAGAGGGACTATTTTTCGACTCACCAACTTATTTCGTGTTACCATTGATATAAGTTTGCGGGACACTTGCGAGTCAGCAATGAAACATACATTCAGGAAGTATAGCAATGAAGAAGAAGTATACGAAGATCAGCTCCAATTGAATCTTCAAATTTCAATACTGATATCAATACGAGCATCTTGTTATTTAGTTCTTCCTTCTAGATATTATTTTTTACAATTCCTTTCTTTATATTTTAAATTAAATGGCTAAAGTTTAACCATCCTTCATAAATAATTACAGAGAAAAGTTAAGCGTTATAAACATATTTCGGATATGATCAGAAACGGATCCACTTCCCATCCATCCAAGGAGGAGGGAGAGGTGGATCCCGAGTTATTGCCCAGGGTCCCGTGCTATTGAAAATTTAAATAACTGACGAATACACTAAAAACGAATTGAAGATTCCCCGCGGGGTCTCGCGCTATGTCTAAAAAATAAGCAATATAATTATAAAATATAAACGAATGGAGTTTGCATGGGACAGCTTAATACCTAACAGTCTGTTGGCGGGATATTAGCGCTACATAATAATAAAATTTAAATAATATGAATTTGCTTTTGAACAGAAAAAAACATAAAAATTGTAACCACAATTCGAAATTATAAGCTGAATGTATGAGTTTTGAGAGTAAAATTAAAACGCTTAGGTTAACCATTTTGCCTCAAAATTTTCAAATTATTCCTGTGGATTATAATTTTATCGTCCAGGAAACCGCAAGTTCTGAATCCAGCACTTTATGTGATTAATGAAGTGATACAATAGCAATCAGAAAGTAGGGCAGTCGGCGCCTTGAGCTTTGTGATTCATGTTTGCATAACCTGCCAATATGAGAGTCATCGTGAGGGACAATAGCTGTATCCTGGGTTCATTAACATCCCTTCTGCAATGTGGCTACAGGGACTGTTGGATCCCTCCAAATATATAAATAATATTACGTTTAACGCCAGTAAAAAAACAAAAAAGTACCTAATTCTAGAATAAAAAACTATTACTTGATTCCTACTAAGCTAATGAGCAATTTTCTTAGTTTTTAGGTTTTGTATATTTAATTTTTATGTTTTATGTCTATATCTGTTTATGTTTTAGTATTCTTACAATATTAATGTTAAGTCGATCATTATTTGTTATTATTGTTTCTTTAAATACTCTCTAAATTGATATTTTGGCTCCGGTTGTCGAAACGGCGAAGATTTAATAATAAGGCACTTGCATTGTGGTTTAGTATTCTAGAATAGAAAAAAAATAAAAATTATAAATTGAAAAATATGCATCATTGTAAAGCATTGAACCTTTGCAAAATGATGCATAGCTTCTATGAATGCAACCTGTGGATGCACCTAGGATATTACCATTGAATAGCATACGATTAAAGGAAACCATGAGTCATTGAGCACCATATACATGATGAATCAATGAATCATACCATCCATTCATAGCAGTGAAGGAAATAATGGTGGAATTTTATTCGCCTTATACTGACATGATATTTTATAAGTGTTAAAAAAAATGTAAAGGTACTGTTAGAAATTTGATAATTAATAAAATAAATTTTGATATAGCATGGAGGAATAATTTAGAAAGGAAGACAAGATTATCCTAAATTTATGGGAATTTGTTTTTTTTTTAATAATTCATTTCAGTCGGATAATTGTTTTGGTACCCATTATTTGTTTTAAATCTAATATTATAAATTTAATGATTACATTTATTATGATTTTATAAAACCAGATATTGGTGTTATAATCACGAACACCGAAAAGAACCATGAATTATGTACAACTGAACTCCTATTAATGAATCGGCAAAGATGGACTTTATAAGATATCTTCATACCAACGTTGTTGAAACAAACATCTATAAGATGAGTGCGTAATCCGTGATTAACAATAATTGACTTGTTTCAAGATTGTTTTTAAATCACAGTTATTAAGCCACCGAAGTGGAATAGAGCACAAAACATTCATGTAACATGTTATCTTACATTAATAACCAAATTATTTTCGTAGCGCTCAAATTCCTAATTAAAAACACATAATCTTAAATATACCTCCCTCATAAGGTTTTTAACTTTAATCGATTATATATTTTTCGGACCATTATTTAAAAAACTAAATAAAATAAAGATAATCACAAAAATGATATCTAAAATGATATCGAATAATTCCTGAGTTTTGCTACGAACACAGGTATTATTCGATATCGTTTTATAGAGTAATATAAAACGAGGTAAACAATATTTATGTTGATAACACAAGGTTGTAGAACAAATTATAATCTGTGAGATAGTAATAAGATTCAGTTGAATAACAGAAGTGACATTACAGTGACAATGTAACTGGCCTGTTACTTCACCGCCATTCAGTTCCCACACTCGTAATAATAGAACTAGCGACAGTGCATATACGGTTAAACAGATTATAAAATCTATCTGACATTGTTCGGATGCTTCAGGACTTTAGCCTCACTTTTATTTTTAATCAACTTAATTTAGCATTAAAACATATTCAAACGTGATTTAATTAAAACTATCAACCAAACTCATGTAAATCACTATCACAAATTAACGAAGTTTAAAAAAAAAATGAGGATAGTAATTAAACCTCAGATTACCAAGGCATCAATTCATAATTGATAATAATTCATAATTCTTTAGGAGTATGTTGATAACATTAGCCGCTGGGGTTCAGAAAATAAATTGTTCTTATCCAGAGGTCTTTTTTCCATAATTTTCCAATGTTATAATTTTCCAATGCATAGATACACGCAAAAAACTAAAATTAGTCGTAGCGCTGGTTTTTCACGATATGGACTCATTTGTAGTCTCATCACGTCTAACTTTGACATTACTAATGTTAGTCTAGAAAATTTTATTTTAATAAATTTCGATCGTATTTTGTATAGAAACTTATAAAACAATGTGAACAAAACTAAAAACATAAATACCTCCTACCTAAAAATATAAATACCCTCCTAATCCATCTCACCGCTTTTGGATACCATCTTGAGAACATAATTAGACGAAATTTATCGAATCGAATGTATTAAAATTCAATTTCCTAGACTAAAATTATTAATTTCGAGGCCAGACGTGACAAGACTGCAAAACATTGTAGAAAATCAACGCTACGACTGCTTTTAGTTTTTTTGCGTAGACCTATTCATAGGAACGAAAAAAATATAAAAATATGAAAACAATAAACCTAGGATTTGATTCAATGCAGTTTTAGCTATTCGACATTTTTCACTTGGAATAACCGTTTTTTTCATTTTAACTGAACATAAAAATGGTAAAATTTGCCTGTTTTTTTACTGCCGATTCTAGTCCAAACCGATGAGCGTTAAATGTTGTTTAATTTAGGAATGAGTAAAATTTTCAGTACGGTGCACCATTCTGATTTTATAAGCCACAAACGGAAAAAAGTCCCAAAAATTCGCGTTTTTTCAGCTCCCAAAAGTTTAGATCTACTCAGAAACAGTCGCAAAGTTATACTTTTCTTATTTGGAATGCTCTGAGTGAATTAAAATTGTTTCCAGCTTTGTCTAAATTAATTTAAACCAAAGGTCTAATATGACTGGGATAATCATTTCATATAAGAAAATGTTGTTCTGAACCTCCTCAGGCATCCAAAAAGTCTCTATATAGGTATCAGTTCATAAAATTGAAGAATTAAGGAATTATAAATTGCAACTATATAACTTGCTTATTTTTGTATCTTGACTGTTTCTATTATCAATACACTTATTTATTTTTTTTTTCAGTTAAAAAATATTTATATAATCCTATATTATAGGCTAAATATAAAGATTTACGCAGTTACACTTAACAATTTTTTTTTTTCCTTGAATAATTATTAATAAGGTTTGTAGAATGTTGGAAGTAAACTTTTATTTTTTAATTTAACTTTTTTTAATTACATCTCTTTGTAGAGAGGTGTGTGTGTGTGTGTATATATATATATATATATATGTGTGTGTATATATATATATATATATATATATATATATATATATATGTATGTATGTGTGTATGTATACATATATTGACATTTCCTGAACATATTGATAAATTTCTTATTTTTAATAAGTAATTGATTTATGAGGTGTACTTTTTTAATGCCCTAAATTCTATGTGGAATGAATTTCAAATATTAATTATGTTATGCTACCCAACATTCTCATCCTTATCATTTCAATAAATCTCATCGTAAATTAAAGTATGTTTATTATTATTTATTTATTTTTTTGACAGTGAAAGGGTTGTGTGTTAAAATTAGTTTTGTTTATTTTTATTTTTGTTTTTATGTTAAGGATGTGCGATTCTGTGCATAGTTTTTTGTAATCATGCTAAATTCTTAGTTCAAATAATTTGATTATCAACAAAATAAGCTAAATTTTAATCCTGAGGATTTGTTCACAGTGAACTGTTTTAGACCTATTTGTTATCCAAAATAATTTATTTCAATAAAATTAAATCGCACATTCTTTAATTATTAATATTTTTCATTTAATTTTGTATAAACCACATTTTTTGGTGGGTTATAACCGTGCCGATATTTGGTTGGTTGTTTGCTGGGCCAGGGCTGGAGATAGTTGCAATGCATTTAATTTATAAATGCATGTACAGCTAAGGGATTAAAAAAATAAAACAATAATTCCTCAGCAAGACACCATTGGCACGCTACTGGGGAGCAAGTTCAATTTAGTATAGGAAGGGTCGGCAGTTAAACAATAAAATAAATTAAATCATAAATTTTGACATTCTTTGACGGAAGGAAAAAGGGAAAACCAATATTTATCAGTTATTTTGAATAATATCAAAATGACGAGATATAAGGCCAAACTATAGTATTTTTTGGCCTAAAATACATTATAAGGAAAAAAAATGTAAAAATAAAAAGTCAAAATCTGGTTTAAAAGATTTTAAACAACCAATAAGAAACATATCAAGCTGTTTTGAAACAATATTGACCTAGGAGGGGATGGGTTTCAGTACACCAGAGCATATTTAGTTGGCTGATAAGTTTCTTTAAATACTTTTTCGTAAACAAATGTCGTGAGATTTATGTTTTTAATTATCTTATAGTTAACTTGTTTGATGTTAATAAATAATTTCTAATATATATATATATATATATATATATATATATATATATATATATATATATATATATATATATATATATATATATATCAAGATAGATTTATGATTTAAAACGTTTTCGATATCAAACAAATTTATTATGTCCAAAACAAATGTATATTCATGCAGCTACTCACTTTTTTCGTTTCGAATTGTTTCTTAAGGCCAGATAGCTCGTGCTCAATATGTTTAAGAACATTCCTCAGGTCACCAACCTATAATAAAAGAATATTCGCATTAGAATAAGAAATATGTTCAGTCTTGAATTGTCTGCATGTTATTTCACACGCAATTTCTAAGTAAAAATACGATTAAGAAAAAACAAAATTGCGATCGAGTGAAATTCATTGGTATCCAAAAAGCATTGATCAAAAAAGTCACTTTTGTTTTTCGTAATCCAAGAAAACGTTGAAAATTATTACACTACGGTTTATCACTTCCACATTTAATATTTTTTAAGCCTTTGGTATAATGATTCCAAATCGTTTTTCCTCTATCTTAAATAATGTCTGATATATGGACGTATTAAACCTCTAATCGGTCGGCAATTTTAAACAAAACAGCTGACGATAATATCGAGTTCCGAGGATCTTCCTGCGGTGAACTGTTATTTCGTGCCCAATTTAAAATAATTGTCTGAGTAATCTCGGAAAAGAGTGGCGGACAGCGGATGGATGGATATTTTTATTAGATTTTTGGATTCTACGTATCTCGAAACGTATAACCTCAAATTTTGAGGTGGGTTAAACAAATTTTTCTTGTTCGATTACAACGATTCATTACGGTCGATAACAAATCGATAAAATAATTTAGTCAAATATTATAAATAAATGAAATATGTTTTTCATTTAAAAATAGCAGTGTTTAGGGAAACTTTTTTTTTTTTAATCATACTATGGCTAGGAGAAATGGAAACAATCCAAGATATTTACTATATAAAATTGATAGTAATTTGTATTTTTCAATAACATTTTCATCATTAATTCGGTTCAAAATACACAATATTTAAAAATCTCTGTTTATGAACATATACCCCTTCTCTGCATAATACCAAGTAGGAAACTAAAAAATCATCAAAGAATGCAGAGTTCGCGTTATGCTCTTTTGCGCCTGAAATCTCTAACATGTAAATAGAAAACATAAACCACTCCCCGAGGAACCTGGAAGAATGCAAACAGAATTGTAGGAAATTTTTTTTAAAAAACGCGGAATTTCTGGAAGAAACCCATATTTTAACGTTTCAAACTGAAATACTAAATATCCTCCTTAGGAAGAGAAATACAATCGAATTAAAATTGATTAGGACATTATTAAATTTCCTTATTATAATTAATAATTTAATAAGTCGCGACATAATTAGTTTCTCAAAATATATGAATAAGATTAATGATGTCCTTACACGATTTACTTTAATTTCGAATCATTATGTAGTCTGCCAAGACACTTGAACAATCAGCTGTGGAACAACTTTTGAGGGGTGGTTTTCAGAACAACGGGGCGAACAATCTCTCTGTGGTCTCGCAAACCTGTCTTATTATATTTAGGCATTCCATAATTGCTTTTCAAGCTGCCTCGGAACGACCCGAATTTCATTATCTGTACGATATTAACTACAAGAGTTTTTCTCGCCCTTTGACTCCATCATTGCAGGACAAGTTCACCCCGATAGAGTTCCGAAGAACCCTGGCTCCCATACCGAACCCCGGTGAGGTACAGTTAGCATTGACATCGGATAGTCATCCTAACGGGAATCATCATCATTTCCTATTACCATAGGGTCCATCATCCTCCGATTCCTGAATTCTAAGATCATTCCGCTCGCCATGATGGCTGTAATTCATCTTCTATCCTGGTCAACAACTGGGAAAATTAATTTTTCGTTTTGGGATTGTGGTCTGCGTTCCTGACCGTAGCTTTCTTTTCCTCCTTTCTTTTCTTCGCTTGTCTGACAGTCATTAGTGTTATAGACAATATTCGGATAAATAATAGGTTATTAAATGAAATTATACAGCACTTCAATCCTATACATATACATATTTATTAATTTCTGGAGATTTACAAAGTTATCGATTGGGAAGCTAATTCAGAAATCAGTGGGATTGTGTAGATTTTATAATGGAAGGAAAAGTGTCAAGTTGGGCTAAATCTACAAAGGATATATTAATATCTCTATCTTCTTTATATATATATATATATATATATATATATATATATATATATATATATATATATATATATATTTATAAACACACACACACAAACATATATTTTACAGATTTATCGCAACTAGACACTTTTGTACTTCTTGCATTATAGACAGAATCCCTCTTTTGTCTGACTTCGTTTTCCAGTAATGTTGTAAATCTCCACGCATTTTTATTTTTATTTTTATTTTTTTTTACAAAATTAGTAGCATTATATATTTACGAACAAATTTGGATGGTAGGCATTGGATTCGAGAGGAATCCGATGATTCGCAGAGCCCAGAAATTCAACTCTCCAAATCTAAAATGATCTGAATATAGTTAATGGAGATACATTTTTCTAAACAATTGATACTTTAGAACGTTCGTCAAGTGAATATTATATTCAAAGTCGACTAGCTATCTTGTTGTTTCAGTCTTACATAAGGAATCCATATTAGCCATTTGGGAAATTAAATTTCAAACCTGTGGGTCTGCCCGAACATCGAAGGGTACTGTAGGACAGAATGTGGGTTTGCTAAGAAATGTAAAAATGATTTGGTGGGATAATCGAGGATTCATTCTGATTCTCCGATATAAAAATAATATAACTGTCCAAATAAAATATTTTCAAATCATAAATAGGAGAAATATTTTTTTAATTATTTTGGAATAAGACAAAGGAGAGAATTGAAAAGTAAAATAGGATTATAATGATTGTAAATTTTTGATGTATTACCAAAGAATAGTAATGATTTTTAACATTTTATTTTTTAAATTAGTGTTTACTACCAGGATAAATACATTGATTTAAATAATTTAAGTAATTAAAGTGAAGCTGCTTGATAAAATTTCCAATCAACAAATCTCTACCTACTTTTGGCAAGTTTAAACTATCTACAGTAATATAAATAAAGTATTTTATTTTCGTGTATTAAGTTTTACTGATTATTCATTATTACAATATTACGATTCAGCACATTTAAAGGCAATCAAAGTAATAAGTATAATACCCATTCATATCACATAAATATTCCGGAAAAGCCATAAGAGATGAGAGATGTCAATAATGCTTAGTAACGCAGCAAGCTCAGCTCTGTTGTTCTTAGGATTGAAGATATGGTCACAGTTCGAGAGAAAAGAAAGTGATGATGAGATCAGTCTTAATAATTCACATCCAAAACACACGGTTCTTCTCTATCAGTTTCTGAGGGGTGTAATAAAAGCGGAATAATAAACTTGTAAATATTCGTGCAAATTTAATGATTCATTAAAACAAGGCTTAAATGAACTGAGAAGTAATATAATCAAAATACTGGTAGTAGGTGAAATTTTTTCAAATAAAATAAATTTATAAAATCTGCTTTTCCTTTGGATGAATGTTTACTCTTTAAGGAATATAAATTTCTCGATATTATAAGACTCCTAAGAAATAACATTCTGCCCGCGAAAGACTATGAAGCTACTAGAGGGCTACTAACAGAAGAAATGCTTACTTATCAATATTGCAGGGAGAAAGAGTGGTCAGTATCTAAGAAAATACTAATAGCCATTAGTTAAAAATTATGTTTTGAAGACTTATTTATGTTTGAAAACCTCTGATTTATTTTGATCAAATTAAAACACCTGTAAAAAGCATAAATAATGTAAATAATGCATAAGACTAATGCATAAATAATGCGAATAAGACTAATATATTCGCTTCTTTAAGGCAGCCGAAACAGAACACAAAACTTACTGAAACATCAAAATCTTCCAATATGTACCAGGACTCGAAACAGTTATTCAACATTTTCAAAAAGTTTCAGTTTAACTGTTTTACAGGAACTATAGAATAAAAGTTCTACACGAAAGAACCTTCTGATAAAAAGTTCCTTAAAAACTTATATCATTAAAAGTTTTTGATAAAAGTTCTGTTCATATAAGTTCTTGCCAACATTATTTTTTTTTATTTTTTTTTTATAAAAGTTCTGTTTATAGAAATTCCTATTAGAACATTTTAAATATAAGTTTTCACATACTTATGGGGCAAAGCTTCAGAGGGATCTTCGGGAGGTGGGAGAAACGTCGGGAGACAGCAGCATTGTTGAAAAAATTAAAAACTCCCTTAACAAAAAACATGTATAAATAAAATTCGAAATAAAAGAACAAACAGAAAAACTATTGCCTTCTTATTTATTTTATTTAACATTTAATTTTTAATTTCAATATAAAAATTGCTTTAATTTTAATTACAGAATGTTTATTTAAAGATGTGGCATTTTAAGATAAGCAAATCTTTCAAGACAAAATTCCATAAGTATTTTCCATATTTAATTGGGAACTTTAATAATGAGAACTTTTATTATAATCTCATTAAAAAGTTCAAACGATGACTTTTTTAACTTATGTTAACTTTTTTAACTTGTGTATGATAAGTTGTTATGATAAAGTTCTGTAACAACTTTTATTAAAAAAGTTTTTGCAATAAAGTTCTCACAGAACTTTTAACAAATAAGTGAAAAAATGAAAGAATAAATAACAAAAAAGTTCATGTAAGAACAATAAATGTTTAAACATAAATGTTCTTGCATGAACTGTTTCAAAAAAGTGTCTAAGAAAAAGTTTAATTTAAAACAAGAACTTTTTCAAAATAACAGTGCAGAGTTTTTTAGGATCTCTGATATATACATATACAAGATATACCAGACTGTTCAAAAAAGACCTGCATACATAAACTACTAACTTTCATACATGCTATGTTTAAAATCGGATTATAAAACTAATAAATCGGAATATTATAAACATAAATTACACACTCCAACTACTAAAAAAACAATACTATGACCTTAAAAGCAGGCACGAACAAGATATGACCAATACCATGAACAACCAGAGGGCTAGAGACTGAGGTAATTTATGATGCTTAGTCGAAAACTATCGGTAATTATTACAAGTATTAATTACAAGATACTTTGCCACCTTTTCTTTCTCCCTCATGCCTTTTATATTATTTATTTATTTTAAATTTACTATTATTGGACAATTTAAGTGCCTAGAGGCTGCCAAAATGAGCGGAGTTCGGTGGCAGAGGATGTTAAAGATAGGTGAAGTCAGATTGTGCTTTTACTCGATTCTTAGAGAGAAATAATTCTCCAAGCGCACTAAAATAATTGTATATAAGAATAATTTTCGGCATCTTAAGAAATGAAAACTAACCATTCTACCGCCAATGTCACAAGAAAGCATTGCCCCAAAATCCACTAAGCTCGAATTTGTCATTGCAGAATATTGTACCAGTGATATGAAGCGAGAATTTCTAAAAGAGTGAGAAAATGGATGGAGAGGCTCAAGATTGAGTAAAATTAAATTAAAGCTCCACGAATAGAAAACGAGCAAGAGGAAATCAAGGAGATAAGAAGTTTGTTTACGCCGTCCCCGCATAACCATCTGTAAATTTTCACATGAGCCCTTTCTGTGAAAACCAGAGTCATCCGTTTTCAGAGACTGCTCGATGAGCACGACCTTACAACATAGGTTTAATAGATTGCCTTAAATATAAAACCATACGGTTTGATATGAACTTGTCAGGAAATCTCAAAGACCTTCTCCAAGATAGTGAAAATAATGTTGAAAAAATTTATGAACTTGTTGAAAAACATCTATATCGAGAGATGTAGGAACACGGAAATAAGTAGCTAACTCAAATCGCACTGCAAGAAGAATCGATAAACAAATAAAGAAAAAGAAGAATTTCTCCCAATACTGAAATATGGCAGAGGATCGTGAGTCCTCACAAGAAAGGGTCAGGGAGTTAAGATAAAGATTTGGAAGAAACAAAATTAGGAATACCAGGATAAAATTCAACCTGAATGTGAGATCAGCTGCTTAAAATGTTATTGAAGAACATCGGCTCAGGTGGTATGGTCCGGTCTCAAGAATAGCAGAAGAACGCGTAGCAAGAGACACATAAAGTAAAAATCGAAGGAACAAGACCAAAGGAAAGACGTAGGAAGATATGGAAAAAAGGAGTCATGGCTGCTTACAGATAACCTAGTAGGTGCTATGAAGGTGTACTGTGCTGTTCAATTGACTAGTTTGATTCTCTTTTTCCACTTATCTCATTTTTTTCTGCATCAGAGCACCTTATCCTTATAAAAATCTATATCGGAACATGTGATTTCATTAAAAAAAAAAATAATCATGTCTCGGTCGTTAACTGATGCCTTATAGTATCTATATCAAGATTACAAAAATGCATATATTTTATATAAGCTCTAGAAAAATTTTAATAAGGAAATCTGATCGGGCTCTATGAACAGCTTTCTTCTTGTCAGATCTTATCACTTTACGTGCAATTACTAAATAAATGCAGAGATAACTATCTAGATATTATTTATTCGGCGCCTTTTTTATTTATCATATAACAGAGTGTGTGAACTACAAAACTCGTTACTTCCATTTTGCATCATTGTGATGCAAACAGTTTTGCAGTCCAAGTAGTTGCTGGATGAAGAGAGTTTCGCAACAACTATTGATTTTTAAACGTAACAAAATAAAGGAAATGATCAGTTTAGACAGATTTAGATTCTTCATTCTGACATTAAACACATGTGAGAAATAACAACCATTACTACCTCGCTTTTAATAAAAAAAATAGAAATAAGTTTAACGTTCACACCCTCAACTGATCAGTTAAATAATAGATGAAAATCATTATTTAAGGCGTCGAATATTTTTATTAAAGTACTCCTTACTAAAGAAAATCTCTGGCAATAAACACTTGGTTCAATTCTGGCCATGGCGCCTCAGACCTAATGTAACTAATCGTAAGATATAGTAGAGACATTATGAGCTGCGTGTAACATTAATGAACACATTAATTCACGCTCTTCACTCAAAGGTTCAATCAATATGACATAACGTTAATTAATAGGGAAAATATGCAAATCTAACAGTCCATTGTAGTTGTTAGATATGATATCAATCAAACTAAGCATGACTAATTGCTCTTACGATGTATACTGATTGATGTGGTTGGAGAGGAAAAAAGATTTATTACCTAAATCGCAAATAGCATCGAGATTATTTTCGAGTAGCATTAATTCTTAAAAAATATAAACATGTTTACGTTTTAGAAAAATGGTAATTAATAAACGGCATGAAGTATAAAATGAGAGAAAAATATAATAACTGATAGAAATATATAAATAGAAAGATTCCCTTGACAATCTTGGTTCTCTGAAATCAGAGATTATTTCAAGCTATCGAGGTTACACGAAATCCAAGCATATTTTCCCCAAATCATTGAAAGGCGAGGGTAACTGCTTTATTAAAGCTGGGCGTGCTCCAAGGAAGTCTCCCGACTCTAGAGCCAATACAAAATAAATTTTCTGCTATAAACGTGCTTGAACTTGGGCCATGGATTTTGATGTACAGTATCTCATCCAAGGTGATTAAACGTGATAAAATTAAAATTTCTATTTAATCATGATTATAATAATATTATAAAATTAATAATGTAATGAATAAATAAAATATTAGTTGCTATGACCTCTCTCCTCATAGATATGGTATAAGATTGTTTATCTACAAGCTTATGTATACTTTTCATCGTATGTCCTAAGAAATTATAATATATATCATTGTAAAATTTGTAGTACATTACATTCATATTCATCGTGTTATAATATATTGTCGTATATAATGTACAAATAAGAATTGTATTAATACACGTATGGATAATGATAAATATATCGTATTCTTTTTTCAATAATTACATCATTTCATTTGTTATTTATTATTTACTTCGACTTAATATTCTGTATGTGTAAGGAGTATTCATCAAAAAGACGTGAGCAATTTTTTTACCTACTGATCTAAATTATAGAACTGTTGAAACTAAATGAATATTAGGTTTCACACAATATTATAGTCATCAAAAGTGATTTATCATCCATCGTGAGATAAATTAAGGAGCAGAAATATTGTTATAGATACTCTCGAAATAACTTACCTCTCGAAACTTGGTATAACTTCAGATTTAAACCAGACCGCAGAGTACTTATAAATGATTTTATAAATTTGTTTAATTTATTTTTTTATTGCTTACCCATGTCATTTATCATTATAAGTTGCGTGTGACCACAATGTTACCTCAATGTTATGTAATGACTAAATCTTCTTCTTATTGACATTGTTCTTTTTTTCAATTATTACCGTGTCAAATACAGTCATAGCAATATCAATATCAGGTAATAAGGAAGCTTTGGGGGATAATAACACAGAGCTCGGCGAGCTATCTCCGGAGGACGGAGGACTGATGTAATGGATTGAGAGCTTTCTAACTTGATATGGAGTGAAGGGCTTAACTTTCTTTCTACCTGCGCCATAGAAAGCGGCTAGAAGTTATAATAATTTAATTTCTGCCGTACTTCATACTGGACTTTCCCAGGTCTTGGAAGTCAAGGGACTTGATAGACGTCCATCATAGAAGGTGGGACTATGTGAACATGTACGGCAAACCGCCCTCCAATTCTTTGCAGCATCGCATATTCAACAGCACAACTATCGCATCCGAAACTTCTTCAGGATCGTTGGATTTTAATATAATTATACTATTGGGTTTTAATACAATTATTATTAGCATACAATTATATTTGCTAAATATAATTTTTCAATAAGTGAAAATTTTTAAAATTAAAACAATGAAAGAATGTGTCTTGGAATGGAAAAGTACTCCAGTCAAATTGGCAGATATTAAAGATTAGTAGCAAACTGCGGAGAGAAAGCAGTCCCCTATCAGGATGACATGAAATAATATTGTGTACTTAGAATTATAAGTAAAATTCATTTATATTTGATAGATGAAGCTTTATTCAAATTGAATAGTGAAACAAGAAAGACTTCCATTTATTTTCCTTTTATTCTATCATTTTACAAAGTTAACGCTTTAGGGTAGTATCTTCATCCTCAGATCTTTTTCTCCGAAATTAAATGTTTTAATATACCACACAATGAGGATAAAAATCATTTATACATATTAAAACTATAAACAGGAGCGGATTAGTTGTACTGTCGCCCACAGGCATGGCAGGTAATGCCAACCTCTCCAGCTCATATTTTCTGTATTTTATATCGATGGCCATTACCAATTTGGTCATTACAGCACTAAGAGTTGGAAACTGTTGGAAAATGCATCTGTTTGAAGCTAGTGTTATCAAATTAATCAAAGTAGCCAAAAAAGAAAAAGAATTAACAAATGAGGAGTTACAGGATAAGGTCAAATATTAAATTATTTTTTATTCGAAACTAGAAAATTTGTACTTACATATGTAAGCAGTGTGACCATCCGATATAGGTATATAGTTAAAAACTAAGGGGAGATAATTTTTAAATTAATGTGCGCTTAACTGAGCTGCTTTTTTTTTATATTTACAAATTCGTTTAGATCTAAAAATATGATTTCACACAAATTTTGCCGCTCCTCAAAAATTGCAGCCCCAGGCAAGTGTTTAGCCAGACTAAATTACGTAAATTCTTCACTGCTTATACATTATAGTAAATTTTCTTCATATTTATTTATTGCACAAGTATGATCCTATATGCATTGATATCTGTTTACATAATCCTAATTGATATGGCGTGAGGCCCTTGCTATATTTTTAATGAGAAAGCCGTTCTTTTATTTCCAGGACATTCTATTTTTATTTTTACTATATTTGAAGATGAAAAAAATGGATATGTGCCTCCTTCCACCCACAGAAACAAGGAGCCTACCCCACCATATCCTTTCACACACATACACACACACCTGCTGTCCCAACTGCAGGAGATGACCAACGGCGACAAGTGGACTGCCGGGTCCTGCAGAACCAGTTTTTTTGAGGTTCCCAAATCCGTGGTCCGCATCGGCCTGGTTGCGCTCCGTCCAGTATCATCCCGTAGCACGTCGGGACATCCGCTTCACCGTTCTCCGGATGTATTCATTAAATTTTGATGGGCTTAACAACGATACGTAATTTAATAATCATTGAATCATGCCTTGTAATAGATTAGCCGAAATTTCAAAGGATATACTTATTTTATCAAAGGATATTTTATTATAATTAAATGGAAAAAAACTTTTCCAAAATCCATACTTTTTGAGTTATGTGCAAATAAAATTTTCTTTTCGTCATAACTTTTCCATTGCGATTTCTCGGTGATGTAGTACATAATTGAAAAGTTACGGGGTTTTGAGGAGAAGACTTCAAGCAAGTTTCATCAAAACCGTTAGGGCCGTTTTCGAGAAAATTGTAAAAAAGTGTAAAATTTATGGTATAAAGTCGCTCTTCCGATGAGTCGATTTGAGCGGAGAAGTTCATCATGACTCAAGCACTATCCACTGCCAAAAACCCTCACGATTCGCCCAGAAGACTACGAGGTGCTCGCCAAGAGACTTACTGTACTAAAATCCTTTTATAATGATTTTGGTTTACTTAATAATGTTTTTTTTTGCTGCGAATAGGCCATCTGAGGACCAAGTTCCAATTTCAATTCTAAATTCTTATTAATTTTATTTTATTTAAAGTTGGTTTTTGTTTTTCTTTTGTATTTTTTTTTTGTTTGTTGAATTTTTCCTTTTATATTTGTTTACAAAAAAAAAAATCTCCTTTTCTAGTATAAATATTAGCAGATGGCAAATATTATTATAGCCAAAAATATGCTAACTGGATTGAGTTAGGAAGTAGGCCGCAAGGATAATTCAAGGACAAATTAAACAGAATGGTTAATGATAAAAAGATGAGAAACAAAGATACTAACTAAAACACAATAGACAAAATAAAATAATGGCCAATGGAATAAATTCATGTAGGATGTTAAAAAATAAATTAGAATTGACTATGATGATGTGAGTGTGATTACAGAAGGTTAGCATACACAAGAGAGGAGTTGTTTTTTATAATAGACAAGGGGAGGAACCTTAATTTTACCGTCCCTTCTTAGTTCATCCTCAATAAAAGTCCATCAGTTTTATAACAGTATTTTAGGTAATATATTTCGAAATAAATATCATCATCTCATAACATTAAATATTTTTACTTGTTCATTGAGGTCAAAACAGCCAAACAGTAGAAACAAATATTTTTTACTTCACCAGAAAATTCAATTTCACTCAAAATTTGCCGCCCGGACTAAGTGTCCTCTTGCCCTTCTTAGATCCGGCCTTGCAAGGGAGAACAAAAACAAACCTAAAAGAAAGCTGTAAAAATGACCAGACATCTGCAGACATAGACATATAATCTTCACACTAAGACATCCCGCCATTTTGAAACTTATCATTTCCTGTAATACCAAAATTCATTTTCTTCCACATGCTGTCCCCAACTTAGGCCCACGAGTTAAGAATTCAATACCTCGTACATTTACAGAATCTTAAATCAGAGTTGTACAGTAAAATTAATTAATTCAGTTTAATTATTTCTCTATCTTATATTAATAAATGTGTGCATTTAAAAACAATATTAATTCTTATAAATATGCAATTCAGAAATATTGATTTACACTCCTACATAAAATTAAATAGTCCGCCATATTTACCTTTCATCGCCATGATTAAAAGTATACATTCCTGTTTTAAGTACAGTTTCGTGCATTCACATTAACTTAACTGTCAGTCTATCACAGTGAGAACGGATGCAACCTACTTTACTGATCTGTATCTCGAACCAACCAACGGGTTTTTAAACAACAAAAACTAAAAGTAACTAAGAAAAAGCGTTGGATGGGAGCGGACGCCCTACCAGAAATTAGATTATCCCTGTCTTATCTCCAAGCCTCTGTAATCAATTATAATCAACTATAATGGTGGTGT
The DNA here is from genome assembly GCA_948150685.1 of Rhaphigaster nebulosa. Taxonomy (NCBI): domain Eukaryota; kingdom Metazoa; phylum Arthropoda; class Insecta; order Hemiptera; family Pentatomidae; genus Rhaphigaster; species Rhaphigaster nebulosa. The sequence continues at coordinate 114,640,511 of OX411309.1, read as the reverse complement.
ATCTGTCTACCTGCCTCATTCACCTTTCTCGAGTCATCCGTCAGAGAAGGGACTTCTTTTTGTCTTAGCTATCAGGGAATAGTTCCCTTCTTGAGCCATCGATTAGTTGTCATTATCCTGTCGATACCTTATACGATTTTCATGTCCTCAATATAATAATTTATTTCTACACTCTAACTAAAAAAAAAAAAAAAAGAAGGGTTAATAATAATACTAGTTAATATTGATTGATTAAACTTTACCGAGCCGGTTTATGAACAGTTTTCGAAGAAATTTTATGAGAATGCAGACGTTAATTCAGGGTTTTAAAACCGTTATCTAAGAATTTTAAGAAATTATCTAAATTCTGGTTCCAGCTCTGTTCCCATAGGGAAAGAGACTTATTTTCTTTATGGCCGAATAATTTCCTCACTATTGTCATTATCATCATTATTATGACTGAATAAAACACCTAAATAACTTATGATTAATACGAAGATTATAAGAAAAAAAAATCTCTTATCAACTTGTTTGTTTATGATATTTTTAAAATTCCTAAAAGTAGAAAGTTGTTGTTTACTCCCAAAACAAAGCTCATAAAGTTCCGTAGCTATGAATTCTGGCCACTTCCCCACCTTATTTGGACTTTGGAATTCATATTCTTCATAATGGAGAACACTACAATAAAGCACATTCAAAACCGTTGGCATTAGAAGCAATGTTTATGAGTAGAAGGAAGGAGTAAACAAAGGGAACAAGTTAAAACGATTTTACGATCCACGATACTGGGATTTCTGTCGTTTATGGCCATATCTGTGAGGCCATCTATTTTATTATCCCCCAACCTCGGGAACTTAGATTTTTTAAGTTTAATCTTCACTTTTTATTTACAGATTTCACTCGTTCTTAAGGAGTATGATCTTGTTTTAATTTTAAGAAGCATTTAATATTCAATATTTTTTCTGTGGATATTCAATTGTTTCCAAAGTCTTTGAGAATCGTGTCTCAAATCTAATTTAATAGTGCAGGGCACTAAAAAAAAAAATAAATAAAAATAAAATAACTACCCACTAGGAAAGTAAACTTAATCACATTTTTGGTAATTAAAAAAAAATCATTGGATTCCAAAATAAAATAGTAATTTATTAATTGGAACTTATAACAGTTTTTTAATCCAAAAAAAATCCATTCATTGAATTGGAACGCAAACAATTTAAAAAAAAAATCAAATAAAAACGTCTGCCAAGTGGGTCAGTTTAAATTCCTTACCATTTCTATTGGGTACAAAAGGAAAAACAAATCCAAACAACAAACGTGTAAGGAATAACAAATTTGACGTTTAAACCGTTTATTTCAACAACTTTCGGAAAATTACATACATATATATATATATATATATATATATATATATATATATATATATATATATATATATATATATATATATAGTATAGAGCTTGCCTGAGACAAGAGAGAGTTCTGCCAAGAATAAATATATATATTCTAGCTGTTGCCCGCGGCTTTACACGCGAATATTTCGTTTCTGCCATTTCGTTATAATTTATTTACTTTTATGAAAAGTATAGCTATAATGCATATAACTGTGTTTCACGTTGAGAGTGCGTGAAGCAATCTCTGCTTCTGCCACTCCATAGTAGGCATGTAATATCTACTAATACTAATAATCTAGTAATACCTACAAAAACCAAAAATAGAACCTTTAATCAAAACGCATCATTTTCTTTAACTTTCAAACGAATACACTCGAGCAATTATATGTCTGCCAGGAGGCTGTTAACCACCCATCTTTTAAGGCTTAAAATTTCATACCATGTAAAAGTGATAAACAAATCAGGACGGTCATGACATTTTATTATCTTATAAATTATATCCATTATAGCTACATTTTCATATAACTATAATCCTTATAATAACTGTGTTTCACATTTTGTGTGCGTGAGGCAAGCCCTGCTTCTGCCACCCAGCATGCAGCCGCTATAGTGCACTGGGTACTCATTTTTTCCAAAATGAAATAATTGCCTTTTATAACAATCTGAAGGGCTCATTGCAAATAAAACAGTATTCATCTACGGAGTGAAGTATATTAACAGATTTTTTTATTCGAAACTGGCGTCAGATTTGGTTTTAACACTCGGAAAAACCCTTATTTTCGAATTTTCGAGCGAATCTAAAAATAAATGTTTTTCACAAACATTTTGCGGAGGATGCATCCTTCAATTTTTTTTAATGATTCAAAAAAATGCCCATAAATCAGGAATCATTTGAACAATTCAAACCAAATTTCGGTCGACAGTAAAGATTCCTAAACTACCTCATTTTCTTTAACCGTGGCGTTACTTCGTGTTTTTGAGCCTACGCTATCCGCAAAAAAACCTCAATTTTGTTTTTATTTTGTTAACGATTTTTTTCATAGAGACCTTCTAAGATAATGCAATAACTGTTAATATTGGGCTGTACAGGACTTCAATGGAAGTCTTAAACCAAAAAACGCAAAAAAAAAAACTGTTTATATTATGGAAAGCAGAAACTCTTCTCTTTCTAATGATTCTAAGAAGGACGATATCGGATACACTCATGAGGAGTTACAGAGCTTCAAATCCAAAAGTAATTTCGTTGCTTCAAAAATTTCCTACATCCTCGGAAGAGAAATATTTTTTTTGTATTCAATGATATTTTTAAAATTAAGGTTTATTTATATAGAGAATGCAATTCTGCCATCCTTGGTGTGAAAAAATCTGTAAGGCTAGTTTATTTAATAATTTAAACACTTTTTTGAAATATATTTGACTAAAAATCAATTATTTCTTAATGTTTATATTTTTCCTTTAATAATCTTTGAAAAACAGATGTTTTGCTGGAGAAACCATGTCGATATCACATTTCTCACTCGAGATATAAAATAAAGCAGTTTCAACGTGTTTTATTATTTTCTTCTTGTGTCCACATTACATTTTTTTTTTTTTTTTTTTTTTTGTAAGGAATTTAATTATCTTGCAAATGGGAATTTGTATAATCGATGAAAAATGTATTATTTTCGTAAATTACGATTTTTTTCAAACCCAGTTCCCTACTTACTTCGCGCTGATGCAAACAATAAGTTGACGAAGTTTCAATGCAATCGGATGAACAGTATGGCAGCACATAAAATACGAGCAAACGAACAAACAAACCAATATTTATTTTTATTAGTTATATATATTATCGATTTATATATTGATAAAATTGTCATATAATCTGTATGCCAAAATCACAGATTTTTTTTTCGTTGTCTCTTTTTAATGATCTTTCCTTCCTCATTAGACTGAAAACACGCCCCCTTTTAAAGATTCCCTGTCATAATGTGTAGTTTTTGTATTATAAAATAGGTCATTACTCCCACTATTTTCAGTCTGGTACCTTATGTTTAAACAAGATGATCCTGCTCCTCTAAATTTATCAAAGTATATGCTATAAAAACTAAAAAAATATATAAGAGGGAAGGATGGATAAAAGTATGTTCTCACCAGTGTCGTATTGTTCTAGACTTATTAAATATCTTAAAGGATTAGATAACAGTGGTAAGAAGACGGATACTAGCCCAAGACAGCAATCTGGAAGATACGAGACAGTAATAGAGTGGCCCGTAGCTAGCCATTCATAAGCCACACCCCCACACACTGTGGGAACAGCCACAAATTGTCGGGCCCTGCCACAAAAACGGCAGCCCTGCCTCTGTCTTATCTCCTCAGGCCAAAATGAACAAAAACATCCCTTTTAATAGCCTAATGGTAGGTCCGCTCAGGGTTCTGTGCTTTTTTTTTTTTTTTTTTCTTACAACATAGCAATTATATGAATCACCGTCTATATGTTTGAACGCTACCGATATGGAGCCTGTTATATGAATAGCGGTATTATATAATACCATATAATGAATGTATAGCAGTTGTAAATATACAAGCTCACTTATACAATAAAATAATAAATAAATAAAGGTGGCAGTAAGGTAGGTGGTATCTATGGATGGGTGACATTCCAAAAAGAATTGGGTATCGACTGATATTTTGAACATTAATTTGTATTATGATTTAATGAAAGAATACAAAATAAATAAATAAAAATTAGTCAAAGACTAAATACTGACATTTAGGTATTCATTAAAACTCATATGAACCCTGGGACCACTTTAGAGGGCTAAAGATTACAAAAATACAGACATTCAAATAAAACTCACTAAAAGTTCACCCTGGAGCTTCAATAACATGCATACATAAATAAGAAATACATAACTCTAGGTACAGTAAATAACCACTCAGAAATTAAGCATCAACAATGAATGTTAATAGAGATAATTAATTAATGGAAATAAGGTCAGACAGGGAGGGATGCAGCAAATATCAATAAACCTATACAAAGCCTCCACTATAGATATTCCAGAAAATATTCGAAAAAAGCTGAAAAGGATTTGTCTAGGAGATCTTTTAGAATAAAATATATTTAAAATTCAACTTAAGGCTGAGTATCGATGGGTGATGTCCAAGCCAATTAAATAATCTTTTTTTATATAACGTATTATGGTATAATAAAATACATATATTAGAATACTTAGAATACACATTACATATTAATTGTGGCCATTCGAATACCAGTCGCTTTCCCCAGTATTCTCGCTAGGGCGTGTATATACAGATGAGTATGCATATAAAATTAAGGATTAAAATAATATACTTATCTAAATTTTTTCCTACAAACCTTTTTTTAATTCTGAAGTCGAACACTTTTATTAAAAATGGACCTGCAGATTTTCATTGATTTCGGTCCAGTAACTTTTTAAAAACAAAAGTCTGCATGTTTCGAGACGATTATTGTAAATGTTAAAAATTGAAAAATTAAAAACATTCTGGTTTTAAATAATATACCTAAATATGAGTGGTACAATATTTCACATCCATCTATCGGATTTTTCATGTTAAATCTAGCCCTGAGAAATAATTCCAGGAAATGAAGTTCTTTACAGAACTTACAAAAATAGTAAGTTAATTTTTTTTTTCCACACAGCTCGACAAGGATTCGAACGCAATCCACAAAAATGATATAGATCAACAGCATACCGAACAAATTAAATTCAAAATCGTTTTAAGTTAATTTTAGCAGTTTGTTTTGGGCTATTAATTACTCTATCGTAAAAATTATTTTTGTGAAACGCGTTTCTCAATATTCTGCACTAAACCCAGCGCCCCGAAATTTTCATCGATTTCAACGATTCAAAAATTTAGTTGAGCGTTAGGCCCTTAGAAATAGGGGATAACAAAACGAAATATTTGTAGATCACTTTTTGGACTTGGAGAATCCTAAGTATATAGATTAGGTTAGATATAAAAATGAAAATTTTGAAGGATTGCTGTTACATACTTGGGGAATCTTATGTAACTGAAGAAGTCAGACAAATATAGATAGGGCAAATTATTCAGTTCATTTCGATATATTATTGGTTAAACAACATACGACTTCAAGATAATGGTGCTGCAGGAAAACAAATATAAATTTTGTTTTTAACATTTTTAGTTTCGCATGCTAAAAAATCAAATGCTGAGTGAATTAAGTTCAAATAAACCTACAAACTACAGATGATGTATCAACATATTTTTTAAAAAGTATTATCTGCGTTCATCAAACAAGAACTGCTAGAATTTCAAATTCCAAAGGAAATATTGTAGTCACTTTGTGGGTTCGGAGATGGGAATGAGACTTGTTTAGGACGTTGCCATTTTGCAAGCCAGAGAAGAGCCATTAGGAAGAGCGGACTGGACCAGAGAACGGCCTGTATGATGCTCCGATCAGATAACAGATCACAACGGGTACCTCACGGGGCATCCTCCGTCTCTGTCTCCTGTCGAGGAGCCGGATTCTTATCTTGATTGATATCTGTCTGTATAATAACTAATAATTACAGAAATGTCAGCGGGGAAGAATAAAAGAATAGTTGAATTTATGTTGTTTTTATTGCGCTAATTACTAAATTCCGAAGAACAAGATACAAAATATCTGATGTTGATAACACATGACTTCCTTGTACGCCTATTAAACTATAAATTGGTGGCTCAAAAAGTGATCCTGAATTTGGTCACTAGTTTCTGAAGATTGCAGTATCTACCCTTTTAGGCTCACAAATATTAACCAAAATCTAGTAAATACATTTATATTGATATAAAAATCCTATATGCCAAACTTGAGAAGTTTTGCATCATATTTTAATATATTTTTTTATGAGAATCAATAATGTCCTTCAAGTAAAGTAACACTTCCGGTAATCATGTAATTACCAAAAAGGGAGGTTTACAACTAGATTTTACAGCAATCATAAATACAAAATTTCAACTTTCTACGACTAACCGCTTTTGAGTTATGCGATATACGCACGAACGTACGAACGTACATACAGACGTCACGACGAAACTAATCAAAATGGATTCAGGGATGGTCAAAATGTATTTTTCTGTCGAAATTTTTCGAAATTACCGAAAATTTTCGTGATTACAATACTTCCTTTACTTCGTACAAGGAAGTAAAAAGTACTTATGAAGCCTCCACAAATGACAACACGACAAATAGTTTAGAAATCTATAGAATATTTTTTTAATGTGCTAGGACGCCTGATTAGATTCCTCAGATGATCCTGGAAGAAAAGTGGAAATACAACGATGGATTGATGGTATATAGATTTATCTCAGGATATAAAACTGGAAGACAGCGAAGATTGGCGGAATGGATTGGATGAGGCCCAGTTTATCCACAGTTAAAGGATCAAAAAAAGATGATTAATTAAAGATCACATTAATAAAGTTACTACTATTTGAGAGACTTAAGACTTTGTTTTTGAATCATCCACTGATGTTAGGTGTCCATTTGAGACAAAATGCTCATGAGAGTGACATTGAGACAAGATTCAAAAATTGATACGGGCCTTAGAGCACTCACGGAGACATGCCTGTGCCGTTATCAGAGACTGCACGAGTCATAAGTGAGCATGTTCATTCTTACTCTCCTCACTTAGTCTCCAATCTTCTGCCATTGTTTGAAGACTAGAAACTAAGTCACGATACTTCAAATAATATTAATTTAGTATTTATATATTTAATGTCACAGTAATTAAATATTAATTTTCAATAATTAATATTAATTTACAATTATAATAAATCAAAGGTTAATTTCACAGGTTTTCACTTTTATAGTTTTATAATAAAAATAAAGTTATTTAGTAATTTATAACTTGCTCAAGAACTTTTTTTATACAAACTATCATTAAATATTTTCCTTCAAATTATCATAAATGGCCTGGAATACTTCGAATACTTCGGAAACTTTTCTTCTAATTGTAAAAGGTGAAATTATTGCAGAATACCCATCTCCTCAGAATTAAAAGTATGCCTAAGCATACCTGTTTACTCGCTTGTACACCTACAAAAGAATTAATAGGCAATATCCACATACTTATATATCCTTATCTACAGCCCGAAAACGAAGCGTGACCATCAATCAGTCATGAACAGGAATCGCATCACGTAATTTTGTACCTTGCTTGACAATCTGGTGTTTGAGAAAATTTAAAATCAGTTTAAATTGCACAACAGGCATTCGAATAACATTTTTAAACCGTCGTGAATCCTTCAACCATTTACGAGTCTTAAACAAGCTCACAATTTATTTTGTCGATCCATCCATTTCTTTAGCTAATACTCCTTTTGGTTTATTATTTTCAATAATGTACGTTGTTAATGAACCAAGAAAAACTATTAAACCTCCTTCAAAATTAGAGGTTTTACGTTTCAAGATGCGTAGAATCCAAATAGGTATTGAATAAAAAAAATCTGTCCGTTCGCCGTCCACAGTTTTTCTCCGAGTCTACTGATATGATTTTCTAGAGATTTGGCACCAATACCACCCCATGATGATCCTCAGAACTCGGCATTACTATCCATCTTTTCGTTTTAAAATGCACCAGCCTCCTCGCATTTCTCTCCTTCTCTACTTCAACCTTCCTTGGATCCATCCATCCATTCTTTAATAATTTTCATCAGCTGCTTGGTCATTTCTTTTTCCTTTTCCCACTTAAGTGCGCCTACAATATTTCCTCGGTACTATTTCACCCTCCATTCTGATTACATGTCCTGCCCATCTTAGTCTACTTACTTTTATAGAGTTTCTATGGAACACTCTCAGTTTACGGCAATCATCTTGGGACAAACACGGAATTTCTGCTCCATTGGTGCTTAGTGGTCTTAGAAATTATTATAATTTAATTTCTTTGCTTTAGGCAACAGCTGAGGCTTTTCAAGTTTCAGGTTCGCATATGAGGCTCTATTACCCCTCATTGTTCGGCTGTAAATTTCTTTTCTGAATGTCATATATGTTTTATAAAGTATTCTGTACATAAGTCTATGCAAACCGGTTCACCATTGTTTAGTTACATATTTGATAACTCGAAAACGTTACATCTCTCGGAGCATTCCAGATTATCATTTGAAAGATATTCTAATTGTCTGGACTCTAAACCAAAGCGATGAGGAAAGTCATATGAATGGGCACTACAGTGACTGTCGAATCACCCAAAATTATCTCTAGACCGCAACTGATCTCAAATGAACAACACCTTGAGACACTCTCTCAAGATTTTATCTCAAGTGGACACTTAGCATTTGTCCTTATAGTAATTTTTCTCCATTATTTGAGTTTTTGATCTCATTTATTTTTTCTGAGATTTTTTTGAGGTCAAAGATTTGACAAATGTATCTGCATAGGAAGGGGTGGGTGGTGATCCATGCATATATTCCTTGAACTATATTGCGTACCTAAATATTATATATAAATACATGTAAACATATTAATTAATACTCGTAAACATAATACGTGTCTAATAATTTATTTCCAAAGAAGTATCTCACACGTAATTTACAAAAAAATAAAGGAGGAACGAATGATGGACGGATGACATCACGAGCCGGCGACAAGGAAGTGGGATCGTAGATAATGACTCCACTAATTAATGTGTAATTACCCAGAGTGCAAGGTACGTGTGCTACAACGACGTGATCCGTGATTTTCAACGCAGTCGTGGGAAGGTCCCTATAATTGGAGTGGTTTAGTCGTACCTTTCCAGGCACCTCGTACCTAGCCAGGCACCCCTCAGCTTCCTGGTGACTTTCCTTAGTCTGGATAATTCGGCAATTATCGCCACTCGGTGAGATCTACGTGACTTATTCCGTTAAGGCTGGATGCCTCACGCAGGACTACACCGCTGCGTTATTATCTCTATAACTGCGTGTAGTAATGAAATTCCATAACAAAAATAGAAATTCAACCCACTTATACTATTAAATTATTATTGTTTATCAGGATGTTACTGTTAAAGAAGATTTACCGCAGAAACCGTAGGTATGAAGTATCAAAAAACCATTTTAACTACTATTGGTGACTATATAGCAGTTTAAATGGTAATAAAACACAATAAAGGAGGCTGGAACGATTTGTCAAACAATAACTGACTAACTCAAAAATTTTAACATAAAAGTAAATACGGAAAGATAAAAGACATTATTTTTAAGCTTCCGACTGACTTTAAATTTAACAATAGATGTAATAAATGATCGGCTAAAATTATATACCTTAGCATACTTCGATCTACATTTAAACTATTTAAGATATCTTGACGAAAAATTTAGTATGCACCAATGAGCTCCCTAAATTAATAGGCACGCCTTACCTATCACTGCGTCTTAAACTCATCTATACAGCTATTGTTCGCCCGGTGCTCTTGCAAGGTGCACCATTGTTTCAGCATATTAGTAAATCACTAGAGAACCATATACAATATTTAAAAAATTGAACCATTAGAAAAATGGTAAGAAGAGTGTCTCTACAAAGATTGAAAGCATTGGAATTGCAATAGACTTTAACAACCGTCGAAGTTCCACAATGTTGGCAACGATTACGTAAACAATATTCCTTTTTTATTTTAGGAGTAAATTAATTTAAACTAGCATAAGCCAAAGGTGAGCCCCATCAACGATAAATTTTTCAGAACAAGAGTTTTCTAAAAATATATCTACACCAGTGAAAGGATTATAAATCAGAAAAATTAGTTCATATTAAAAGACTAAAGTTAAACAAGAAAGAAGCTTTTTGAAGAAAATTTTTCTATAATTCTAATAGCTCATTCTTCCATTACTACGTGATTGGACCGGCTCTTAGTTGGAGGAAACGCTAAAATCGGGGACAAAATTCGAATTTTTAAGTACTCGAATTTTCTCAAAAACTTTTATACACCCTTGAAGATTAATAGTTGACAATTACAAATGTAAACAAGAAATGATTATTTCAAAAAGCTTTTTCAAGATGAAATAAAATTCCGAAATTGATGTTTATGGGAGTGCAAATTTGAATGAAATGAGATCATCATTTATACTAATCATAGCTGCAAGCAGAATAACAATCCCAAAGAAGACAATTCAGCTGCGTCTACCAACGTCCTCCCCAGTGACACAGTTATTATTTTAAGAGTTACGAATACACGTGTTTTTGAATTTATTAATGTACAACTAATTTAAGATTCTCATGTGCCCTAAATAAATAAAACGCATGGTCCCGGAATATAAATTTAATATATATATATATATATATATATATATATATATATATATATATATATATATATAATCCCCCATAATCCTTATTGGGTCCTAATCAATAATTATGTTACAACCAAGAAACGATAGGTACACGTTGTCCATTATTATAACTATTTAAAAAAAAAATTAATAATATTTTTAATCATTTTATTCGAATTTGTAATAGAGAATCAGGAATAGTTTCGTAAAGTACGTTCAGAACTTTAATTAAAACTCATAATAAGTATCCATCGATAATTTGTTTGGGCTTGAATTAATATTAGGAATTATTATATTTTTTGTTTACCTTACCCCTCAATTATCATGAAAGATTAATCATACGAGCAAGATTCACCTCTCATTGGATTCAGCATGAGAAAATGTTTACAAATCAATAACCAGTTGTTACTTATCTCACATCTTTTCAAATTTATCGAACTTTGCCCGCAAAATTATGCATTCGACCCACTCTGCGGCCCTGTGTTAAATCCAGTTCTCAGCCTGACTTCCCCTGCTGCGCTTCCCATCCCAGACCCTTTGACAAACATTAGGCAGTCGTAGAGGAAGTTCACCGTATCCCCGTCAAGCCTAATACTAACGGAAAACGCCTGCTAGTTCCATCGTGGGACGACTTTCCCTCGGATTCACCCAAGAAGAGCATTTAATTCATTAAGTGCGAGGGCATAGAGAGCCGGAGGCATTTCCTGAAGACGAGGATGGGGCATTCCTGGATGATAGCAGACCCGAAGAGCTCCTTCATTACCTGGTCTCCAGGTCACACACACACACATACCTTATGCTTCTCTATAAATAGCCACTCCTCTTTCAGTCCTGTTATTATAGTCTTCCTCTAGGAGATGGTAATCATTTGCCACGTCTAGCTTATTTTAATATTCTACCTCTAATATTCTACCGGGATAATGACGACTATAAAATCGCTATTAGATGTCATTCATAAATTTTATATGGGTTTATTTCGGCTAATCATAATATGAATTACTTAAAATAACAATGAACCAAAACCAACATAAAAATGTTTATTCATGTTTTCTACTTGTTTTCTTAACTTTACTCCAATAATAATTCACTTTAATCAATTTTAAGCAATTTATTCTTTCTTTTTATTGTGTTTTTTACAGTTGTTAACTTTTTTAAAAAAACCGGTAATTCTCATCTAAATGTTCCATAATCTATTATTACCATTCAAAAGAATGTAGTGAATATTTTAAAATTTATAATTATATTACACTTGCATAAAACTCATATGAATTTTATATAATAAAAAATTTGTATGGTAAGACTTTTGTACAATATTTATTTTTATACGTATATATTTATAGATAATAATCCGTATTTTAGTTAGTATAAAAGCTTTTAGTTCTGAAACTATTTGAGTTCATTATTTTTTTTTTATAAATAATTATAGAATGCAAGAGAAGAAATAAAATAAAATAAAATAAATAGTAAGTAAAAATAAGAAAACATGCTATATATATATATATATATATATATATATATATATATATATATATATATATATATATATATATACTTTTTAGTTAGAATTTAAGGTTTTTATTCAGGAAAAATTTCATTTTTTTTTATTAAAAATAGTTACAAAATATAAGAGAGCAAATTAAAAAAAAAATTAAAAAATATAAGAGAGGAAATAAAAAAAAAAAATTACAAAATATAGGAGAGGAAATTTAAAAAAAAATAATTACAAAATATAAGAGAGGAAATTAAAAAAAAAAAAAATAAATATTAAGTGTAAAGAAGAAAATATACCCTTTATACATATATATGTTTATGCATTGTTATATTAGTTAGCATTTAAGGTTTTTGTTCTGTAACTCTTTGAATTTGTTTTTTGGTTTATTTAAAATAGGTATAGAATGTAAGAGAGAAATTATAAATCAAATTAATAGTATGTGAAGAAAACGTAAAAGAAAAAAAGTATAATTATTAAAATTCGTTTAAATTATTATTATATTATGTGTTTGTACTTTCCAACAAAATGCATATTGCGAAAGATAAGAATCTTCTGTAATTACAGCTACACTACCCATTAAGAATTTGGGTATTTGAGCAGTCTAGAGATTTTAGTAAATTAAGAGTTTCTTCTCTAACTTTTTTTTCAACAAGACAAGAATTTTCTGATATCTTTGTTGCCCTAAAAATGACTTCACGAATTTTAGGCGTATTCAATTTGTTATTTTAGACAAAAAAAAGAAACATAATCGGAGGTTTCGGAATGACTATTGCGGAAAAAAACAGTAAAAATTATAAATCATAATGTACCTACTTTCATAACTAAACAAAAAAAAAAAAAAAAAGAAGATATCTATTTGAAGTTAATCTAATGCTGATTCTGCTCTTAATCATTGATTGAAACAAACTACCTGAGGAAATTAAGCAATCCGCCTGAGAAAACTGAAAAATTATTATATTTTGACAAATTTTCGGTTAGGAGTCAACCAAAACCCTTCAGACGTTCGACATTTCATCAAAATACCAAAATCAAGCAAGGGAAGGTCAGCTATGATCGTTTTCCGTTATGTATTACCTTTATCAATTACCAACTGTAATTAAATTTATTCTCAAATATATTTTAGACACATACAGGTATATTTTTTAATATTTAAGATAATTTGTTTTTTTATTTTAGGTAACGGTATGAAGGTGACGGTGAGTGAACTAGCCAGTTGCCGCTCCACGAACTTGCACCCATCAACAAAGCCAGCAGCCTGCATCGGCTATTGCCTCGGAAGCTGTCTCTTATCGTAAATAGCCGAATCCTGAGAAAACAGTTAGCATCCTACATAAATGAGCTTCCAAAAAGTTTAAAAAAGTCATCAGTTCAATCATTTGATGGTTGAACCAAATTATCAACCGACAGTTAGCGAGGATAACCGAATCTGTCATTCCAATATGCAATTGAACTATACTTGGACCTATAAAGGACAATTTTAAAAATTGTCCAACCCATTCAGTTTTTCTAGAACTGAATTACTCTTAAAAATTGTTAAGTGCACCAAAAAACAAATCATCTAAAAAAAAAAAAATAATAATAATAAATGACGCTGAGAGCTTTAAGCTAGATGCAGTCATCATTGTGCCAGGAATAGCATCTCCACTGCCGTTTCATCTACAACATATTCAACACGTTCATTTTATAATATATATTAAATATTTTTACTTAATTTTTAGATTTCAATTTCTATCTTAAAATTAAATGCAACCAGCAACCAATCTCCTGTTATAATTATTGCGCGTGCACAAGGTTCATTAAAGTCAGTGTTTATGATTAAGAAAATTGCAGTCAGTTTGTTAGTTTTTTTGTCAATTCTGTGAATCTTTGTTCCAAATAAGAATCCTGAGAACAAAGAGGGAGGGGAGTCACTCTGCCTTTCTTCAGTCTATGGCTATTTTACTGTTCTAAAAAACCGACCGTCCACATTTCCGGCAGTTTCTTTTTAACATCTTATTCTAATGAATGATATGAACATATTGATGGGTACAACTCCATTTCGGAAAAAAATATGACTCTCCCCCTTTCTTCCGTGGACTCTTCATGTATACTTATGCCATACTCTTTCCCAATTCCAAAGTGTAGGAAACCGAGATATACCAGTTCTTCATCCCCAACCGCATCAGTGGAATGAAATCTTCAATATATTCTGATTGTCCTACGACGGCTTAAAAATTAACTAACTAAATATTAGATAGTCAATAACCGGCTTTGAGCAATATATTTCTACGGAGAGGAGCTGTTTAAACTCATACAGTAAATTAAATTTCTATTGAATAGGAGAAAGTACATAGATTTAGTTGAGATTTATTGCATACTTCATATCTTCATATCTAAATGAATTAATTAAAATAGAATTATTAATTTTAGTGTGTGAAAGTTATTAAATGATTAAAACTTTTACTACAGAGGCGTTAACCAAAGACATACAAACGAATGGAGTATTTTTTTTTTAAATAAATATGTATCAGATCCTTTCCAGATTATAAAGGTCTTAATTATTTTTACCACATATATGAACATAAATTGAGGAAACTTCCAACTTTCGAATATATTATATCCTTAAAAACAGGAAGGAATTCTTTGTTCATGGAAAGAAAAATTAAAAGAAAAAAGTCTTCGTGGGGATGATACATCAAGAGAGAGGAGATTCTACGAGTGCTAAGTTCAGAACTTGAAGTCCTGGTTTCTGAAATTTAAGCTCAGAAGAGGACCTGATACAAGCTTTGACAAAAAAATACATTTACAACACCATATTTACATTGATAAAATATATGCAATAATCGGAAAATATGACAATTAACTGTAATATATTTCTTAATTAATATAGAACCCAATAATTTTATATTTCCGCAATTTCATTCTATATTCCATAAATTGGATATAAATATATAATTTACCTAATGCGTATTAAAACAAAGACATAATGCCCAGACCGTTTGTGAAAAAACAGCTCAAAGTGGTAATAATTAACCCAGCTGCGAGGGACTGCCTTGGGCAAACTAACTCAGTGGTAGCTATAGGCTATTTTTGAACTGTCTCCCTCTACGCTACAATACAGATCTTGGAGATAATGCTTATGCTAATACAATATTGAATTAAAAAAAAAAACATTATCTACTAGATATTCCCATTCACGAAATAAGAAATGCAAGCAGCTGTTTGGATGTATGTAGTAGTGGAAGTAATGTTTCACAAGTAGATGTACCGCGAACCGATACTGTGGTAGTCGTTATAAAGAAGGTATTGTTACTCCAGTCTCCAGTCAAAATAAAATGTCAAAAAGTCTTACAACCGTATGACTTAGTACTAATTGTTCTTCATAATAGGTGGCACGACAAGGCACTATAGGCCAGTTAATGAGGGGATTGTAGATGGAAATGACGGGACGGCCTAAATTGATTTCAGTGCTTAGTTTGGACTAGTTAATAGGTTAAAATATTAAAAGCCCGAGGATCTAGAAGCAGAGACAAAAAGAGGAGGGGGAGGAGGTCATGTTTTTCGATTCATATCTCGAAAACGGTTGGTCTTAGCTTAAAACATTTTATGTCAAAAATCGAAGAGCATTGAATTTCCCAAAAGAATGTATCTAATATTTTTTTTTTTTTCATATCTGTTATAGTTTAAGAAATATATGCTCTTCAAAGTAAGAAATTTGAGAAAAATAAAATAAAATCATTTTTGACTCCTACTGGACTATAACTTTCCTTTTATCGTCTTTATCGTTTATAACTCTGTAGAGCGGATATTTTTAAACTATGAGAGATATGGAAAATATTGAATAAAACATTGAAGGAAATTTAATGCTTTCCAGTTTATTAATTTTTTTATTTTATTTTTAGCTAAAACAGACCGTTTTTGAGATATCAACGAAAAACCGAAAACACGGTCTTCTTCCTTCCCCTCTTTGCCTCTGTTCCTAGATCTTAGGACTTTTAGTATGTTTACTTCTTAACTAGTCCTGAGGCCCTGAAGTAAATTTAGGCCGTCCCGTCATTTCCGTCAACTCCCCCTTTTCAGCATTAATTGACTGGATCGGGCCTTTTTGTAGCTATCTCCTGTCACTCATTTCTGCGCCATATAGGAGCCATCCATTGCCATTGTTAAGAAGGTGACCTGAATCTGTTCCAGTACATTCTGTCAATTTGTTTTAAACCATCCAACTCCTCTTATAGCGTGTATATTATTCCAGTTATCAACTCTTGGTCAATATCCGAAAGCGTATATCTCTTTTATTTTATTGTTTTTCCTCAGTGTATTGAACCGTTAGAGTTGCAAAAAATCTATTACGATCCTTCCGAATCATTTATTAATCGTTTATTAATTGTTATCCAGAAGTTTAAAGGCAAACTGTTTTCAATGTTTTTATCAATGAAAAAAAAAGAAATAATCAATCCCGAAATAAACAAGTTTTCTCAGAAATTCCTTAATTATATTTCATCAGCGATGGCAAGTACAATCATATTAGGATGAAACTAAAAAAAACAATGTATTATGAAAAACCTGTATGAGAAATGAAACCTACGTTTTTGAATATATTGCAGTCCGTATAAATTACGAACAGCCAGATATTCAAAAACTGTGTTTCGCTGTACCTACAAAATCCAATAACATTAAACAGCAGTAGTAGTTTTTTTTGTTTTGTTTTTAACCAATACATTCCAGTTTTATAAAATACTAATTCATGTTGATCGTATTGGTATATAATGTAAGAATCATTAATGTTTTTTTGGAAATTTCAGTTTGAAATATTCAAATGGTTGTTTTTAAACAAAATTTCGGCAAGGATTAAACCAATAATCACCATAGATATAAACATTCATGTCGTGGAGTAAAAATTATTACTCCTGTCATAAAAAAATATACAAATCATTTACATAACAATTGAAGAATTGAATAATTGAAGAAGCCCTCCCCTCTCCAAAAAAAAATAATATTAAGAAATAATAAAAAGCGAATATAATTTGATCAATTAATCGTAAAGTTCTTCAAAAATCTGAGTTTGGAACTACATGCCTCTAGTTTCAAAAAAATAAATAATATATATGTATATTATATATATATATATGTATATATATATATATATATATATATATATATATATATATATATAAACATACATTCGAACCAGGAATGTTTCACTATTGCTGGATTTGAGTATACATAGATTTAATTAACACAATTGAAAGTTTGATAAAAACTATTGTATGTATAAATGTAGTTCAAAATAGAATTAGTTCACCTATTCAAAAGATAATCGAGACACACACAGACAAATGGCCAAAAATGCGTTGTTGTTTTTTTACCCAGAGGTGCTCTGCAAAACAAAGAACTGCAGAACGAAGAACTTAATATTTTGTAGGGAATTCAATTATCTTTCAAATAAGCAATGTATAATAAGCGAAAAATTTATACTTTTCGATATCTGCCCAAATGAAATATAGAAGTGATTTTTCGGATTTTGTGCAGTCGCAATATCGATATCGGTAAATTTTATTATTGCAAAACCATCTAGAAACCATGAAGATGATATAGTTAAAATTTGCTTAAGATTGGTTCAGTAGTTTTTGCGGTTAGACCTTACAAATGAAAAACGGGCTGTACTTTCATATATATATATATATATATATATATATATATATATATATATATATATATATATATATATATATATAGATATATATACATATATATATATATATATATATATATATTCAAACCACCTTACTTATTATTTCTACCTTAGCTAGATGAGGTAGCAAAGTCAGTTGATGATATCTATTAACACTTCATTATAAATATTCCTATTAAATTAAAAAATAATTTATAAATTTGAGATACGAACCATAAGCTACTAAAGCAGTAGGAACAGGAAGAGTCTTTGTAATATCAAATTCTTAGCCACTTCCTGACCAGCCTGTTCTTCGATAACTTTTCAAATTTTTACATAATCTTACGACTGCTTTCTACAGGCTACAGTCTCCAGTAGAATCCCGCTGTTCTTATCGAATCGCCAGTATCGATAATTCGAAGCCTATTTGATAAAGGTATATAGCAACCAGTTAGAACCAGTAAAGACGAAGAGGGAAGAGAACCAGATGTATGTAGGCCGTGGATATGGGTCAGGCAGGTTCCGACCTCACGACAAACACATTTACTGGAACTATCTCTTCTAGCAGGGGAATATAGCTCTATGTAGAGTTCTCTAGGGCCCTCATCACGGTATAGTGAAAATAACTATACTCTCTGATTATATACTTTTATTGAAGTTTACAGTTACCTAGTAAAATACTTCGGTCCGTGTAAGTACAAGCTAATCCAACCACCTGTTCATCTATCTCCTTTACCAGGATAAAAAGATTTTTCATTTAACTTTTTATCTACTTTTGTTTTTGAATAGGTATTCTGTTTAAAAAAAAAATATAATATGCTATTCCAATGTAATATGTATTTATATTTATATGTAATATTACTTGTCATATCCATTGTGAGCCGAATAATATTATCACTGTGATTAGATATATTTATAGCTCCAAACTGTGATTAGGGAGTTACTTCATAAGAATTGTCTTGATAAAGATAATAAATTATTTTTAATGTCGTAAACATATTATTCTTATGCTAGTTACGCGACCCAAAATATGAATTTTTGGCTTCTGTATGAATAATTGAAAACGTCATTATATATAAACATCCAATAAAATATTTTGAGCTATTTTTTAATCAAGGTTTTTTTTTGTAATTATGTCTTTACTAACCATAAACTAACACTAAAGGAGCCTGCACTATTTTTTTAACTGGCACAATTTGATTCATGATTAAATGATCAAACATTTTTTTTAAACAAAAAATGTAAGTAGTATTGACTAATATTAGCAAATTTCCGACTTGATGTTTTATTAGCGAGTTCGGGATAGCGATAAACCTAAATAGGCAAACTTCAAACGTTTCTCCTGTAAAATTCCATTTTGTCGTATTGTAGCACTCTTCTTCCTGTTTATTTGGAATATACTAAACTGATCTCAAATAAAATTTCAGACACGACTAATTTTCAATTTTTTTTTTAGCTTATTGTGTATAGTTAAGTTATTTCATAAAAAAAAAAAAAAAAAAAAAAAAAAAAAAAAGAGACACCTGAACGAGTGTTGAAATGAAAGATTTATTCACTGATAATTAACAAAAAATCAAATTTACATTTTTATAATTTAAAAAAAAATAATGTTTTACACAGTTTTCTTTTCATTTTTAATCGTCTTTAGGAGAGTGTTGGACCTACTCTTAAATTAAAGTTAAAATTAATATTAACAAAAATATCTTTAATAAAAATTAAAAATTCGCATCGTTGCTTCAAGCGGGAAAATTCGTACGAGTGATTTCTTATTTTTCTAAATAACGTTCAACCACCTTGCCCTATGAGGTCGAGCATTATCGTCAACAAGAATGAAGTTCTCTTCGATTTCTTGTAAACAGGAGAAGCAACAGGCCTTATTAAATTGTTCGTGTATATTTTGTGCGGTCACTTGATCATTCCTGAACAATATCAGCTGAGTTTTTCGATTATTTGATAACTTTGCCCAGATCATTATTGAACCTCCTCTGTAAGACCGTTCAGGCTGTCATACCTGCATTAAATCGCTGGTTTTGCTTCCTCCACACTCTAAAACGTCAATCGTGGTGATGAAGAGCAATTTTCAGAGAACCTCCTCGCCGGTCTTCTTACCTTCAAACTAACTTCATGGAGGCAGTTTCTGTTTAAAATGCGGGCTCCTCTTGCATCCACGAGAGCACTTGTGGAGCTAGTCAGTAAAATAAAGATTCAGATTGTCGATAAGTTGTAAAAATAGTTTATTTTAAACTGGAAAACAATTTCCGGTATAAGAAAATAAATAATGTCTAAATTTTTGTAAGTAATCAACTTCAATTTCAAGCAGTTTATTTATTTATTTTCGCAAAATTAAACATGAAATATATGACTGTACAGCATCAAACAGGGATTCGTCGAGACAGCGGAAAGGTCGTTACCATCCGTTTTACGGATAATGGAAGTGTGGCTTACCTCAGCTCCAGAGTATTCAATTATTGCCGGGAGCGTGACTGCCGCGGCGAACACGGACTGTGAATGAAATCACGCCATCTACTCCCCGGTCATCCAGGAACAGTTGTATCTCCAGGTATATACTAACTCGATATACTCGGAATAGAAAAAAATGAAATATTTCTTGTTTCAAACGAAGAAAAAAATTTTCTTGATTTTAATCCTGAGGTCCAGTTCATTTCTTGGCTGACTAAAGTGGCCGGAGAAGGAAGGAATGCGTTTTAGTGGTCAAACATCAATTTTATCACAAAACATTCTACACCCTCATGTATAGTACCTTTCTCAGTGGTGGATTTGTTGTACTCCCGTCCACAGACCTGTTAGATAATACCGCCCTCTACAGCCACTCCAATCGTCAAGCACGCTTATTGCTTTATAGTTAAAAACTGAGCGGAGATGATTTTTCAATTTATTTGTGCTTAACTGAGCTGTTTCTAATACTTACAAATTCATTTGAACCGAAAAATAAAATTTCACTAAAATTTTGCAGCTCTCCAAAAATTTCGCCCGGGGCAAGTACACCAAATCGTTCATGCTGGCATATCAACGCGTTATTAATAACATTTTATCATTTGTTCCTGATTGATACTATTTGGTTTTTCTGCCACGAACTGCAATATTAAAAACTGTGATTTGTGCTCATTAGGAGAAATATGTACTTCAAAAATGTAGTGTTTTCTATACACTTCTCGTATAAAAAAAAAAATAATAATAAAATAAATTAGGAATTGATAAATTATTTGCTACTTCTATAGTTTTGTTTTTATTGAAAACTAGTTTCGAATGTTTGATATACATTCATCTTCAGTTCAAGGTTATACATTGATAGTTCAGTGCGAGAACAAACCAATACAAACTTTTATGTTTGATATTAGTTATTTAAACCTTGAACTGAAGTTGAATGAATAACATTCGAAACTAGTTTTTCAAAAAAAAAATTATAGAACTGGCAAATATTTATGAATCCCTAATTAGCTTTATCCTTCTATGCTATCATGCGGATGTCAACTGAATAAAATAAATTTTGTAAAAGTCAGCGTCGAGATTATTTCGACAAAAGATGTGAATACATTCTAGGAGTGATTACTATTAAGTACTCTGTTAAGATTACTATTAAGTATAAGATTGATACTCGTAAGTACTAAAATTTGCTGCTCATCGACGGAAATTTAGATCATAATTTTGATAGAGCTCTAAAAGTTTTATTTTCAAAGAATAAAACAATAAAATAAAGTAATAAAAAAAGTAACAAAATCACTTTTTTATGAGCTGTTAAAGGATAAACTCGAGTGTTTGAATCAGTAAAGCTCAGGGGCGTATGCAGAATTTTTTTTCGGAGGGGGTGTTAAATTTTTTTAGGAGGAGAGAAATTTAATAAGAAAAAGGTGAGTAATCACCAAAATGTCTATAATCGCCAAATAGGGAGTAAGTTTTAAGGATGAAAATTAGATCAAAAATTATTGTTAAAAATTACCAAAAATATTACTTAAAATAGAAACCAATGCGCAATAAATAGTAGTATTATACCTACATAATAGTATTAAGCCTAGTTTTGACACTCGGATGATAAAAAATGAATTTTATGCCCTGTCGATAAGGCTTCGATGAAGATTAAGAAGCCGAGTATAAAGATATCAGAAAAAAATCTATCAAGTTATACCCATAAAAATATGATTAAAATATGGACTTGATGATTTTTTTATTTCTTAAGCCATAATAATTATAAGCAAAAATCCATAATGAAAATATCGCATCCATATTTAATGATCGAATGGTTCTACTTAAATAAAGCATGATGTAAACATAGTGAGGCATTATTAATGGTTAATTAATAAGGTTATATGATTTTTACTTTTATATTACGTATTTGTTAATAAATTCCTAAATCAGTATTTCCACACGTTCATCGTTCAGTTTGAATCGTTCTATAAAAAATAAATTTCTAAAAACTTAAGAATTATCAATAAACATATATTATTGTAACTATAAAAAAATTGCACAAGAATTAAAGATAATATATTACATCTTCGTCGCTACGTCACCAATGTCTGGGTGAAGGGCGGATATGCTTCTGTGTGGAGGAGGAAGGGCACTCCCATATATGGATGGCGTGGCGATAACTCGAACTAGTGTGCTGTTCCAAATGGCTCAGGCCAAATAAAGTTATTTAGTACAATCCATGAAGCAGTCATTTTTCAACAGAATTTTCTCGACGCATTGCTAATTGTTTATAAATATATATCTATAATAATAATAATAATATATAATAAAGATAAATAACTATCTAAAATTTCAGGTTAATGATCCAAAATAGAAACTTATTACTAAATAAATTATTGATAGTAACTAAACGAGTTGAATAAATAATCAGAGCTCAGTCATTATTATTATTTTTTTTTTATTGTTTTAATCCAATAAAAAATTATAATGAATAGTCGTGATTAATCGTGATCCTATGGTATTATAGAATGGAATCATATTTGATATATTTACACCAATAATAGTTGACTTTTATGTAAATAATTAAAAGCACTTTCAAAGAAATAAAAATCGTACAAAATAGATTAAATACCTGCCAATCCAACTCAGACTTTCGTTTTATCGCAACCATTTGTCACCGAAATTCTGGCTAACTTAGCAGATAAGGTTAGTATCTAAACAAAATAACATTTGAAAAATTAACCAACATATTAACCAGCCTAACTGATTTAGCCGTCAAGGGAATGTATATAAATATTTATATCTTTGATATTTAGTACGAATTGAAAAAAAAGATGATCTAATGATTTTCTAGCTAGTTACTATTCAACCTAGAGAGCAGTTAAGAAAGGCTAAAGAGGAATGAAACTTTTAAAAATTACAGACTTCTAATTTGCAACCCATTTCTACTAGATAATATAGTAGGATCTTCCGACCAGAGACATGCAGGGTCGATTTTCGTAATTCTTAAACATTTTTTTTCTAATTGTATTAGGCACTGTGCTTGTGAGAGTTTTTGCGTAGCTTTTAATGATGAAAAGTAGCGCTTTTGTGGTAGAGACTGAGATTAATATTTGAGTCTAGAGGTACCTATGATACTTTATTATAACAACCACCAAAGTAATAGCGGCAACCAATTCGATAGGCTTCGGCATTTTAAAATGCACAAAGAATGATGGGTTTATCTATAGTGTACGAAACTTGTAAAGAAAAATTTAAATTATTTTTATTTCCTAACCATTATTTAGCAATTTCTATTTCTTTATTTTTGTTTTGATAACTTTTTCATACTGCATTTCAGTAGACATTTTTTTTTTAATTTTTCATTACATTTTTTAGTTTTTCATTGCATTTTTTAGTTTTTCATTACATTTTTTAGTTTTTCATTACATTTTTTATTTTTTTCACACAAGATTGGTCGTCATGGTTTCTCTCCTTCAATGTAATAATAAAATAGAAGGCATACAGTACATTCTTGCAGTACTTTCTTCAAGACCGAATAGTTCTTCTTTAATACACTTAATTCATCTTAATAATTGCCACAATTTTCCTTAATTACATAAGGCATCTTTCATGTGATTCTTCAATACCTATACTTATAAAAGAGGAGAAAAAAAAAGATGATAAACGGTAAAGCGCGGAAAACCACAGGAGGAAAACTTCCCATGGTTTGTTTTACCACAATTGCACTAACGTATTTCCTTACCGTTATTCACGGAGTGTGTCATTATGGCTAGCGAAGTTTTGCATGATGTCAGTAACCAAGTAGCCCGAGAGTTGAGAAGTTTCAATCGAAATTTAATTGGAAAAAGAAAGTTGAAAGTTGTAAAACATAATATACATTTATATTGAATCTTTTAATTATTCATTATTTTAATTATAATTATTGTTGGTAATTCACTGGTTTTTAATAGTTAAAGAAATCCTTAATTTTCGTCTGGAATACATGATTTAACTTCCTTCCCTAAAGAGATATATGTTTTCCTCTAGTGGACTGCTTTTATAACGAAGTATTTTTATACATTTAGTCAGCGTATTGTATTCTAGGATTATATTATATTGATATATTTCGAGGGAGGGAGTATCTTTTTTTTATGTTAATAAAAGTATAGCATCAATTAATGTGATGATAAAGTTCAGCATATATAACTATACAATGTACTCTGTATTATCATTAAGTCAATGAGAGAAAGATTTGGATAATTTTCTTTGTGATAAAGATATAATTTCAATTTTTAAATCAAAAAGTGTACTGACATATTTTCCATGCCACATTTCATTTTGAAATAATAAAAAAAATATTAAACATGTGCCTTTGGTACCCAAGTAGAAATATATTTAATTGATCGTACTAAAACAAAATTATAGGTACAGTTCTCAATTTTAAAGGCACATAAACCCTTACCGAGCACTTTCGACCAGCAAATATAATTTATTTTGTATCACTAATTATAGCAGTTGAACCAAAAGTTAATTACAATCGAATCATTAATTTATCTAATTTTCGTTTAAAGGAGTATTTTAACAAGAATTGATATTGTACCCAATATTATAAAGTATTATGCCGCTTTAATTTTACTATTTAGTAATGGAAACCACATATTGCTCCCATCTTTTCTTTTTCTTTTTCTTTTTTTTTAAACTATATAAGTACAATATAAATATAACTTAAACAATAATATAAGAATTTTTTCCACTTATATTGTTAAAAAAAAAAAAAAAAAACAATGATGGGATCAATATGTGGTTTCCAAGATAATAATACTTTAAACTGTAGTATTAGATATAGAACTCATAATCAGAGACCTAATGTCTATACTGTAAAACCTCTAAAGAAGGCCATATAAAATGCAAAAAGAAATATTAAAATACACTGCAAAAAATATTGAAATATGCAATATAACTAGATATTCCATATATCTATTTATTGGTCGTTATAACAAAAAAGCCCAAATAGGATAATTTATATTATAAGTAATATTCAATATCCGAAGACGGACTAAGTACTGCAGCTTTGTTTGGCATTTAACAGACGAATGAAATGGGTACCAAACATCACTTCATGATGAAAAGAAAAAAATCCAAATATTAAAAGGATAAAACTATTATGACCCTCTCTTGTGAAAAAACATAACGTAGACATATGAGATACCTAAAAAGAATCGTATAACATTCATTATTATTTTTAAGAAATTGTTCGAGAAACGACAAACGAAAATACATACATTTCCAATGAAGACAAAAGGGAAACTATTTTATTCTAATTGAATGCCCCATTACAAGCCTATATTCTTAAAAGTGAGTATGTTGATAAAAAAAAATGTCTAAAACAGCTCACGTAATTATTGTTCTTATATTAATATAATAAATAATAAAAATAACTTGAACAGTAAATTTTTAGATTTTAAAAAATATTGAAATATTTAAAAAAGTAAAATATATATATATATATCAGAAATGAATGGTAAATAAGTTGATGATAAATTATACACTCACGTGGACTCTGAGCTTGAGCCGCCGCTTTCGGTTCGTTTTTTCGCCAAAGTTCGATTCGGGGTCTGCCCGCACAGCCGCCATTGGTCCACTCGATCTGCAGAAATATTAACATTAATTTAGTCTATAGAAATACAATGTTACAAATGCATACATAAATATTTATTTACATATATATGCATATATATATATATATATATATATATATATATATATATATATATATATATATATATATATATATATATACTATTTCACCAAGTTCATTTATTTAGATGCAAATTTTCGCCCTTTAAGCCATTCTCAGGCATCTCTGTAAAAAGCTCTTATTTAGTTTGATTTGCAACATAGCACGCTGTTAAATATTTTTTTTTTTTATTTCTAATACATAACCATACACACACTTCAAAAAGTGTTAAAATGCATATAATGCCATAATTAAGTCCAATGTGGACCAAGTCCAATTATACACAGTCACGTAAAAATAAATAATTATAATAAAAACAACAATAACAAAATTGAGGTTAGGATAAAATTTCATAACAATTTAATATGCAAAAATTTGCATTAAGTTAATACCATTAAAACACTTACAACTTAAAAAAATAAATTAAAAATTAGGGAACCATCTCAGTCATCAGAGCCAACACAGGTGAAACTCCAAAGAAGAAGGCAATACAATGTTACAATTAATTATGACCACTAAAATAATTTACTTAGTAGTCATTAACCATTATGCAACAATTAATCTACATACAATGAAATCCCAAAATACCATCCATTAATTTATAAATACATAGATGCATTTATTTGTATATATACTGCATTCACCTTAAATCAACTAACATGTAAATATATATATATATATATATATATATATATATATATATATATATATATATATATATATATATATATATATATATATAAAATTTAATAATAGTCATAAAGTAGCTCTGTATATAAGGCGCTGTACTCTTAACTCTTTCCTAAGTTCGAGTCCAGCTGTAGTAGAAAATTTATTTTTTGTTATATCAGTCATGTATGAATCGAATTTGGTTACATATTAATATCGGCTAATTTAAAATATAGAAGGGAGATAATGCAGATAAGACTATATGGCAATACATAATAAAGATTTCAATCAACAGCAAAACTAATGTATAGCAAGAATGTAAAATTTGTAGTGGAGAAAAAGAACGAAACACTTTAACATATATTTTTTGAATGTCCAATATATTCTAACTTGAGATTAAGACTTTGCCAAAGCATAAAAGATCTAAATGGGCTTGAAATATCGAAACCACAAGACATAGATGATATGATAACTTATACTATTCCATAGCGTATATTGCAAATTACAGAGTGTTGGTTGGGTAGGTTTAATTTCTATGTTCTAATCTAATTATACAAAAATGATATATTTTTTAGGATGGAATGTTTTAGCTCTGAGATTTATTTTATTTTTAACACTTGTTTTAGTATGCTGATTTTTATACTAATTTCAAATCTATAAAAAATATTTTAGGCCAAATGGCCGTAGTTTTTAATTGTTTGTAATTTAACGCAATGTTGTAATTTTTAATTTAATATTATTATTTAAATTATTAAAAATAGTAAATGCATGTTGATGGTTATTATTAATTAGAGATAGACCCCATTTATATATGGTTCTTACCTAAAAACAAATACAAAAATAAATAAACAAGATCAATGGATTTTTAAGTGAGGGAACATTCTTGAGGGAAACCCAGTCCCTCTAAAGTCAAACTTCATTGGGATGTGAGAAAAATTTGGCGGTTCAGCGTTGTTTCTGGCCACCTCATCTCCTTGAAAAAGAAATAGTAGGAAACTACGACAATTAATTGAGCTGAAGTCATGACTCTTATGGTAGAGGAAAAAGATGGAAATGAACAACAACATGAATGCGAGATCTACTGCCAAAAGTAATTTATTGGTGACGATATAAATATGAAGAGGAAAAAAATTCAATAATGGAAAATCAAATTTCAAATACTAAAAACGATGACTGTAGCAAAATCCTATTCTGAAAATATCATAGTTTTGACAATAGTAATGGTTCTGGCAAAAATTGGGTCCTCCAAGGCATTCAAAAAGTAGTGACAAAGGAATAAGTCATGATTGTTAGTCATGGTTGTACAGTTTATATATTATGGCATACACAGATACCTTTATTTTACTTCGGGCAATATTTGGTATTATACGCCCTACTTTCAGGTGGGTCTCAGCAATTAGAAATACATATTATTCCTACAAGTTAGTTCGTTAAAATCGAAATACACAACCCATCCAATAAAACTAGCGCTACCTTACATAAAGATAAGGAAGTAATTAATGTTTACAAATGATTTGATCATATTCTTATTGGCCTATATCATTTCTTACTGACGTAATTGCTGAGATGAGCAATTAGGACGAAATATAAATTACTTTCTGAAGAGTTGCTTTTGTAATTGTTACATCATAAAATAATATAGGCTTTGTACATGTAGAAACAGTAATAAAAGAAAGCCACTAGCCTAGGTTTCAATTCAAACCAACAAGGTATTATATTTTACACAAATGTCCCTTATCTTCTGCGCAGTATTAATCAACGACAGACAGAAAACAAAAATGTAATACAAATATTTAATATAAATATTAACGTGAATGTTGGCAAGTATTTTTTTTTTCACAACATTAAATGAGAAGTTGATAATATAACTTAGAATGTAGAAATACAATTTAGAGCATTAAAGAGTTGATAATACAACTGTTTGAGTGTAAGCAAGTACTAAAAAAATAATAAATCAAAACAATATTAGATGAAACACTGAAATTCAAATAAAGATTTTAGTTACAAAAACTAATTATTATTATTAATTATTATACAAATAATATTACACTAGCCTGCGATGATTGTGTATTTTATTTTTTGATAACTGATTCTTATGTATTTTTTATTGTTGATTCCGAAAATGATCTTCAATTTCTTCCATCACATCAGGATTTTTCGCAAACGCAAATTTCACTATGTATGTATACAACTGTAGGAAATATGAGGCTTCAAAATACGTTTTTCGCTTATAATTTATTCATTTTTTGGCTCATTATATGCAATCTTATAGCTTTTTCCATAGTCTGAGCTAAACGATTTGGCTTGAGACTTAAATCTGACCAAAGAAAATTCAGAATTTCTTGGTCCGAGGCTTAGACAGGAGTACGTGTTAGCAGCTGGCACCTCATACTCCTGTGAGAGATACTGAGGAAAGGATTTTCTTCCATATTTGCAATATATTTATTTCCAGATTGCGAAAAATCCTGAAGTGATGGGAAAAAATGAAGGTCGTTTGCGGATTCAGCGCTTAAAAATCAATTTCCAAAAGTTAAAAAAGCATGTCACAACCCAAATTTTTCAGAGTTGTGTTATTAGCAAATTTACAGCGCAGTGAACTGTTTACACATGTTCTTTAAATTATTGTGCACATATTCCCATGGAAATCCGTTTATATTTTTTTTAGTTTTTTGATAATTCGAAAACTATTCATCTCCCGTAACATTTCACATGCTTATTTGAAAGATAATTTAATTGTCTACAAAGGAAAACATAAAAAAAAATTTGACTTTTACCGAAAGCCAAGCAAAGTCGTTTGAGTGGAAACACCAGATATATTAAAACAGGCGTCGTAACTTTAAAGCAATCGTTATTTAAAATTTGAACTTTTTAAACGGACTCATAGTTATCGCCTTTCGTTTAGTTTCTGAATATGTTTTGTCTGTATCAAAAGGCGGTAACTACAAGCTTTCTTAAAAAGTTCAAATTTGAAATGCCGATTGACTTAATGTGACTCCCTTAGTCTTAAGGTTATCCCAGTTTACGGTACTAAAACGATTTACATAAGTTTTTCTTAAAAAATAACCAGCGCTCAAGTGTGCTTTAATTTAAATAAAGAATATAAGGAATAACGTACGACTGATCACTTATCAGAGCATCTTTGAGGAAGGCAAACAATTTGCTAGGCCTTGTCTGCATAACTTTCTTCAGAGAAGAAATAAATTTTATTTAACTGACAAATTAATTATATGTCATAAAAAGTGATGAATGAAATGAAAGCCTCAAAATAATGGAATTTATTAATAATAGCTGTAAAAAAATAAAGAAAATCTAATCATTTGATTTGCCAAAAACTATCGATCTCCGAATAGGAATATGTAGTTTGAACAAACCGTATTATTAATACAAAAGTAATATATTTTTAATTTAAAACCATTTAATCATCTTTAGCACTAAATCGCATTTCCGTTTTATTTTTTTTTCATTTTCCCCACAATTAGGTTTAATAATCATCTTTCTCAAAATTTCCAAAAGACGACTTATCTATACAACAACTTCATCTATAAAGAT
This sequence comes from Rhaphigaster nebulosa, assembly GCA_948150685.1. NCBI lineage: Eukaryota > Metazoa > Arthropoda > Insecta > Hemiptera > Pentatomidae > Rhaphigaster > Rhaphigaster nebulosa. The sequence goes on along the minus strand of OX411309.1, from coordinate 114,610,368 downwards.
AACTCTACAGCTATTCAATACATGCATTATAGTTTAAGACGAAACAACATATTTTTGATGGTGTAATTTTGTTTATTTAATGGCAAATAAAAACATGCCATAAGGTGTAGTTTTACTAAAACTAGCTGGCAGAAGGCAACTTAATTATTTATTGTTTAATTGGTGGTTTTTATGCATGGTTGGATAAGTGAATGCCCTTTTTTAATATTCAAAAACTATTGAATTTAATTTTTTAGTTTACAAAAAAAACTAGATTTTTTTTTTTTAGTTTTCAAATTTAAGACCCAATTAAATATGTTTTTTGAGTATATGTGTATATCTAATCAAACTTTTAAGGAAAACAAAAAGTAAGTGAAACTAATTTTCATTTGCTATTAGATAACAAGAAACTATTTTGTAAAGGAAAGAAAATTATTTAATTCTCTACAGTCATTAAAAATTCAACTAACTTGGGTTTACCAAAGGATAATTCGGGAAAAGGGACTGGAAGGAACGCAGAACCGGGTAATTACAGAAAAGAGAATTACAAGGAACCCACCGCAAAAGCTCCTTGAGCGGTAACCGAAATTGTAGCCATATTGACAGTAATCGAAATCTACCGTTAGTGCTAACTGTTGGAAAGTTACAGCCAGAGTCAAGGAACAGTCTCATTACAGATTACGATCTCGCAGTACAAGTGAAACAACGCCATACTGAAATATATATATGCAGAAAATGTGATGTTATTAAAATAGGACATAGCAGTAAAAAAAGACACAGCTAGGAAATATTAGGTCTTCGGGTGTAAGAAAGATTGACACGTCAACTGGGAAAAATTTGGAAACCTATAAATTCCTGGTAAAGTGCGATGCGACCTTAATTACTGAATGGTTTTAGGAAGGAGCCACCCATTCAGATTATCCACCTCAAAGCAGAATGCCGAGAGCCTTCTTATCTCATTAGGAGCTGGTGCGGTAGGTTCTTTTCTCAAAATGGTAATAAAACGAAAATGCTTACTTTCTATCCAATGCCCCCTCCATTCATCGGATAAAAACACCATTTGCATCTAAACGTTTATTCCTTCTCAGAAGTATTTTGATATATATTCGTTTCATATAATCGGGGCTTAGTTCGGGTCTTCCGAGGAAATGATCAATTAATGAACTCCAAGAATATCCCTTGTATCAAACCTACAAGAAACTTATCAAGAAAAGTTAATTTAGTAGGATATCATGAATTAATGATTATAAATATAATTCTATTTTAAAGCCTTCGTCAATACTCTGTTTTAATTACAATAAATATGAATCGATAATACAATTAATAATTCATAACTACCTGAACCACTAAAAAGAACTAGAAGTATCAACACATCTCAAAGTACAAACATTAAGATCAATAAATTTTATCATTACTGAGGTGTCTCAGTCTTTTATTAGACGCTGATGTGTCCATTTTATGAATGCGGAAAATCCTTGAAATGAATCGCAATCTTCATTTAACCTTTATTACAGTTCATTGTTACTGTAAATTACAGAGATATATAATTTTTTTAAAGACATTTTAGTAAATAATCGAAATGTGATAAAAAACAATAAAGATTTCAACGGATCCCCACAAAAAATATTGTGCGTGAGTGTGTATGTGGTAAGTCTAACACGAAAACGAAAAGTTGTACGAAACTGAAATTTAAGATAAGTATAAGCCTGTGATGTTACTGCAACGTTTTTGAGAAAATCGACTTACCACAACTTTATAACATCGATTTAACACATTTTTACAATATTCTCGAAAAAGGCTCTAATGATTTTAATCGAACTCGTTATCTCAATCTACAATTAAATGCTCTGTAATAACAATTACGTCTTATTCTCATTAAATGCCGAATTTTCAAAATGGCTTCCTCTAAAGTACCTTTAATTTTGTTTATTTGAAATAATAAACCGTCTCTCATTGTTAGTAGGAATTAAAAATTATTAAACATAACTATGAAGGAATATTATAATTAACTGAAGGAGGAACAGAATAAATAATTTTCCACGTTGAAAACAAATTTCCTTAAATAAGGGTAGTAATATAAATATATAATATACCATTTGAAAGATAAAGGTCAAGAAAAAAATGATACCTAACACATAAAGCCATAGAAGGTAATGGAGAATGACGAAAACGCAAAAATTTAAGTGAATGTTGTACTTGATAATTACTACTTTTATATTATTAAATAAAAAAATTAATGATCCCATGAAAAATAAATAGAAGATTTTAAATTTATTTATGTAGCATGGTAAGTGAAAGTTTTTTTAGTACGACCCCGCTAAAAGAAACTTCACCATTATAACGAGCTAAAAACACTAAAATTTAAATAAAAGACAGATTAGGTATTTAAATTAATTTAAAGGATAGTTAAATAATTATTATGTTAATATAATTTTTTAGTTCTTTAAGTATTTATTTTGATTGTTATTGTGCATGTAATAATTAAAAAAACATTATCATTGGGCAATTCGGTATGATATGTTTATTAATTTAGAGACTCAGTACTATCTTGTATATAATATAAAAAGTTCAGTGGTGAGTGTGCCAAAAAATTCACGATCCTCGTACAGAAAAATTAAGCACACCTACTCAACAATAATTCCTTCAATCTCTTACCCGGCACGGCCTGAGTGACTGCTAGGCGTTGCGGGCTGCATGCCTGGGCCCCTCATGCGACGGGTCCTCTCTTACCTGCAAACAAATATATTTTTAATAATTATTTATTCTGAAGGCAGGTAAGAATTTTAAAATAAAGATAATTTAAAAATATTTATATCTGGCATTTGAAATTTAATAAACTTAGTAAAATCTTTATATCGTGAGAAAAGCTTTATTTAATCAGCTATTCTGTCCAAATATAAAAATATTCAAAACATAATCAAAAGTTGTAACTTTCACAAAAATAAGAAAAATAAAACTAGTCTTTTTTTTTTAATACCACATTTATAGTTCCAATCACACTTTTTTCAGCGTGATAAAAAAAATTAAATTTCTATGCATATGATTTTGACTCTTGTACACCCTATTATTAAAATTATATTTTACTTAGAATAGGAGAAGTTAATTACGTTTTAAGACTTATCAGCTGAATAAGTATATTTTTAAATATACTTATAAATAATAAATAATTTTTTTTTAATTTGATTTAATTTTGCTACACAGTAATGTTTATTTATAAATACCTATATTTTTTTTTTGGTTTTTATTGCTTTATTATAATTTTCTCTAATTTTTTTGACTAAGCATTTATTTTTATTAAATCACAAAATAATGGATGGTTTATTAAGAAGAAAAAAATAGAATACAGAGCAGGAAAAATGGTTAATGGAAAACTAATGTTAAAAAAAAATAAGGGATAATTGTATTTGTAAAGACAGGAATTAAAAATTGTATGTAACTGTTGTTATGTTTTATTTCATAACCATGTATTTGAGAAGCATCACTTATAAAAATGTTTCTCTCTGTACTAATTAGGTCTATAATTACTTATGATAATAATAATTATATAATTTTATTACGTAAATCAAATTTATAACAGTTTTGATTATAGAGACAAGCCGTTATACCTGAGGGGTAAATGAATGTATAGAAAAATGACTTTTATTGTTTTATTCTTGAAATGACAATCAATTTAAGAATTATAGCACGTGATTAAAAGAATGCAAAATAAATCGAAATGTTAAAAAAAATTCAGGATGGTATTTATGATGGTATATTTGACAATTTAGCAGTCTGAAGATATGGAGAGAGAAGAGTTTCTCTACTTGAGCGTAGCCTCCTACCCTATGCTCCGCCAAGAAGGTTCTTTCTTAAGATGTTTGCATGTACTTCGGAACACACTGGCTTAGCCAAAGGGACAGCAATTATTAACAATATTCCATAATATATAAATATGCGCGGAGGTTAAAGAAGTTTTCCCTTTCGATATTGTAAGTTTTGTAGTACTTATAATATTTATCTTAAAAAATAACATTCATAAAGAAAAAATTAAAATAATATTTTTGCAATTATATTCAAAATTTTCTATTATCACTTATATTACGCAAGGTAAAATAAGCTATTTTACAATGAGTACAATCTGTTCAACAGAATTTATTTAGTTTTACAAGAAATAACAACTAAGTCGGGCAATAAATACATAAATAATCATTGCCCAAACCTTGAAAAGATTCAATATTCATAAATTTCAAAAGTCAATTAACAAGAGATAAAGCGCCTTGAGTTATTCCTACTTGCGGGAAGATTAGATACTTTTAGAACATCGTCACACAGATTATTTATTTATTTTTTTAAATGACTTGTCCTTCAGAAGGAGATATTAAAACTTTAAAGTAACTCAATGCTGTTTTCAAGCACAAGACTCAAATGAAATATCAAAATTACAGTGAGTACACATTTTATTTAGGTAAATTTTTATTTGTCCCTGAGAGATTTCATTCAGTAGTATCCTTTTCACGCAGTCAAATTTTAAATTTCTATAATTTCATGTATAAATTTTATAGAAATTTATGGTTCGAAAAAAAATATAAGAGAAAAATGTGTAAAAATTGTAACGCAAAGTGGTTACACATAAAGCCATGGTCGGTAAGCCGCAACGAGGTGATGCAAATTATATTATCTTTATGATCAAATCTTAAAACTGTTAATTTTAGAAAATTTTATTTCTTCAGTCATTAAAAAAAAAATTATGTTTTTTTATTATTTTATTTTAAATATTTTAGAACTATCTAGCAAACATTTTGAAGTATCTATAATTGCATTCTGAACTATTTTTAACTTACATAAAGAAGCAGCATAAGATATTATTATATCTTGCTATTCTGTTTTTATTTTTTTTAAATGTATCTACATTTTTTGTACAATGTGTACATTTTTTTTATTTTTCAATCATTAAAAATAAAAATCTTGTTTGTTTATTGTTTTATTTTTAATTTTCTAGAACTATCGCGCTTTTTAAAATATCTATGATTGCAACCTTCACCGTTTTTAAATTATTTGAAGAAACAACGTTAACTAAGATATATAAAAAAAAAATATGTTAGACTGTTTTAAACAAATTCAAATTGAATGAGAAACTAAATGCTTATATCCTGACCCATATATACCTAATACATCTAAAATAAAATAAAATATTATCAACAAACCATAGACTTTATTAATCTAAGATCTTCATAATTGTAATACTTGAGAAGCCTGTTACGTATCCAACAAAACTACAAACAATGATTATCCATACTATCAAAAAATGAATAGAACCACTAACGGAGTAACGTCTTTATTCGCACCTATCTCAAATAAAAGTGCCATTTAGCAAGCAAGATGATAAAATAAAAAAGATGGTCATAGCATGTTAGACATGGAGAAGTATGGTACCCAGCAGCACCTCTTTCCGATCTTGAATTATTCCCTTCAGTCAGGAAAGGAGATCTCTCATCCAGCTCCTTTTTAGTCGCCTCCTAATGGACATGCCGTAGCCAGATCGTTTATCAGTCTGTTATTATGTCCAAGAAGTTTAATATTAAAACGGAAATAAATAGTACGGATGTGTTGATCGATAGTTGGTTGTTGTAAGTCAGTATGTAGAGTTTTGTTGTTTACGTGCCAAGGAGCTTCAGTTATTAGTGTTAAAATTTTGGATTGAAGAGATTGTAGTTTTTGTAAATGCGTTTTTTTTGCTCAACCATAAATCTGTGAGGCGTATGAGTTTTTCGTAGGAACTTAAACCAAATAGAGAGGAAAACGAAACAGAAAGTTGTTTAAAAGAACAGGAATGACCTATTTCCACAGATTAGCTGTCACACAAACAATGTTCCTAAATTATCAGACAGCAAACAAACTCCGAATACACAATGCGCATTCACGCACAGATGGGAGAAAAGCGGAAGGAGGCCATTTGCTGCAACAATCAGGAGGAAGTCCCGCGTTATAGAAGAGGCAGTGGAGCTAAACATCTGATGTAAATCGGCCATATCATGTTTATCAATTGCGAGCTAGGTCAATGATCGATAGATAAAAAAGGAGAGGCGTTAACTCGGATTGTATTAATTATATCTAAACTCAAGTTTTAACTTGGGACGGGAACTGAAGATGGAGTTGGATACCTTTAACGGTTGATAGAAATGATCAAAAAATACTATTATTAACAGGACAGTATATAAGGTCGTTTCCAGTTCAGTTTTCTGATTCCAAAGGCATGTCATCCTAAACCATGTTTAGGCTTTAGTCGAAAAGATTATTCGAAAGTTGCATAATAGCTTGAATGCGTGGACCCGCCATGAGGAAAACAAAATCACTTTCAGATTTATATATTGTAAATATTCAGCTCTGTCAACAGCTATAATACAACGTAAAGAATAGAATCTTTCAGAATCTAAGCTACATATACCAGTAGTTTTACAGAACAGTAAATCAAACTATCATTACTGGAATTACAATTTTTATAATGGAAGTTATTTTAAAACAAATCAAGTAAGGATGATGAAAGAAAAATAATTGCTTGGCATCAAAAACATGTTTTATCTTGCTCATGTATAGGTTAAATCAAACGTTATGAATTCCATTACCTTCACCAGCTAATTACAACACAAATATCTACGCATTACACTCTGTTAAACATTGATCTCCATTTATCAAACGTTATGATCAGTTTTCATCGAACATTAAGGCACAATTTATGCAATGTCTTTCTCTCGAAGACTGTGTCACTGTCAGGCGTTATTAGGAATGACATCTGGTGACTTGAGCAATATCTTGCTCTAATGCAAACATACCATAGATCAAAGGTGACTGGATAGGTCACTGGGCAGCCGGCAGTTAAAGATTGCGATATTTATCTAGCGCAAGGGACTTTTTTATTTCGAGATTGAGTCCATGAGTAAAGAAGAAATTAAATCAAAATCTAATTGAGTTAATCGACGAATTCGTTGAATGACGAACAATGGTTACAAAAAGAATTAGCACAACTCATTTCTTTCTTCCTAGTCGAATATATATTAAAATTGTTATTTTTTTAAATGAGGTATGGGGAAAAATTCGAATTTGAAATTATTTTAGAAAATCCAAAGCTATGCATAATTCAAAAATCTATCCTCTTTTGAAACTCAACCTAAACTTTAAACATAAAATTCGATTAAGTTTAGCATGGTCTCCGGGCTTAAGCATGTTTCATCTTAAATAGGACGTCAAACAGAAAACATTAAATATAACAAAAATTACAACAAAAAATAGAAATACACCCCTATGCATCTCAACGCTTCAAATTAATACTTATTTAAAAGTATTGCTCCAGTCAACAAAAGGGTAAGCTGTGTTCCGAATTATATTTTCTATTCAATTTATTAATTTCATTTTAAAATTTAAATGATGTTTAAAGCACAAGCACAGGAGCTGAATGGGAGATCTTTCGTGATTTACGGTAATCAAATCAAGTCCGGGAAAATGTGCGATGTCTCTGTCCGTGTCTAAATGCTATTACCGCGTTGTCGTCCAATTTGTTAATTGTCTACATTCTTCTGTGATAAGTAAAAAGAGAAACCAATTTCCAACAATTGGCACATAAGAGGTATGAGATACTCAAAATTATTATTCTGTTTTCTCTTTTCAAAATCAGCCCAAAAACAATTATTTTTCTCAGCGTGACTGATTCCTGTTGTTTAAAGAGGCGTTAGGTATGTCTTCATAAAGTGCTGACATCAGCTCATGTACTTGTCAAATCATTGTTGAAGTTAGTTTCAATTTCCGTATCTTTTGATCATTGATGAATATATTAAAAATTCGTCTGTCTGATGAAACACAGTGATTTCGTCAATTCCTTCATGGCCGTCTTTTGACTCGTATGGATTCTTAATATATTAGATGTATCAAGGTATGCTTATTTCTTATTCTTCCTTTCGCCATTTACAAGGACCAGAAAGCTTCCTGGACAGTTTGTATAAGCCGACCATCCTGTTGGTTAGTGCTTTAAGAACAGTCAGATTTGTATTGTCCCGATCGACGGTACCAAAGGCCAGCAAGATTTTTTTTTGAAGTCCCAATAAACTCTCAACACCCAACATCAGGTTCACCAATGAACAATCATAGCCAAGGCTGGTGTCGGTTGTAACATTACATATTTAGAGACCACAATACATTGACTACGAATACGTCATATAAATCAGGATCTTTATTTCTAGTATTGGGAAGTTTAACAATAATATTTTTTTTAAATAAATAAATAAACAAACTAAAGACTAAAAGTAACTCCCATCTACACAAGAAACACATTTCGATCTGGTACATCATTATTTTTAGGAAGGAACCCAAAAAACTATTAAGCTAGCTGGATGAAAATAGTTTGAGATAAGCATTTATCTTCAGCACAGGTCTGATAAAAATGGTTTGGACTTAGTATGAGAGAGTTATTCCTTTGATTTTATATGGCATATCTATGACAGTGAGAGATGGAATATCCATTTAATATATCCACTACAAGAAGAAAAAAATCAAAGTAAACGGAACACTCTATTTAGAAATGTTTAACCATTGACAAGAGTTAAACACAGTTACATTTAAAAAATAATAAATTTGAAGCAAGGGCACGATTCGAATTATTTATGATTATCTTAAGAACATCAGGAAACTAATCTTCATGAAATATGTGACTGTGAGGAGAAGTTTGTCAAAATAATATATAATCTCGAATTATTCCACTATTATGACAAATAATTGATAATCCTATAATGACTAAGTTAGCGATTAACTAACAATATTTCATAATAGATTTATTGGAGAATTCAGGACAATATGAAAACTAGCCGACAAAATAAGATGTCTAAAATCGTTGGCTGAGGTCACAGTTGAGCGTCACGAACGAAATTGCAGTAGATGAGTGTGTCACCCACGCGGGCTGTGGAGGTCGCTTGCCTAACAGTCCAACTGCGTATCTAATACGTTTTTCTTCTCTAATTTTATGATAGAAACTATTTTATATATCAATAATTGAAGTTCCAAAAAATTCATTCAGTATTAATTTTTCAATAAATTATATTTTCATAAGTTATGCAAGAAAACTAAACACAGAAAAAAAATAACAAAAATATTAAATGAATCAAATTATAATTTCTTATGCTTAAACATTGACTGAAACAATCTACTGAATGAATCCGGTTCAAATATTGATATGGCATACTAAATAAACAATTAATAATGTCCTTATAATTAATTACTTTTTGTCATAATAGCAAATATAGTTTGAAAAACGCTTCCTGCGCCCACTATAGGTTGTAGTGATTCAGTAGTATTAATTATCATATTATAACATAATTATTCCGATAGACTTTTTCAGATTCCTTATTTTGTACTTAATGAAAGGGGCACAACTCAAAAGATGTATTTTTGAATGGTGGCCCTTTCATTCTGGATGTGCGATAGGTATATCTGTACTGCAGAGGTGAACTATCTGTCTTAAGTAAAATATTCAAAGTTTTACAGGAAAGCAAAATGAAGTTTCAGATCACTCTCACTAAATTGCTTATTGTGGGCAATGTTCAATCTTTAAATTAGAAGTGTTGCATATTTTATAAACTTTTTAGCTGATTTACGATTCTTGTACTCGAAAAATATGGCAAGAATAATGCAAATACGATATCAAAAATCAAAATCAGAAAAATTGGAATTAGACAGTTTACCTCTGAATACATATTTAGGCGGATAGCGCCACCTTTATTACAAATCCTCGTAACTCCACTATTATTTATATATTTACTTCTTCTTGCTTTCCTTTAAAACTTTGAATATTTTAATTACAGCAGATAGTGAGGACGTGATCGCCGAGTACGTTGCGTCGAGTGTCCCAGAGTGCCCGGTTCGGAACGTTGTGGATTCGATTCCCACCTGGATCAGTTAATATTTATTTCGTGGCGATCCCACTCTGGTTACTACGCGGCTCTGACTTAAATGTATCCGTCAGGGGTTGGCAAAAAGGACCACAAGGTCCACTTGCCGGACTAGCTCTCTCCCCTCCCCCCCCCCAATACCAGTACCAGTACGACAGATAGTTAACCTCTGAAGTACAGATATACATATCGCATATCCAGAATGAAGGGGCACAACTCAAAAAATCTTTTTTTGTTAGAACGAACATTAAACACAGGATAAACTCTACATAAAACACAACTCTTAACGCATGTTGCTTGTAAATCACCTAGATTCAAAACTTTTTTCACAAAATGTTTATACTTAATATTTTTAAAGTTATCACCTAGCAAAGCCGTATTAACAAAAAACAACTCGATCCGTTATAAAAATGGGTTCAAACCCACGGTAGTCCATTCAACAAAGGGTTTTCCGAAATTTTTTTCTCAACGATTCTATTTTTTTTTTTTTTTTTGTTGAATCCGAATTTCAGGTTTACCATCTCGCCAGCCGCCGGATTCACAACAAAAATAGAATAAAAACATCGAATTGTTGGATTTTTTTTCTTCATTTTTTCGCTTATTACTAGAAAACTAATTATTTTTTAAAGATGAATATTCTATACAAAATTTTCTACAAAATGCGAATATTATATTAAATTTTTGGCTAAAATTATTTTACCTGAAACTAATTATTTTACAAATTCTTGGTATGCAATGGTCACATTAATGGAATTAACGGACGCTAACTTATTAACTCAAAGAGAGCCAAAACAATGCCCATTTTTTTCGCGCGCTCCAGTGGATTCGTAGGTTAGCCAAAAATTAAATGCAATATACGCATTTTGTAGAAAATTTTATCCACTTTAATTTTGTATCCAATATTAATGCTTTGTTTTCTGGTTATAAGCGAAAGATTGAAAAAAGTTCCAATGTTTTGTTTTATTTTTTTCTATTTTCGCTATGAAGCCGGGGGCTGGCGAGGTGGCATACCTGAATTCGGATTCAGCATCCCCAAAAACCTATCGAATTGTTGAGAAAAAAAAAATGAAGACACCTTTTGACGATGTCTGGGACAATATGGTAACCTACTATAGATCAAATAATATACGACCATAAATCATGTATAGTATTTTCTATAAAAATATTTGAAAATGGATTGAGCCGGTTTTAAAACTAATCGTCTCACACAAAGACGTATTTTTTTTACTTTGTCAAACGTACATAATTGTTATACCTAAATAAAAACTTTTAGCTTACAAATATAAATCAAAAAGATACAAAAAAAAATAGACTCTTGACGTTGTTCTTTCTTGATAAAGTAAAAAACGTAATTATCAGATTTAATAATTATTCTATAATGATGTACAAATATCAACCGTTATATTTAACAATAAGTTCTGCTAGAATATTCAGGAAGTTTAACGTCCCTTTGCAATTACTAGATGAGCATTACTCCTGTTTTTGTGGAAAAATAAAACAAGCAAGAAGCATCTCACGTCTTTCTCGTATCTAAACGTTGAAAAGTAAAATTAAATTTCTACCCAGTCCTGATCTTAGCTCATAATAAGCGTGAATCGTCGTGGATTTCATCTATAGAAAGTAAATAATTTTTTCTATCGCGGTAAATCACGTAGTGAAACACTGAATTTCATTTCGAATTCGTTTCTAGAAACTTTCGATGCAATCATTTATTTTAAACTGAACGTTTATTGGCAAATGCCAGAACCGATTTTATTACATTTAATTTAATTATACCTTTAAACGTCTTCTATTTGTAATGTACATCAAATTACAAATTATTTTGTAAGGAATAGAACACAATGAACTGATGACATTTGTTTTTTATAGGTTAAGATCGTTATTATGTGAGAAAATCTATGAATCTCGATTATTTCAATACAGCCTAGAATAATCTGTAGTTATCCATTTTTGCTCGGTTTTCGATGACAAAGTCAGCCAAAAATAAAAGGAATGTTTAGCAGACAAAAATAAACAAATAATCCGTAGCACTAAAACTCATAATTTCTTTTTCTTGACATACAGTTAAACACAAAGCATACATTCAAAATTAACCCTCGATCTTAGGGTGGCCTTACGCAATCGGTTTTTATCATCAGTTATAAACGGCGGCTTCAAAACGGAAGAAAAAAACCGATCGTTTAAGTACGGAAACCGTCGGATTTGCTGGAGTTACAAAAAATAGGACTGGAATATTACATTAAATTAATTATAACTTTATTAATAACTAAATTAATAATTAATTATAACCAGATTAATAACTTTAAAATATTAAAAAATAGAAAGAGGAAATAGGAAAAGAGATGCGAGATGAAAATATTAATATCTTTCACATTACAAGCATTTAAATATTAATATTAAAAAGACTCCGAAAAAATGAAACAAATAAAGAAATAATTTTTAATACATGAAAACAATTGTTTTTAAAACTCAAATAAAGTTCATCTTTAGCTTTCGAGTTCTTATCACACTGATCCCTATAAAGAAATTAAAATAACAACAAAATTTATATTAATAAAAATTAAATAATAAAAGACAAAAAAGGGAATTCCTGACATATGTAAATACAGTTAAAAATACAGTTGTTTATATACACAAACAAATATATAATATTTTTAAAATAAAATTCTTGAGCCACTAAGTACAAATTTTGCATATAAATATATATTCAATATTAATTCAAGTTGCAAAATTAATTTTTAAAAATAAAATATACATTTTCACACTATTTTATTTACGGTATTTTATTTAAAATTATAATTATTTTAGTTTCATTTACATAATAATAAGCGGCTCAAAGAAATATTATGGATAGAAAAAAAAGTAGTAAAAACTAAAACCAAACGGTGACTTGATGACATCGCTTTCACCACAAAGCCAGCCAAAATTACAGAATATTTTTCGTAACAGTGGTTTGTGGTTATGGTAACTCACGATCCTATAACTAGCTGAATAATTGTCCAATTGTAACATTTCAAAAACTGAACCGTAAGGCACCAACTAATACGCGTATCTTCTTTATACTGGAAGCATACTGACAATGGAACTTAGTTTATTGAACGATGCCATAATCACCAAAAACTGTCAATACTAAGTAAATATGGGCTAGGTACTTTCTAAAGTATCCGAACAATAGGCCGAAAATAGCTGACTATCTAAGTTGCACAAAGCAGTATCAATTTCGAGAATTTTTGATTGTCCTCTCTCCTAAATATATATTGTGTTACTGATGGACATTGAATTTGGTAGTTAAACATTTAACGTTATCAGACCATTCATTAAATATTGTAAAAGGAGCCTATTTAGACTTTATAATTCTCTGAAACAACCAGGCGCCTAATAATACAAAATTTTAAATTCGCATACGCAACGAAATTTAACGAATATATTAACAAAATGGTAAAAAAGTAATATAGGAATGAAATAAATCGTAATTACCATTGTCGCTCATACCAATCATGATAGCCAAACAAAAAAATTGTTTACGAAATATTTCTAAACTGAAATTAGAAATTAATTTTTTTTAAATTTTATTTAAAATATTATTGAGTGATTCGGGAACACATAAACCTACTGCACTGCAACCCATAGAGGTTTTTGGATCCAGCAGTTGTTAAGGACATAATTTTTCGTAACCAACGGTTATATGGTACATGGAAATGATGTGGTCAGTATCTAGGCTCAATCGCCAGTTTTATCCCACCAATGATGCGCTATAAACATTATAAGCTGGGTGTGCACAGTAGGGATTTTCCGATCCCAGATTCGATCCATAATTGATATGACAGAAATGTACCTCAGCTCGAACCAAAAAAACCTTCGAGGAGTCCAGTGCCTTATCATTAGATGTATATATCATTCGGCAACAATTAAACAAAAATTTTAATTTAAATTTTAGCTACTATTCCCAAATTCTGAAATTACTAATTTGGCTATCCTCATGAAAGTGAGTGCATCCCTTCTTCTGGATCAAATGGAAAAAAAAATATGGTCCCATGGTTATCTGGTATGCAGCCATTAAACTAAAGATACTCCTGCCTGTATGTAAGGTTAAATGGAGAAAACAATGCATTTCAAGAAAATTAAAAAATTTAAATTACAATATAAATAGTATAGTTTAAAATCTTTGGGTATCACTAAACCAAAAAAAGGAATCAAATTTTTATACTATACTTGAAAGGAAGATTTTCACAGCTGTTTTTGTAAATAATGTTAATAAAAAAAGAGCAAATATTCAAAAATAAATTAAAATTAATTATTAGCCTATTGGAAAATTAAAAAAATCTGTATTTTTCAGAGTAGTATATCAAGATTTATAATATTTTCTCTTCATCCAGTTTTTCTTAGAAACCGTGAATACATCAAAGATTGATATTGAATCCCAAGACAGCATTCGGAGAGTTTTTTAAATCGTTGACTTGCAAGATATCGTTCATTGATGACAGATATCTGCACGATTGCATTGAAACTATTCCCTATATTCGACAGTCTTACTCAAAGTAAGATTATTGTCCATTGGAAGTTATAAAAATGGCACGAGAAAAAGAAAAGTTACGGACGTAATTTAAGGAAAATCTCTCCATGGAATCGCAAATGCCAAGAAAATCGCCTCCCTAATGTCAGCTAAAGCTGTTTTAAAAGACTCTAAAAGACAAAGAAGTTGCAAAATACTGAAAACCAACTCCATCTGTCCTCAAACAATTACGACCCTTCTTTTTTACCACCAATCGCATTGCAACCACGAAGCAATCATATAACTTTCTATGATCAGCCATATACATATAGTATGGCAGTAAGACTGCCGATCTCTAGGTATGGCAATAGTAAATTGCTTCTATTCTAGGGTAAGGTGAACTGCTTTTCACCAAACTATCTCCTGCGCCGAATATGAGGAATCCCGAAAGGGAGATTAAAAATCTAATATAGGTAGTAGGTGGTTGCAGTCACTATGGAAACAGTAGTGAATGTTAGCCACCTAACTAATCTTCAGAGAAATCTAAAGTAGCTTCTTTAAGTCCTAAGCGCGAAAGAAACATAAATGTATCTACTTGATGGGATGCATCAAGAAATTATGATATGATAATTATAGAGTAACATAATGTATACATTAGTTTAGATTTAGGTTAATTTTCGTATGGACACGACTTCTTGGTCTTTAGTGTCCTCCTTCAGTTATTTTTTTAATCTTTCTCTTTTGTGTCGTATTATATTTTGCTAAAGAGATTGTTCCATTTAAGAAATTTGATTGTTTTTCGTATATTTGCACTGCTATCTCCCAGGATCCTATGGAGGTTTTTTTCCATTCCTAAATTTTGAAAATAGCTGTTATAGCACTCAGTCTTCTAAAATGTGGCCCATTGTCAGCCACGTGGCACGTTAGACATTTTGGAGATGTGTCCTTTTTAATAAGGAATCCGTGAGCCGTGGGTGCAGTAACGATTTCTACTCTTATGCAGTTACAATGTATACATAGATTAATAAAGTGATATAATATCTTAATAAATAAAAATAACGAAAATGCACACAAAATATTTTAAAAAACAAAATCGTTTTAATTTCTAGTTTTAGGGGCAATGGATGAGATAATTTAATAAAAAAAAATTAAAAGATTTTATTCATTACTTTTACTTTTAATAATAATAAATTAAAACGTTATTAAATGAAAAACAAGCTTCATATCACCGTAAAATAGCAAATTTTTAAAATAATTTTCTTCTCCCTTTTTATAATTTAGTTCGCAACACTAACAATTAGCGAATGAATCACAAGAACAGAGAACGACTGGCTTAAGGACGTCAATTTAGTCAATGGCATCTTCTCCCGTTCTGATATCAATGTTTCGAATTACTCAAGGATGTCTCTTAACCAGTTTCTTTTCAGCCTTCTACGCATGTTTTCGCAAATGTTTGGTGTGGCCATGAATTGAATGAATCTATTGG
Source organism: Rhaphigaster nebulosa (assembly GCA_948150685.1). Classification (NCBI taxonomy): domain Eukaryota; kingdom Metazoa; phylum Arthropoda; class Insecta; order Hemiptera; family Pentatomidae; genus Rhaphigaster; species Rhaphigaster nebulosa. Next base: position 114,594,500 of record OX411309.1, on the reverse strand, counting down.
GAGTTATCTTGAAGCTTGTGAATTTTTTTTTTTATACAAGAATCAATCAGTACCAATCCCCAAGTTTGATAAACTAATTATCATTTTTATTTTATCCTGTATGCATCCCCTAATTAAAATGGCTATTGTCTGGACTGGAAGACGGTGTAAGAATATCATTTTATAAACATTTCTTTACTAGTACACAGATTTTATCTTATTTTTAGAAGATCTCAAGTTAAAGTTAATTATTAGTCATTTTTTTTTTAATTTGATACTATCCCAAAATATATAGACAAATAACATCTTGTCTCTACTTAGATTCGGTATATAGATATACATATACACATTTGTTTTGTTTTTTGGTTACAGTATATCACAAGGTTCGTTTGTTATATTTAATAAGGTCGCAGACGTCATTGATACCACAAAATTTGATTCGACCATATTAGGTGTTATTTCATAAGGTAATGAATACTGAACGATAAAGTTACAGCTAGTATTCATAAAAAATACATAAAATAACAATGGTTGTTTGTGCGCCATTAAATATATGTTTCTACATCAATAAACATGCATTGTCTTTATGTTTAAAGATTAATTTTTGAATTTATTCATATGAAAAATAGTACTATAAACCATAAATAATTCTAAAGACCGTGGAAATATTCAGAAAAAAATTAATAATGTATATTTAATTAAGAAATAATTTTTTTCGGGGAGGGAGGAGATTTGATAAGAAAAAGGCAAGTATTCACGTAAGTGTCTATAATCGCCAAATTGGGTATAAGTTTTAAGGATAAGTATGAAAATTGGATCGAACATTACTATTAAAAATACAACTCAAAATACAAACTTTGTGTTGGTGGGTATAAAGATATTATTTTTTCATAAATTTCGTGAAAGAAGAGGGATAGGAGAATATATTCCCATGATGCCCCCTCACTGCGTACGCCACAGAAATAAATATAGTCCATAAACATAAACTCACTAATCAGGATGAACGAAAATTTTAATGATAAAAACTTCTAAACGAAGATCATATTTACTGAACCGAAATATATGAAATATTCGTGATTCTTTTTGTCAAAATTTATTCTTGATTCTCCTATTTCATATTTATATTTCACCTCTGCTTTAATTAGTAATCTTAATATTGGTCTTGATATTACGTTGCAATTTATACCAATGATTTTAACCCATATATTATAGTCCAACCACAAAGTCTTTTGAATAATGTAAACCTCTATAGTCAAAATATAATCCATAAATTTTGTTTAACAAATCAAAATGTTATCAGGTTCAGATTCATATCCTCATTTTTCACCCTGTGAGACAGAAAAGAAAACAGTGAGGATATTTTTGTAGTAGAGGCGATACAGTTTGAGATGGTCACTTTTATTATACGAGATATAATTAAGTTTGCCCGGCTAGAATACAGGAATAGCGGGAGCAATTAAACTAAAAAACAATAACGAAAAATAAAAATAATAGTTTACACAGGATTGTTTAAAGACCTTATTTATAAACTTTTATATCTTTAGGATTCCACACTTCTCTTGCTATATTTACAAACAGACACTTATATTTAATAAATATAAATTCAATTAGCAATAAATGCCATACAAATGTTCTAAAATTTCTTTATTAGATAAATGTAGAGGATTTACGGATAAAAATGGCTAAGGAATTCCAAAAGTAGCTGTGAAATTAACAGATCATTAACTAAAAGAAGCGATTCTAAGGAGGGGATATACTCTCGTACACACAAATTATTGGTTTCTGTACTAAAAAACCAATACAGACGAACGAGCACACCTTATGAAAATAGCATTTAAATATAAAAAGTTATTTTATAGGTGAATATATACCACCGTTTCTAAAATATGTATTAATTGTGTTTGTAAGAAATCTGATCTTAAGCAAAAAAATATTGGAAATGAAAACTAAATTGATACCTATCTTAAATAAATGCTTAAACATTTTATATGAGTGATTTAAGAGACACATTAAGAGCTTGACAATACTTCACTAAGAATTTCAAATACAGATTACGACACTGAAGAAGCTATTGGACATTTAATCTAAAAATATTCCGAATAAACTTTTTATCAGATAAACACTTATTTAAAAGAAGATATTCTAAAATCAATTATATTGTCAAAGACATAAACTTAAATTATCATTTTCGTAAACATTAAACGAAAGTCAATGCTAAAAGGAAGTATCATCGACTTTATTTAAACTCCAGAGAAGTCTATGGATATTAGAGAAACAGTATAATGAAAATAATTTTTTTAAATTTTGGACACCTAGTAAAAGGAAAAAATAGCAAATAATATATTCTTACTAGGATAAAAAAAAAATATAATAATAAGTGGCTTTGAAGATGGACTATGATCCAATTATTATGTATTTAAAAAAGGTATAAATTTTCTAGAAAACTAAACTACTGTTATGAAATTTATCATTTTTGCCCTTGAAAATAAAGAAGACTTTTTGAAGATATTATAAATATGGAAAAGAAACAGGACCCTATCAATAATTACAATAAAATTATCCGGACAATAAAATACACGAAACATTATGGCATTGATAGAATATATAAAAATAGAAACTTACAAGGCAGCCCACAAGTACTGTTAACGATAAACAGTTTGAAGAGACCGTCAACAGTAATTGGCGTATTGTGGGACTGAACGAGATAACCAAGTGAACGTACTATGCACAACTGTAGCATTTGATATCCCCGCCATACCACCTGGTTCTCTGACGTGAAAGTGCCTTTGTTTGACTACTAAGTCCAAAGTCAATAATTTGAATGGTTTCAGCAATAATTTAAGATTGCAGGTATATTTTTCTTGATTGGTTACTCGTTTCCTAAAGAAAAAGTTTGAACGAAATAAATGTATAAAAAAAGGATAACCGAAAGTGATAACGCAAAGGAAAACCTTGAAAATCATATGGACAGAAATTTCAGGAAATGGTTTTTGAAAGCATCTTAATGATGACTTTAATTTAATTTTCCTTATTCTTGCATTACATAAAAACTATTTAAAATTAAGCATTTTTTTTATTATACATGGTATAATATACATACATATACATATACATACATACATATATATATATATATATATATATATATATATATATATATATATATATATATATTACCTTTATCAATTAATATTTTGAAATATTAGTAAATTATTTATTTCTATATATTCAATTCAATTCAAATCTTTAAAAACCGGAGCTAACTACAGATATTGTTTTTCTTTCATATTCAAAAAAAAAAAAAAATCTTCATTCACATTCAATTGACGGGCAAAATGCAATGCTCCAACTGGTTAATTGAGCTAGAATCAAACTGTCAATTGCCTTACTTCTCAACTTGACCTCTTTAATTGAATCATTCCACACTTATTTCTGGGTTCCTGACCTTACTTCAGTTCAACGAAAAATTATTTTCCACATTCTACTATAACAACAACCCCGCGAACTTGAACTTGTTAAATTAAAGCGTAGTAATTTTTGGTGCGTGTCAAATTCTTTGAAAATACATAATATGATGAATATTCATATTATGTATATTTAAATATCATGAATAATTATAAATATAATGAAATAATGGTAATGAATCGTAAACTCGGCTTTAAAATAATTAAACATTAAAAAAAAAAAATAAATAAATAAAGTAAAGCTGGATTCAAGAGGTCGAGAGAGATTTGGAAAATAATGAAATAAGAGAAAAGGATGCTAAGAAGAGAGAGGTTTTCAGGAAATGAGGTTTTGAAAATTTAGGAACTCCAAGGAGGAATGAAACAGCTTTAAAATTGACCAGCTTACACATCTAGCTTAAAAATACAGCATGGAATATACAGCATTCATGGTCAAACACTCGTTCTTGTGCAAAAGAAATATATATTTTGAATTTGTAAATCCTAACGAAAACCCAAATAATTATATCTTAATAAATATCAATATGAATTTATATTATTTATTTATTGTAATAAATATTTTTTTTATTTCTGTAAAACATGAAGATTTTATATAGCAGAGTTGAACAGCAAAATACGTCATACATAAATGATAAATAAGTATATCGCTATGAAAGTGAAATTGTTTTCGTAGGACTCTGTATAAGAAACATACAACTAATATCAACGCTAATAAAAAAAAAAAAAACTAGAGCCCTAATAATAATTATTATTAAATTAAAAATATAGTGCCCTTCCTCAGATTCGCAGGCTTATAATACCAGTGACGCGATTTAAAGAGTAGTACCAGACAAATCATGCTTTGCCCCTCACAAGGGTGACCCCCGAATCCGCACCAGGAGTACCACAAGTGTAAATATTTTATACAATTATCTTCAGTGTGTTTATCTTGCTTGATTGTATTTAAAGTGCAATGTTAATTCCTTTAGTTTGATTATACTATTTATTATACTATAATTTTTTGTTTTGTCTGCAAATATGGTATGAATGGTTATATTGATCACTATTACTTATTTATCTTTAATGTCTTATATTGTAATATTTAGCAATGAAAACAGTTTGTTTCTCTCTTCCAAGTAGAAAAAAAAAAAATCAAAAAATAGTAAAATGAATTACATAAATGTGTAACTGTAATGTTAACTATATGAATAATCTTGTGTAATTGCCACTGTCTCATTACTATTATACTTTAAGTAATAAAGGAGAAAATAATTCCTCTGCTACAAAACAGGTTCGTGTTCTAATCAAGAATCCAAATTTTCGGCATCACTAGAGGATTAAATCGATTAAGTTTTTATTTAGTTTTAAAAAATAATCTGTTCAATGTGAGTACAATATGTACCGTCACTTCTTTTATTTTAAATAGCCTGTCCATAGAATAACAGATAACATCGCGTTCTTGAAACAGCCATCTTACAGAAAGAGAGGGAGCAGAGAATTCAGGTTATATAACTTAGAGATATTTCAGATCAACTAATGCCAATTCAAATCAATGGAAGATGTGCTGATAAGATGCAGAGTAAAGAAAACGCCTTTCTTCACCTGCCCAACCCCCAAGCGAAAGGTATTCGAGTCCTGTGAATTGCAAAATATGAAATATAAATGCATCGAAAGCTGCCTTTGCATAAGTAGATTGCATATCGTTGATTAGCAAGAGCGAAGCGAAGACCTTCAGGATAGACCGGAGAGGAGGAGGGCCTCCTAGATGACCCTCGCACTATCGGCCAGCTAGAGGAAATCTTAATGTCAATTTGCCAGTTCGTGAATCACGAGGGCGGCTTTATCTTGGTCCTCGTGACGGCACAGGCATCCCAACCACGAGGGCTATCGACTCCACTCACTTAGCCACCTCGTCTTATCGATACATCCTATATTATAAAAGGAGATGGTCATTTTTATTTCACAATCGCCCCCTTCATCTAGCCGAATTCCGAACACAGGAATCCGTGTAGCAGCCTCCCTATACGGCTCCGCCGAGGAGGTTTCTAATCTGTTAAGTGCCACGCTGCTAATGTTCAGCCTCTAATACTAATAGCTTTCCTCCGGATATCATTCGCTTATTAGAGTGGAGAAAAGATTCAGGGAATATAAGAGGAAATGCTCTCCTATACTCCAAAATCCATCTTACACTGTTAATATCATTGAGTCAATATCGAATTTCGTCAACGTATTGAATTTCTGTGGGGCATATGTAACAAGAATATTGACCGTGTAAGGGAGCTTAAGCAGGGATGTTGCTACATCAATTTATTAAAGAGGGCGAAATCTAAAATTACGCAACATTTATTTGGCCGGATTTCCCAGCTATATTGAATATTTTAATTTCCCCAACTATATTATGAAATATAATTTTCCCTAACTCCTTTGGATTTTAACTTTTAACTTACTAGTTACAAAGGTTGACACTAGAGAACAATATTTTTTTCTATTCAAACACAACATTGGATCAATAAAATCCCAATTTCTTAACTCAAAAGGTATTAGTATTGGTTTTAAATGTGTTACTCTTCGAGTAAAATGTTTACAATATGAAGCAGAGATGGGTTGGAATGTATCAATCTGCTACTTTGTCACTGTTACCGAATAATAAAGCTAAAATGTGGCAACCTGAAAGTAGCAGATACATTCGGTCCAAGCCTGGTACCGCTTGCACAGTGAGGCCTTCAATGTACAAAAATCTAAGTAATTTTTGTCGGTTTTTAACCTGTAGACTTTCAGATATGAATAATAAAAAAAATGCTAAGAAAATTATAAAAGGCAAATAGGTATCATTCTACAAATTGTTATCAACATTTTAAAATCAGAATGATTTATCTGTTTACAGAATTTGATTTTTATATAGCACTATAATCTTATTAAAAATAGCTCTGTTAAAATCCAGATCTGATATTCGGATAAAAAAGATGTGCTGAGACGATTTTTGCTCATAATTTTGAAACATACAAATTGTAAAAAAGAAAGTTGTCTTTCTTAAAATATATAACTTCTAAAAAAATATATAAAACCGTGAGAAAGGTAACCTTATTTCATATCGATTAAAAAGTCATTTTAAAAGTCATAATTAGTCACTGCTAAATAATCTGAGCTAAGAGTTCAAGGAAATAATTTTATGGTCAAGACCCAAACAAAACTAAAGAAAAAATTATTGTTGGTTTTTTATATTCCGGTGCGATATGAACGGTGAATCAACCAAATTCCCCAAAATAATATAATTATATAAGCATATTTGAAGTTATTGTTTAGGCTGTAATTCATTTTAATCTATTCAAGTTATTGTTTTACAAGTGATTGGCCTATGTCTAACTTATATCTATATATTCGACTTGGATAAAATTTTCAAGAAATTCTGTGTTCTTCACAGTACTGAACAGCTACAAATTCCTGAAGTTTAATCCAAAAGTTTCCTCCACTAGTCAAGTGGAGTGGCATTATATTAAATCACTTTTTCTTTATTATTATTTTTTTCCTTCCTTGGTTGTTGGCAACACTGGTTTTATGCCAATTACTGGTATAATCACGCTGAGTATTTTCTTTGTTTATTTTTCCAATTATTTATTTTAAATAAGTTGGATAGAAGGGGAAAAAAAATATTTCTGGTAATAAAAAAATAAGTCAGTTAACAAATTAAGTGAGATCAAGAAAATCTTTCTTCCCCCTTCCCTCTCTCCCCTAAAACATTAGTTTTCTTGATCTCAGGGTCACGCGATTGGCTGGTGAAAATAAGTTTTAAAATATCTTTCTATAAACTCTTTTTTGTTTTTATCGATCATCACAATTTTTTTTTAGTATAACCCAATGCCCACCTATTTTTTAGGTAAATAATACAAACTATGTGCAAGATTAAATTTGTATTTAGACCTAGTTGTAGGTATACAAATCGAAGGCGGCGAAATGATTTTAATTTCTAGAGAAAAACCTTGCAATTTATTTTTCTCCAATATTGTTCTCTTGTTTTGTTTTTTTTCCTACCGCTACTAGGTGAGGAAGGTAATGTAACCGGGTCAAAATTTCGATGTGCAGTTTTCAGCGGATCTATACGTTTCAGAGCCACCTGAGAAGGAAAAACGTATTTTCAGCCATAGGTCTATCTGTTTGTCTGTGACACGATTATCTCTTGAATGGAAGGACCGATTTTGTTTTGGGTTTTTTTTTATTGCTAGGGTTTTGTCCCCCGATGCCTGCCCGATGCCTCAAATCGGGCATCCTGTGCACAATAGTGGCTGCGCAATATCGTATTGAACTTTATACAAAATAAAGCATCCTGTGCATATTCCTTGGAATATAACCGGTGGAAACCGGTTCAACTTTGTTTAGTTTTCTTAAAACTTGATAGAAATACATCTCCCGGAACAATCTTGATGCTCATTTGAAAGATAATTCAAATTTTTACAAAAATAAACATAAAAAATAAAATTCTTAATCGATAAAAACCTTAGTCGGATTAAAATTAGCGAAGATAATTATCAAACAGTTTTTATTCTAGACCATCGCCTAAAGCGGTAAGGAAAGTTATTTTACCATTAATTAGGAATACCCATTACAAACAATGGTGTCAGCAAAGTGGATGTAAAAGCTATTATTTTAATTTAAACACATGTTCAGGTATCCCCAATGATTAAATTCATATACTAGGGGTCTGCGATTAATTAGCATTTCTTAAAGAGGACAGAACCAGCATCCAGGAAGCATTTTCTGAATCAAGATGAATAATTATAAATGATTAAAATATTTAAAAAATAAAATAAAATTGTTCAGCGTAGATGAAGACTTCTATTTAATAACTAAATAAAGCAAGAGACTACATAATGTAGTTGTAATCCAACCTTCAACAAATTTTGAAAATTGAGAAGCTTCGATCTATGCTGAAGAATTCATCCATCGACCATTTTACCTTCAGCCAGAAACCATCCATATGGATTTTCTTAAAATAGACAGTATTGCTTTTATTTACATATTAGAAGATACGAAATTTTAGAGAAAGAAAAAATTAACTTAACAAACATTAACTTACTTTAAAAATCCAGAATTTGACATTTTATCAATAGTCCAAATATAATGTAGAATAACCTGTTATTTTCAAAGAGAAAGGTATTTAATAATAAAAACTTATGTTTTAAAGAGGTCCATTTTTCTAACAAATTAGGAATAATTAAAAAAGCATTGTGGGTTATTATCGATGAATGATTATGAATATGTTTATAATTTTGACCGGATTCACAAAATAAATATAATAGCACTTAAGCGAAAATTCGAAATAGAAAGGCGGATGGCGAAAAGCTAAAATGTGTATTGTAATTTTATAAAATATATACATTTAAATTTGGAGATTATAAGGCAAAAGGAAAAGATCCCTCCCTCGTTGCATGAAATATTAAAACCATAGAGCTCAAAAAAAAAAAAATGATTGTTCCTATTTAACATTTAATTATTTTTTCAGTTTTTATAAATAAACATTTTTATAGTGATAAAAGATCAAAAGATAAAACATGACCATCATTTCGGCTTTCGCACATATTATTCAACAACACATCAGTTACACAAAATTATTGACTGTAAGCCTGGGGCACTGTAGAGAAAACAATACCCATAAGTTGGATGTCGCTCAAGCATTTGACAAAGTCTGGCACCAAGGCTTCTCGTTAAACTAAAGAGCATAATACCGCATATACAGATTACAAGGAATTGGCAAAATGTAACAAGTGGTGAAGCTTCATCTTAGAAAAAAATGTGAAGTTAAAAAAAAATATTTTTAGTTAACCGTCATAAACAATATCGATTTAGTACGAGGTTGATTTTATTTTCTTATTTGTAAAATTTAATTTTCAATCAGCAAGTAACTTTTTAGTACATATTACGGAGCAGTGCGGAACTGTTTTGGTATCATTCAACCCTCAGATCTGGGGTATGGATAAGTTAAATATTGCATGGACCGAAGCTCAATCCTAAGCATGCGAAGTATGAGATTGGAATTAACAATGTATGTTAACCCTGTAAAACAATCAAATCAATATACCGAGTAAATAATAAAATATTCTTTATGAATAGAGTTTTTTTTTTAACTGTTGCAAATCGTTGGTCATTTATCTGTAAAAATAAAAAATAAAAGTCAACGCTGGCAATGGAAGGTAAAACTGATTATGATCTTGGAATTGGAAAAAAAGAGTATTCACAATTGAGGAAAATTCGTGACTGAACTGTATTGGACACATTCCCAACTTCCAGCAACATGGAGCTGTCTTGAATCACGCAGTGCATACCCTCATCCAAGAATACTGGGAAAACAAAAATAAATAAACAAAAAAACACTGAAAATTATTACACAATGTTTTATTATTAATTATTAATAATATTACATTTTAAAAGTGTTTCGGAATCATTCTACAAAAAAATTAAAAAGAAAAAAAATGAATTTGGAATACTTTTATTTTTATGCTTTAGCATAATGATCCTAAAACACTTTATATTTTTCCTTTATCATCATAAATGGCTGATATCTGGATGTATGAAACCTTTAATCGGCCACCATTTTGAAACAACACCATAAACAGCAATAAATATCATGGCGAATGTTAATATGGAGTTCCAAGGATCACCTGGAATAGCCTGCGTCTTTGGTTCCAAATATGAAAAAAATTGGCTCAATATTCTTAGAGAAAATCCACGGAAAGCGGAAGCTGGACAACGTAAGTTGGACAGTATTTTTTTTTTTTTTTCTAATTTTGGGTTCTACGTATCATGAAACGTAAAACCTCAAATTTTGAGTTTGTTAAAAAAAGAATTTCTAGGTTTATTTCATAAGATTTTATTATTATTATTATTATTTTTTTACCAGTAGGAAAGACTATTAAAGACAAACAGAGGACATAACCAATGAAAAACAAAATGTTCCAAGTACCACTATTATTTATTTTAAAAATGTATCTATGTAACTACCATCTGCATCACTGATAATTCCAAATAAATTTTAATATATACTATTAAAACTATTATAATATATAATATTAATTATAATATATACTATTATTAACATATATGATTAGCTATATTGGGTATAAATTCAGAAATATTTACTTGTTAGTACAAAAACGCCCAAATTAAAAATAAAAAAGATCACTTCTAGATAAGCTAATACAAAAAAAAAAAAAAAAATAGAAAATGTGCCTATATGTGAGAGTGCTTACGTATAGAGCAGTGAAACCTTTCACTCCATATAAACAATCTATTGGGACATAATCGAGACTAGAACATGTAAAAGTTAAATTAAGAGCTCTGTGGTTAAAAAGGAAACAAGCCAGGCTAAAATAATCGTCAGTGCCATAGTGAAAAGATACAAAATTAATAAGAGAAATTCTTTCTAAACGAGAAACGATGACAGGGTGTGTAAGTCGACGATTACAATCAATTTTTGTTTTAATTACAAATTGAAAAAAACCGACACACGCTGAAGCTGCTTTATTAATTTATCGACTGTATATCATTTGGAAAATCGACATGGTTTTTCCAGCAAAACGTTTGTTTTTCAGAATGTAAAACAAAAAATACAAAGGAATTATACAAAGTTTAAGAAACAATTGCTTTTTGCCAATTAAATTTTTAAGTATGTCAAAAAAAATTATTAAGTAATTTACCCTTCTAGATTTTTTTAAACCAAAAATTACGGCACATTTTTGATTCAGCGCATCAAAAAAACTCTTACCTTGAAAATATCATCGAAAACAAAATTTTTTTTTTAGTTCCGAGCTTCAACATTTTTAAGCCACGAAATTACGTTTCGCTTTGATACTCTATTCTTCAGTTTATGCGATTTCGGGCGTTCTTGGATTCCTAAAGGTAGACTTTCGCTGGTACTGCCCGTGGTAGCGGCCTGCAAAGTTAGCCGGCAGTTTACTACTACTTTGACTGAATAGGTAGGGGCATATTTCGCTGGCACTGCCCGGCAGTCTAGGTATGACGTCATACTGCCGCATCCCTGACCGTTCCAGAAGGAGTCATACTGCCTCAGACGCGAGAATTCTCGCTTGCCATTTAAAACAATGTCGTTTAATAAAAAAATATTCAGCGATTATGACGACGAACCTCTAGTAGAGTTCATTAACCAGTTTCAGGTGCTTTATGACCACAAACATAAGGACTATAGGAATGTGATAGTAAAAAATAATGTGTGGAAAAACATATTATTTTATTTTTATATTCAAGCATTATTATTATTATTGTATTAATAAACAATAAAGAAACCTCGACATACGAACTTTGTGCATTGTCTAAAATACCTAACAAATATCTAGTTGTAAATAACATAACAATATATATGTTGTACATACACAGTTGCATATCTGTAAATACTTGTAAATAAACGTATTCATTTATCTATAATTTGTATGCATATAAATAACATATAATTTTAAAGGTTTTAAGGATATACTATATAGTTATAACGATATGGTTTGATTATAAGTATAGGAGAGGTTATAATGTTATAGGTTATGCAAGAGTGGGCCGCTGCAGTGGGCAGTTTCAGCGAAATATAGAAGCAGTAACAGTTAGCGGCTATGATTTGCAAAGTTTGCAACCGCGGGCAGTATCAGCGAAAGTCTATCTTTAGAAAGACGCGTGTTTCTTCTTTCCATCAATATGATTAGCGATTGCATTATTTAGAAGCTCTGTAATCATAGAAAAATATTATTACAAACTAGAAACAAATATATCTTTTTTGACGAATAACGTTGGTTCTAAAACACGTGATTATTGAGCCCTCTTCAACACTTATTGTGAGTGCTTTCGACTATACAAAGGTAACCATCCTGAATTATTTTAATGAATAGTAGATCGTGTTTGATGCTCTTATAATTAATTGATACATTCGATAATATATTTTTTTTAAAATGTTATTTCTCACAGAAAGATAAAAAGATAAGATAATTTTATGGCTTTTGTTTGTTTGTTCGCATATCATCTGGTACGTCATTGCGTATCACCAGTAGTACACGCACCACTCCTTTGAGAACCTCTGCCTTGCAGTTATCCAGCTAGGATAAGCAAGGTGAATCGTGATGTATAATGAGTTTTTTGAAAATGAATAAATTCATTCCAATTTTATTAATAATTAATACTAAGAAAGAACTTTCTCATAATAAGATTTTTTTTTTTTGCATTTATTTAACATCGCTACACAATAACTAATAAGGATTATGTTAAACTAATATTTTATGTCCATAAAATACAATTAAAGAAAGAATTTTGAATTATTCCAGATTAATTATGAACTATTTTAAGATCTTTAAATACATAGACACAGTTGGGTATGCTGGCTGAATATGTTTTCTCTAATCTGGAATGTTGCCAAGTGAAAACTTCAAAATTACTAGAAGATCTATTTTTAAATCAACGTCTGAACTCTGACGCAGCGCAAGTTTGTGCCGCTTGAACTTTGCATGCATGTACTTGTAACTATCACCATAATATGGTATGTTATTCATAGGAGGGAATGCATTATTCAACTGTACTTCATCCAGACATAAAATTAAAATTTAATAATATTAACCGTAAGCATTATTTATAATATAAATAAAAAATAGGTTATGACAATGCAGTAATTTGCATAAAATAATTATGATACTGCTTATTTATAGAACGAGATAGATTATTATTTCAAACTAAATTTGCCATCTGAAAAAATATAATAAATAACCAAATTTGACGACATATACACATATACAAATACAAGTAACGATAAATTCAGCAAATATCTTGATCAACATCTCGATAGTTGTCATTGTGGACTTTTTGGATTCCTTGTGGATCTCAGAGCATGCTCTTTAAATTATTGACAATTTAAGTTAGTTAGTGGTGTAAATTCGTAGTTTTGGATGGCAGAATCGTTAGGATATTCAATACCTGGTATCACTGCTATATATTATTACGGTACTGTACATCTTTTCCGGGTCTAAGGAGTAATGGATTTTGATGAAAGAGGTGTCAAAGGAAATTGAATTTCATGGAGATGTGACAAGTTCCAATTTTGTTTCTTAAATTCTTACTAGGGCTTAAATAAAAGTGATGAAAAGACTGAGAGTCGGGTTAAGTTGGGTTTTGAAGATTTTGACGCGGGCATCACCACGAGGGGGTATACTAGTATAAAGTAATTTGTGAAATAGAACAAATTCCACTATTAAATGCAATTCTTTTGACTGGAAAGACTGAATTCTTTAGATATTTATGGTTTGACAATGATTCTTAGCTCCATCCAATATGTCTTTAAAGATTTTAGAGGTGGTTTGTAGTTATTAAGTTTGCTACTTAATGTTAATTTAAAGCGTCTATTAATTAACTTGGATAATAGTCCATAATGCCGGTTCAATTGTTTTCTTTTCAATTCAATGTGGATTTTGCATGATAGTTTTATGTCCAGTTCCGAAGTAATGTGTTAGTGTGATATGGGAGATGCTAACTTTTTATTAAATCAAATAATTATAAGTAAATAAAACTCACTTTCTGCTTTTAGCGATAACCTTCCAGTCCTCTACTTAATCTCTTCATGCAAATACTCACTGCTTATCCCATAGATTCATAAGAAACTCGCGCACTATCGAGCGTAGAAATCGTAGAACTGTAAAAAGATACAGCGCCGGAAGATAACCCAGCATCAATGAGACAGGAGATGGAATCGTGTGTCATCTAAGTTACACAAGCGTTAGTCATATCGGTAGGTGTGGATTCTAACAGAGGAAATTATAATACTTACAATTTCCTGAAAGTGAGCCAGCCAAAAATTTTAAAAAATGATTTAAAATTAAATAATGCATTGATGTTTTCTTTATTGCACGAAAAAAAGTTTCTTTAACAGTGAAAAATCTACATATGCTTCAATTGATTACACAGGCCAACGATGAAAAAACTTTTGTACTGAAAATAGATTATTCCTGTAGATTTTAGGATGCTGAATCCAAATATGATATTAAAAAATCTGTATTACCCACAATTTGTTCACATTTTATAGTTAAATTTATTAAATTAAGTGATTTTTAAAGAATTGAACAGCTTTCAGTCTTCCTGAAAAAGGAAGACCTACATATAAAGTTAGGCCTCCTGAAACAATTTGTGAAGGCTTTGCCTAAAGATGGACCATGTTTCAAATATCTCTGCCAAAAGTTTCCACGCCTTTCAGAAGCTAAACTAAAATAAGGCGTCTTTGTCGGACCTGACATTAGAAAAATGATGTTTTATGTTAACTTTGAATCCACAATGACCTTAAATGAGAAAGAAGCATGGGTATCATTCAACCAAGTCGTTACAAAGTTCTTGGGAAATGAAAAAGACCCAGAGTATGTTTCTATTGTAGCTAACATGTTACAGAAGTTTGATGATCCTAAAAGTTAGGATGTTTGATGAGCCTGAAACCTACGGAAAACTATGGGTGATACAAAAAAACTAAGGTTAAAAGTTAAAAATGTTTTTAAAAAAAATTTATTGTTGGCCTGTGTTATTGAAACCATTTTACAATTACAAGTCAAAATTGAAATTTAATTAATTTAATTTCATTGTATTTAGATATAATACAGAGGGAGATTAATTATATCTATTATATATGATTAGCTATTTTATGCTTGTTGAGTATTGAGCATTGAGAACTCTTCAAATAATTAATTTATCTTCTAATCCTTCGGCGATTCATATTTTTAGAGTGCGAATGTTGAAAAAAAATAAAATACTTATTTTTAAAAATCTTTGATCTTCTCTTCAGAGTAAAATACTACTTATATAGCCCATTGGGAACTATTGACAATATCACACACACCCTTGCAATAATTCTTGTTTTTTTTTTGTTTTTTTAATATATCTCAAATTATCCATTGATGATTCAAACAATAATATTTTATTTAGTTATCTGAAAAATAACAAAAAGAAAGTAATTCGATCACTTAATTCAGTCTTACTTCAAATAAAATTAAAATAAGACAGTTTTGTTTTTGATTTTACAGTTCATTGTTCATTAAACGAAAATATAAAATATGTAAGAAGCATATAAGAATAGGATTTTTTTTTTTTTTTCGGAATTAGAAGAACCCCAGAAATATTAATGACATGGGAACGATACATACATAAGCTTAACATGTATTAATATATAAACGAATATAAAGCTTTCCTTTCACAAAGTAAATATATGAACTGTTCAATGTAATAAGCTAAATAAATATTTAAAAATAACAATAATAATCGAATTATAGTAGTTCCAATAAGTAAGTATATACAAGACTTCAGAATAAGTAAAATTTCACACCAAAATAGATCTTCTTAAACAGGAGCTTATCACTCATACTGGATGGTGCATAAGCTCTCCAAGGCCAGACAGATCTGCTGTTTGTGGTTTCGACGATAGAGGAAATCTAGGCAGAGATGATAGACCTATACATGAGGAAATCCTTAAGTCTGAAATGATGGAACTACGGGTGGTTGTCCTCTGATTTCCGTTTTCAATATTCAATATTTTTTCTTATTCGAATTATAAATTCAGAGTATACAAACCATAAATAAAGTTTCTCGTGTATTATTATTTTATTAATTAATACAATATTTATAATGACAGTTTTATTGTACTACTGGTAAACACTCTGTTTCGCCATCCAAAGACGGTGTACTGATGATATTCGCTGTGTTCACAATTTTTTTTTCGTATTGTACCAGAATATTGCGCTCCAACTTCATTTTAGACGTTGAATGTGTCTCTTCTGTACATCGTATGGAAAGTCTATCATCTGTAAAGTCTATCATTCATTTTTCTTTTTCAAACTTGTGTTTAACCTTTGAAATTGATCAGTTTATTTAGAAGTTATTGCTAAAAATGTGAATTGTAATAAAATCCTCTGGGTCGGTGTTTATATTCTTCATCATTACAAGTTGTAATAAATAGAGAAACATTCCGTTTTAACTAAAAATAACGTGAACAAATCTTTGAAAATCTTTGTTATTTCGTAAAACATAAATATGACATGAACTATTCTACTATTCCTAATAAATAATTTTATTTTATTTTATTGCACGCTAACAAAATATTTGTAGGTATTACATTTCAGCATTTAGATTGTAGTATCTATTACTTTTATCAAAATTAAACCTTTCCTATATTGCCTTGTTTGAACATTAAATAAATTGTAAGTCAATAGTTTATCTTTTTCCCTTCTCTTAACTTATAAAAAGTTCTTAAAGATTTTTTTTTATTATCGTTTTTATAGATTATGGTTTTGAAAGTATGCAATATTTCAAAATTATTTATTGAAAATTGTAGAATATTTCACGTCATATTTATTTTTTACGAAATAACACAGAAATTGAAAGATTTTTTCACATTATTTCTAGTTAAAACGGGATGTTCCTTTATTTACAACACCCTGTGATAATGAGGAATATAAATGCCGGCCAAAGTGAATAGTATTTTATGACAATTCAAATTTTTAGCAATATATTCAAAATAAACCGAACAAAGGCTAAACGCACGTTTCAAAAAGTAAACTGCAACAAATAAAACAGATATATATAATTTATTTTCGGACCGAAATTTCATACCGAACAACTGGCTTAAAAATGAAAAAGGTTATGGTTTTTGCTTCCAAAAACGTATTTCTACTAATCCCAGAAAATGACCAATTTTTTTTAAACACCTTACATTACGGTGTATATTTTTGCAAAATTTCAAGTTTGTAAATTGAAGCATTGTAAATATGAAGCAGGAGAAATATGTAAAACTATGTTTAAAAAAACCTTTTTTTCCACCAATGGTTGATTATTTTCAGAAAATAACTTTTTGTTTTTGGATTTTCATAAAAATTAGAAATACTCTGTTATCTTCTGTTGGGAGGGAAATAAAAATCTGACCATGATTTTTGAGAAAATTAACGTTTTCTCCCTCCAAAAAATCACTATTTGAACCGTTTTTAGTAGTCTTGCCAAGCTTAATACTTGAATATTTTGATGTCTTATTTAGGCATATAGCGAAATAATAAAAAATATTATACCAAATATTTTGGTACATGTAAACTTTTTTTCCAAGTCTCCTGGAGCCCATAATCTCCTAAATAGTCCAATATTTTAAGGCCTAGATTCACCTAAAAAACTTTCTTCAAAATCTAAAAGAAACATGTGGGATTTCCTCATTGCAAGATAATAAATTAAATGCCAACTAATTGTTACGTTTTATGTTGAATATCCCTGATATTCCAAACTTAAAAATTGAAGTTATAATATTACCAAATCATTTCAATGATTGGTCAACTGGTTTCATGAAACAGATAAGTTACACCTATAGGAGTTAGCAATATAGTCGGGTGTTCCGGTTTTTCAAAATGATCGAAATCTTTCAAAGAAAAGGATAACAGATCAGGCTCGGAATACATCTGAATAGGTTTTTTAAATAAATAAGTCCTTTTCTACTGATATCTTTTTAAACAATGTTATATTCTGAGGATTTATGGATTTTTAAATTAAGAAGGGTTCAGATTAACTTGGATGGCTCGAAGATTGGAAGTTTTGGAAGGAAGAGAGAGATAATGTTGGAGAGGTGGATCCAGTGCATAAAAGAATTGGGCCAAACGTTGATATATTTGTAAATCAGCTATGACTTCAGAGACTTGAGGATTTTGTTTTGTAATCTTCCAAAACTTAAAAAGTATCTTATTATAAGATTTTGCTAAGACAGTTAGTTTTATTGTTATTATGAACATGAAACCATTGAACTTCACTATCCAGAAATGCACTATGCTTACATTCAAAGCTCTTTACATTCCGATCTCAACAGCGACAAGCTACTACACCGCAAGTACATACCCAGGACTCCAGAAGCTGATCTATCTACAGTCTATCAGAAGATCTTGGTGCTCCAGGCATGGACTTGATGACAAACGCCCAGTAACCCGATCCTTCGACTATCTGGCAATAATTCACTGGGAAGTGCACTCTGTCGGTGTATCTCAACAATATCGAGTAGATGCGGGAGCTACTGTTTTGCATAGACCTCGCAGGATAAATCTGATGTTACAGCATAAATATGAAACAACAATCCTGAAATTTTTTTAAGGTCTGCCTCAGTTCTTGTCAGCATCAATATTGTACAGACGATCCTGAATGAATGATAAGCAAGAATAGTGGATCGTATATTTGTACCTCGGGTGGATAATATTTGAGTAAGAGTCGGTGTTTGCGATGCGAGCAAGAAATCTCAACAATCTCTAAAAATAAAAATAGAAAATAAAAAATAAAAAACTCTTTTACTTGTAATCTATCCACAATGTATTTACATTGAGCTAACAAATTGACCTAAAATATTAAAAATAAGAATATTTTTTTTAATCTATGGTTATAACCACTATCATCGATTTGGACACCAGAAACTTGTCCTACCCATGCTAAAAGAAAATTCATAAATTAATTTTCATAAATTGAGAACAATTGATTTCATGTCAATTCACATAATTTTACTGTTTTTCTCATAGATTTTTTATTTATTATTATTCATTAACTGTTTTAATTGATACATATTATAATCCTTTGATTTCTCTGAAGAAATTCATTAGAATTTTGTTCAATTTGATGCGTGTTTAAAATGACTTTAAGAATTCGTAGCTTTTAGACTAAAAAAACAAAAGCTCAGATCATATAAAGACAACATACGAGTATGTATGTTTACTTGTTGAAACCTCTACTTGTTTCCGGATTGCAGAAACCTTCCAGTCCAGAGCTTTTTCATATAATTAATTACATGAGCACGTCCAACTCGACGGTAAAAAAAGCTAATGGGCGTAACCGTCAAAAAAATCGAAAATGATTTTTCTTGAAAACGTTTCCTCTCGATTTCCTCCGTTCTATTCCACGTAAATTTTAGATATTGGTCCACAATGTTTTTTATTATTTAAAGCATTAAAATTAGTTCGTAATGATCTCAGGAAAAGCAGTTTAAAATTGTGTTTGCTCCTCTTGTAAAGTTTTCAAATTAAGAGTTATGCCATTTGACCTTTTTACCGTTGAAATGTTAGAAATAGTGCATGGAAATAAGATCATGAATGCTCAAAAACATTTAAAAAAAAAAATTAAAATCAGAAGTAAACTGATAGTTTAATTTTTAAAAAATATTTTTTTTGAATACACATTGCATAGCATATATCACACAACTTTCATTACCACGCTACTTGAAATAAATTTTAAAATGTTCAATTTTGTTTCCGTGGAAACAATTATATTTGATTAAATAATATAAAAGGAGAAATATTCACTATATAATACAATCACTTAAATTTATGCATAACCCAACTTAGTTGATATCAGACAGGGAAGCCATAGACACGAATGGGAAAGAATCCTGATATTAGCAAAAACTTAAAATAAAAATGATTCTACAGAATAGGACAATTAAAATAAAATAAGGTTTAAGCTACAAAGATGAGGAAAAAGGACAAAGAACACTTGAAAGTGGGCAGACCAGTCCGAAATGTCGTGTAAAGAAAATTTCTCAATAAAGGGAAGAAGTAGGATGGGCTTATAATGATGTTCTAAAATAAACAATCAGTTTAATGAATCCAACCCGTCGAAACGAAAAATTTAGATAATTAAATTTTCATCATGTTGAGATTTTTTTTTAAATAATAAGAAAATGATTTAATATCGAGTAAAAAAATTAACAATTATATATATTGGACAATTTAGCTTCAAACGTATACTTTTGGAGTTACGCGTAAATAAAATTTTCTTTTCGTCATAATATTTTTTCCTCCTTTTTTGGGGGATTTACTAAATTAATGAATAGTTAAATACTTTTAAGGAGAAGACTTTAGGTACGTTTTACAATATAGTTAGAGCCGTTTTGGCTTAAGGGTCTATGGAAAAGCACGTTTTTTCGGATCTTAAGCAGCCGCTATTGCGCACAGAGTGCTTGCTTTGGTGCACGGGTCACGGAGGTAGAAACCCTACAAATCAAATAAATAAGCAACAAAATCGGTCTAACCGTTCAAGAGATCGTGGCTGAAAATGCGTTTTTTTGGACATTAGAGACCCAGAAACGCATAAATTCTTTGAACACTGCACATCGACCTGATTACATACAGATTAGCCTTATACACATAAGCCACAAAGTATTTATCAGATAAGAGGTTTTCATTAAAATTGCGAGAAAAAAAAAATACGCCAAAAAAGTTAGTAACGAGTTGAGGCCATCGTTATGCAAAATTTACTTTCTAATGTATTTTTTTTATAAATATCGAAGCTTCCCACCCCAGTGCGAGTCAGCCTGGCTTAAGTAAACCGAGTCTATTTTAAATAATTTTAAAAGTTTATTTTAATCTAACATAAGACATCCTGATTCAATAAGAACTTCCGCTTAGCTGCAATCATTCATGGAAATTTTGTTTCTAACCATTATGTCGTAATTGGTCGTCGGTATAAATAACAAATTTATAACGATTATTACAATTGCTAATATAATATAATATAAAGCTTAATCAGAAACTTGAACAAGTCATATTCAGGGTCATATTCCTGCAGATCGGCCTTAGCAAAGAGCACGTTGCAAACTGATAATTGACACGAGGACAATTCACAAGCTATAAGCAGGGTGGGGCTCGATAAACAGACGTTGGAAGTGACCAAATATCGTTATCTTCAGCAATGAAAAGGCTTTTACAAAACAATATTTGATGGATGGTGCTTGAAACAGACATGAGACCTTTGCTATCACACTTTGACATTTGTCCCCTCTAGCAATTTGAAAATAAAAGTTCAGGGTCTGCTTATAAACGTATTTGGACGAGTGACTGGCCTAGACTAATTAATAAAAGCACTGAATAGAAGATAAACTTGGCAGGCGCTCGGAAACTTCCTTATCTTATAAATTGCCACAAACGATTAGTAACAATAGTCAGTATCTAGGGAGCAGCTGAAAATAAATTTTAAAAATACCACTAGTACTAAACTTATATCAGATTCATGTGTTCATGTGTGGTAACATTCAATCACACAGTTTAAATGATTTAAAATGTTTAGTGAAATTATATTAAATGACAATACACCCTCTACATTTATTTAATAACTAATGAAAGATATTTTCTGTTTTAAGTTTTGACTATCTTTAGAATTTATCTCTCAAAACAAAGTATGTCCAATGGAAAAAAGGAGGGCACATTGGAAATTTCTATTGAAATAAATTTTATAATATCATACCAGGAATTCTATTAAATTATATCATGGAGAATTTCATTTGTTGTAATGAAATATACATAAAATAATATTTTATTTTGTATATTTGTAATAAATAAAAAGTGTAGGTATTTCAGTAATTAATTTACTACAATACATCCCAGGTCACAGAAAAAAAGAAATAAAAGCTTTATAATAATTCATTGTAATTATTTTTGTTTACACCGATAATTACGAGAGAGAATTTCTCATCACATCAGTTTTACAAACTGGATTCGAATTCCAGCTTATTCTGTAACAGACCTCACCTTAATTAACACGGATTTAAAGCTTATTAGATATCAGATCTGGGTACAGGAAACTATTCCGGAAGAATGGTGCACGTCAGTTTTGTGCCCTATTTTTAAAAAGCAGGAAAAATTAAATTGTGACAACTAAAGAGGAACAGCGCTGCTGTCAACCGTCTATAAAGTCCTCTGAATTTCTTTAAGTAAAAGGTTAACTTCATGGGGAGAAAGAATTTGTGGGGAATACCAATGTGGTTTGAGGAAAAATAGATCCACAGTAGATCACATCTTTTGTGTCAGACAAATGTCGGGGAAAAAATTCGAACATGACGTGATTCTGCACCACGTGTTCATAGATTTTAAGCAGGTTTATGACTCTGTAGACAGAAAGGAGTTAAAGAAAACATTGAGAACTCTTGGAATTCTCGAAAAGTTGATTGTCTTGACAGAGATGACACAAAGAGCCACGAAATTCAAAATGAAGGTACAAAATGCTCCCTCCAACAGCTTTGATGTAAGGCAAGGTTAAGAGGCAGGGAGACCCGATATCGCCAGTCCTATTTAATCTAGCGCTGGAGCGGGATGTTAGATCAATAAGGACCAATCCTGGAGGTACGATTTATAATCGCCTAACCCAATGTTTTGCGTATGTCGATGATATTCTTATCAGCGCCCGCAATTTACCAGGCTCTGGCAGGATCGATCGAAGAATTCGAAAGGACAGCAATGCAACTAGGCCTGAGGATAAACGATGGAAAAAGTATGTATATGAAATCCTCAAGGAAAAATGTAGCATCATGCGAATCAGTACAGATTTGTCAGCATCATTTTCTAATGGGGAATGAATTCAAATACCTTGGAGTGGTTGTGACAAACCAAAACAAAATGAAGGCCGAAATAAAAGCCAGAATTACAGCCGGCAACAAGTGTTATTATGCACGAGCAAGAACTCTAAAATCAAAGGAACTGTCATGGAACGCGAAGGTAATAGTTTATAAAACTATTATAGGACCAGTGGTCACCTACGGGAGTGAAACATTGGTTTTGGCGAAGTTGCTGACAATCTGAGAAAGGAAGGTAATGAGAAAAATAGACGGTCCCAAGAGAATAAATAATCAGCGACGAATGAGGAAAAACTTTGAGTTATATGAACTCTACAACAATGAAGACATCGTAGTTACTATTAAAAGGTACCGTCTCAAATGGTTAGGCCATGTAGCGATGATGGAGGAAGGGAGGTTGCCAGAGACTACTCTAGAGTCGCCCAGGAGGAGCGCACCTAAGGGCCCCGGCTGCGGTAGATCGCCGACGTCGAAGACAACCTTAGTCGTATGCGTATAGAAGATGGAGAAATATAACTGCCGATAGGGAAGCCTGGCGAAAGTTTGTTTGTGATGCCCAGATTCTTTAAGGACTGTTGAGCAAATTAATAATAATAATAAAGCTTATTAAACAAGGAAGTTTTACTAAATATGGGGGATCTTTTGTCGCGTAGGAAGATGATAAAAAAAATCACGACCATTCCATAGTTTTACGAAACAGAACTTCGCGTAAATCAGCCGCTCGAAAGCCACCTTCAAATGGTTTTAACAAAAACAAATTTTGCATTTTTTATAAAGAACATTTTGTCTTATATGCGATGCTGCAATCGGAAATTTCCTAACTTCAGTAGTTTTTTAGTTATTGTTTCTATTTTAACAAAAAAAAACTGACTTACCTACTTAAAAACACAAAAATTAAGTTTTCTGTGTAGAATCGGACCATATATATATATATATATATATATATATATATATATATATATATATATATATATATATATGTATGTGTGTGCCATTGTGGATTAAGTTGAAATGATTTAGAACGAACTATACTAATGAAATATGGCCGATTCATTGACCAGGTCTCATTAGTATATGCAAGTATTCAATCCAAATATTGAAAATAATCTATATATTTACGTCACTTGTTTTGTTGGTGTATTTCATTGTTTTATTTTCAGAAATATCTCCTGATGATGGGGCCACACTTCCGAATAGTCGACATTTTTATTATATTGCAAACAACTGTTGGGAATTCAATATTGTTTATTCGTATAATTAATGATTGTTATGTATGATACGAATTGGTCAGTTTACGGGCCAGGTATTGAGGAAGAGGTAGAGGTGTAGAGATTCATTTGTAAGCCGTATGGACAGCAGTGCACTCCAACCGCTTGATTTATCCCCTGTCTTAATATTTTTTTCCTTGTTTTTTAGGTTTGAGTAGACCTAATACGTGTCAGAACACAGTTACCGATCTGACAAATCCAAAATTTTTTATACCAATCGGGTTTGTTCAACAAAGGAAATCAACTTCCTATCCAATTTCCTACCAATGATTAGGCCCAGGAGCAATATACAACTATTTGTGATAGAATTTTTAATATGTCAATAATTCATATTATTATTATTCATACATAATACGTTAATATATCTGAAAATAATTAACGGAAATATTGTTTAAAGAAATTACGATTCAATAAATTGTATTGAATAGTAATCATTCATAACAATTGAATAGTATTCCGATAGTTCTATCTCAGCGATAAAAACGTTTTGTTTTTTAAAATGTGCATTAGAATTATGAAAAAAAAAAACATAACGTAAATACTACAGGATGTAAACTCATAATTTTTTACAAAAGTTTTCAAAATTAAATTATTGCCCAAGTATAGAAACATACTTCAAAAGATAAGAATATAAATTTTATTTCAGTTCATATAGAAGAACATATTTCTTATTGTTAACTGTATCTTTTTTATGGTGGTATGATATTTTTAAAATTATATTCTATTAAATATGATCAAATGCGACATGTTAACCGCTATAATACGTGTAATGTAAGCATAAATTAATGTTGGATCAGAATATTGAATAAATTATTGATAATTATAAATTATAAAACAAGAAAACTAGAATAACAAGGAAATAAAGATAGGATAAAAACACTGACATAATAAAAATTGCTACAGAAGATATGATGCAATGAAATTTTAAAAAACAAAGGGCAAACTAATAATATCAAGGATTTCTATTAAGTTTCTCCCGTTAAGCAAGAATATAAATGATTTTATGTACCAGAGTATTAAAATATAATTATATACAATGTGAAATAATATATTATAGTTGAATAGCATTTCAGACACTTTCAACTTCTACAAATAATAATTTATGGAATTAGAAAACAAATGTGTATAACGCTAAGCAAACGTTGATCGCAAAAAAATAACAGACGAAATAATGCTAAATCGTTAGCTGTTTGTAATTAATGAACATTAAGAGGGTCATAACAAGTAATTAGGTATGCAATAAAGTAAATAGGTAAGTAATTCTTAAAAATTAAAGTTAGGCATTGTTTTCTTAACGTTTTTTTTTTTTTTTGCTCGAATATATTTGTTTCATAAAACTAAAAAAGAAAAAAAATACTTGCAATAGTGCGGTTAGAATGTCCCCATAAAATATAATGGTTGTGTTTGGGTATAGAAATATGATTACATATAGAAAAAAAATACATGAGATTAATTTAACTAACCCAGTTTAATAAATTAATGCCAAAAATAAAGATAAAAGAGTAGAACATGTCAATAACAATTTATTAAATATCCTTAAATAAATTATTTATTATTAAATATTTCAGTTAAATTTAGAAAATTATCTAGCCCGGGAAAATTTTAAAAATTCCAATTAAAAAGAGAGGTGTAAGACAGTTGCCAAAACATGCGATGGGAATAGCGCCAAACACCTCAGCCAGCCTGACACTATTTCGCGTATGTTTTAGGAAGGAGTCTAACTTCAACCGATCTACTGTTTATTTTATATCATAGTAATGTTTTCCTAAAATATCACGTAAATTAACCGAAAAGTAATTAAAAAGTAAAAACAAATTAATCAATTATTTTCCACTCGTACGCAACTGTACAAGTGTTTAATGATTTAAATAATTAATATAGAATTTATAATGATAAATTGCAATTTAAAAAATTCTGCCCACTAGATCAGCGTAACTTAATCGACATTTCTATTGATTGCCTAGCGATATTTGATGAAATTGACAGTGGACCATTTGTACAATCTCCAACTTTTCCACATTTTCGGACCAAATTGGGTGAGTCATTTTTGAAATATAGTTATGTCGAGGAAAATAATTTTGCTTGTGCATGCATAAGCAAAAGTACAGAATGGAATTCGAAAGCACTGATATGCTACCATCCTAAGTACTCTACAACCTTCAACACTACGGTGACCATCCTGAATTATTTTTAATTCCAATTTTTAATGCCATTTTTATTCATATTAGAATTAGTACATTCAATAATATTATTTATTATTTAAAAAAATTGTATCCCTCATTGAACGTGTTAAAAAGATTATTTTATCCATGTTTGGGAATCCCTGCAATATTTTAGCTTTTCTGGATAAAAATGAAATCCGCCAACTATGAAGACATTATACCTTGAAATTAGCCAAGACTTAATTGTAATAATCACAGTAATTGCTTCATCAATAGTAAAATAATATTCTTCCAAATTCTCTTAGGATAGGAGTTAAAATTTAGCCCGAATTCCGTCACTGGTGGGAGTTGTTTTCAGGCATCTGCCTTTCAAGCAATTAAATCTTTTTTCATGTTCCTAAATATTGCCAAAAATTGTTTTTATCAATCGTCTTATCAATTGGTGGTGGCAGATGAATAAAATTAGTTCGATTCTACGGATCCACAGAATCAAACATAAATAATAGCTGACAATCGCCTCTTCGTGGTGTAATTGACATGACTTTTAACACCTGAACAATTTTTTTTTTCTTATTTTTTTAATATTAGTTAGATAATAAGTACATATAAGAGTATAACTTTTTTTGGTACAGTAGAGAATCATTGTGCATCGGTATCTTGCCCCAATCTTCAATCACAAACTTTCAACGCTCACCATAAGATTATCGGCTGCCAGTGCCCGCCCCGATCTAGAGGTATAACAGCTCGCAACGGGACTTGCTACAGGTTGAAGGATACCCGCAATGTCACAAGTAACCATCAATTTCCTCCGGATAGTGGTATTTCTCTCGGATGGAATAAATTTCCAACGGTATTTCATAGCAAAAGGTTGTTTTCCTTTACCTTAGCAATGGTCAACTGAATTAGTTATTTGTAGCTGCTAACTACAAATTTACCTAAAATTGTTTTGTACTTTGTGATTATGATTCATGATTTATGCTGCGGTTACAGTGTATGTATATTTTTCGCCAGAACGAGTTCTTCAGAACAATCAATCGGTGTGGATGAAATGGAAGTGTTTACACTGCCTGCAATCGCCTTTAGAGATTACGCTCGAACACGTCAGAACTAGTTGGTCGTCAAGCCAGTTTGATTTTTCGTTATACTTCTAATATCCATATGCTTGTTGTGGGTTATATTAAATAGATCATAACAATGGATATAGAAATATTAATTAGTCTTGTATTTGAAAATAAGTGTCTGTGAGATATGCAAGAAAAAAATTACCACAACAGAGATCTCTCTAGCCAGAAAAGGGATGTAATTGCCGGAAAAAATGAAGCCAAATTGTAGGTGCATTTATAACATATTTTTTAATGTTCTCGTATGTACAAATTCTTTTTTTTTTTTTTTTTTATCTTCAAACTTTAAAACTTCTGCATAGGAGTATGTAATTTATGAAACTAAAAGTCTGTCTAGCATTTGATACTCTCCTTTATGATTATAGCAGATTGTTGGCTGCAAGATAGGTCTGGCAGCCAACAATCCGTTAACATGTTATGTTTATTCTGAATGCACTTCATACCAACTGTTCAAACCCTTCTACTTCATCCGCATTGTTTCATTGTTTATATGAACCCGTTTAAAGAATACGCATTCATATAACCGCAGAAATCAATGCCGGAAGCGAAAGATAATATAGGTAAGTAAAATTTATTATTATTTTTTTTTAATTTTATAATTTTTTACAGTCTCTTTTCTTCTGATAATAGGGAAATAAATCCAGGAGTGTACTTGAGGAAGTATATATATATATATATATATATATATATATATATATATATATATATATATATATATATATATATATATATATATATATTCTTTTCCACGTTTATCAGAAGGCTTATAAGTTTATCTGTATGATATATACATCCCATACAGATAAACTTCAGCATTCTGATGAACGCGAAAAAGAATTCTCCCATAGCAATAACCTTTCATAAATATACTGTAATCGATATCGAAACCTTGACTGAAAAAGTTCGTGATGGACAATGACATCGATAGAGGAATCGCGAGGGGCTGATATCGTGGATAATTGATCTATTATCTGCTATCGGATAAAAACGACTTTGGTCCACACAATTAACCGCAAGCCTTAACCTCATTTGGGATGTTTCTCAACCAGAATGGACAGAGGTACGTAGCTGAGGATAATAGCCCATCCCATCCTCCAATTATCTAGTCCTGCAAGGGACTCCGAACAATTGTCAACATCCCCGACAACAGATAGCTGCCACAGTTAGGCGATCCTAGTGACCATGAAGCAAGGACTCATTAAAGCTTAATATGGACCAAGTTCGACATCGAAAAAGAATAGTCGGCGATATTATTATTATTAAGCATGACTTCTTAAATTATAAGTAGTTCAGTTTTGACGAATGGACGTTTCTACTCATTAAGAGGATGAACGCTCAAACTTTTGTAATTCCAGTGTTAGTATGGTAGTATGATGGGTCCCATCTGCACAGTTTATACCGATGAAATCTGAACCATGCACTCTGACGCTGAATAATAATCGGTTTATCATATCCCAAACTCTTCAGTCATATATCAGAAACCTTGGAGAATGGAGTAAAACTGGAGGATTAAAATAACTTCCAACAAATCCCATCAAATCACCTTTGACTTTCGTCATAAACCTAAGACATTCTGCCCGACAGTATATTTCAATAACATTCCGCATATCCATACCGAACATTTTATTTACATTTATACGGAAAACGCTCTAAACTTCTTATTTATTGCGATAATCTAAATGATTATAATTAGGCCTATTATTAATTTAATATACCTATGTGATTAAATTTTCATAACAATAATATTTTGCAATTAGATTTCCGAATTACACCTTATTACAGAATTGCAGGAGCTATCTTGAGACCCGACGATTTTTTCGTCGAAATCACGAAAAATTGAAAGTACGTCGAAAAATATCTTAGCCTTTTAAGGTATAAATTACATATTATATTAAATAATAGCATTGATATTTATTATTTTTAGTTCTAAACTAAGATATAGAAATATTATTAGCAGTGATAATCATTGAAGAATATTGATTAAAAAGGAAAATTTATGAA
The DNA here is from genome assembly GCA_948150685.1 of Rhaphigaster nebulosa. Lineage (NCBI taxonomy): Eukaryota > Metazoa > Arthropoda > Insecta > Hemiptera > Pentatomidae > Rhaphigaster > Rhaphigaster nebulosa. The sequence continues at coordinate 114,565,163 of OX411309.1, read as the reverse complement.
TGGAAGTTGAAACAGGAGGACTTCCTATAATTACCATGAAGTAAGGACTTAATAAAGCTTAATATGGATCAAGTTTGACTTCGAAAAACACTACTCGGCTATATTACTATTATTAAAATTGTCAAGCATTACTTCTTAAATTATAAGTAGTTCAGTTTTGGCGAATGGATGTTTCTACTCAATGGATGAACGCTCAAACTTTTTTAATTCCAATCAGTGTTCCTAGTGGTAGGATCCCATCTTCCGCACAGTTTATACCACTGAAATTTGAACCATGCACATAGCCATGTAACCATACAACCATGTACTTATGAGGTATATTTTCTTTTTTTATGACTTATTTTTTAGAAATCATTTTAATGAATGCTGAGATGACCGCAAAAAAATAGTCAGTCAAACAGATACTCAAGACAATTCCATGAGTAATTCCCACATTTTTAAGTGGGAACATTAATATTGAGAAGTTTTATTATAATAACTTTTATCAAGTTTTCACTAAAAAGTTCTCTGTAGAGAACTTTTATAATATAGAATTTGTATATAGAAATCCTGGACGAAAACTTCTTGGAAGAATGTTTACTACAAAAGTTGATACGATAAAGTTTTCGAAAAATTAAGTGTAAGTTAGAACAATAACTTTTTCAAAATAAAAGTGCACAGTTCTTATGGAGCCGTAATTAAAATAACATAAAACATAAATAAAAATTACAGTTAAATTTATTCATCAAACCACTTTATATATCTTTATTAGTTTAAAATGATATTTATTTAGCATAGCTCATCATTATGATAGCATTAATTACCTTCAAATTAAATTATATTAATTTTTAAGATATGTCGACCAATAATTAAGATCTTGAAAAATAGTATGACATAAATATTCACTCCATATTTATTTCAAGCTCCATAAATTAAACGAAGTTAAATGTTCTATTAAACAATTTTCTTGCTACAGATAAGGGGACAATCAGCAACAACCATACTTTATTGACGTTTTTAAAATATTTATGTCAATGTCCTAACCCTAGTCTAGACATAGTAACACTGTTTTAAAGCTAAGCTCTTGACAATGATTTTCTGATCTTAGCTTAAAGAGAAAGCAACTAACTATATAATAAAGTGAATTGATAAAACAGAAGAAATAAAATGGTTTAATTTTTATTTTATTTTTAACTAGTGTAAAAATTAGAAACTTTCAGCTAATTTCTATCTAAATGTAGGGTATGTAGTTTAGGGTTTAAGAGAAGTGCTTTAAGAATAGATTAGTTAGGGAAAACATGAGAGAAAAATAATAAAATATTTAAATAAAAAAAATCAATGATTTTTTCAACAAACAGACGCTGCTTTATTGGAGTTTTTTTATACACTAGCCTAGACATTGATTTAGATTTAAATAAAAAAAATTAAATGATTTGGTACTTGAGGTACATTACCAGACAAAAAATCCCATAAACGAGAGCAATATGCCGGGAAAATTAATTTAATATTAAGCAAAAACTGACTTAAAATACTAGAGTGAAATAGATAGTAGAAGGTAGTTTCATAATTATATTTGATGACAGTGTTTAAGGCAGTTAAAGTATCATCAGAAGGCACAAATTTCCGCCAGCATTCCCTCCTGTCTCTGATGACAACTTAAATGTTACAAAGTGATAGGACATTAAGTCTCAAAGTACTTTTTAAACCATAGGCTGCTTTTCGCCTTTTATTTTTTTTTTTAACTGAAGCTAACGGGTATTCAAATTTAAAATGTAAGTTACTAATGCAATATAATATAAAAATTTAAATGGATTATAAATTTATGCTTAGAACTTTAAATAAGGGAATGCTTGTATCAGTAGACAAATCAGCAAAACGGATACAAACTTAACAAATTTATACGAGTACATCGAGTTTTCGAAAATTTGTCCGAATTTATAACTTCATGAAATAGATACTGAACTATGCTTATTAAAAATAAATAAATAAACGATTTACACCCAATATATTGCAGTAAATAGTAAACAACATAAACGAAAACATGACAGTTACTTTTACTAGTTCTACGTTTTTCTTTTACTTAATTAGGTACTTGATTAATTATTTCGGTACTTAGGTATTAAGCTCCTGACAATAATATGGTCAAACAGGCAACAGAAGATATTTTCTTCTATTATTGACACCATAACGTGTCTTTTTTTCTTCGAATTTATGGGACCTTATGTGGCATCGATAAAAATTAAATTTTAATTGCATCTAATTGCTAAAATTCCTTTATTTAAAAAAAAACATGGAATAATCCCAAAACTTTGAATCTATTTGGTAACTTTAAAAATTTGTAATTATTGGCATTTCACAAAACACGGAACTTATTAATACGCAAATTACATTACTAAAAAAAAAAACACAATACTGATAAAAAGGGTTATAGCCGAAACCAATAGAGTATATGGTCGACCGCTTAATACGTAAGCAGAATTATTTCTCAAAAAATATTAATTTTTGTTATTTCAGTATTTAACTATTTTAAGTTCATTAAATGTGCAAGCATGCCATACACAATATTATTCATATGGAACATGATTAAGATATAGTAGGTTTACAATAAGAATAATAAGAAATTAAACATATGCTAATTAGTTGGATACCAATAAACTAACTATTATTTTTTTTTTATACGTCAAAATAATTGTATATCAGACTAAATTATATCTAACTAAACGATTATGCTACGTATTAAATAATTTAATTAAGTAGTTTATTTAATGATATTTTTTAAATCGAATTAATTGAAGGATTGTCGTATTTATTTGAATGGAATGCCACTTTCATAAGTTATTAAATTTCATGAAATTGAAATTCATTATAACTAGATAGCATGAAAATGTTAAGCAATCACAAAATAAAGCTACTATTTCATAAATTTAAAGAGTTAAGATGTGGTTGAGAAAATTAGATAAAACTTAATATAAACTGTAATTATTTAATTATTAATGAATTAATCACTCAAGCCATTAAAGTTATTGCTTGTTTTACGCCTTCAAATAAAAACGACCAATTAATCATCTTTACACTATAGAGGATATGAGCATTTTAATATCAGCAATGCTGCATAGTAGAGTGAGCGAAAAGGGGCATGCTGAGATCAAATGGGATGATTAATCGCTGACAAATTATCAAACTTTGCGGTCCCTTCCAATAAAGCAGCCATGTTATCCTACATAAAAATTTTATAATAAAAGGTATTATTAATAAATGGAATGCTTATTGGAAGTAAACATCAACTAACTAACATCGATTAATAATTACAACAAACTTGAAAGCACATAACGCTGGATTGACCCCCCAAACATTCAATCATGTTCATTGTTTGACCAAAAATGAGAAGTGTTGTTCTTCATGGGAATAAGAAGTCTTTTGCCGAGAATTAACTCTTTAGAAAGTACAACCATCTAAAAAAAAATTGGCTACAGAAGCTAATACTAAACCGACTAATCATCAAAAAATATTAATCGGATATCTTCATGTTTTGCAGATAGTATTTATACACATTTTAAAGACTAGTCCTTATCTATAGTATAAATAGTTTATATATTTATGTTTATAACGTATGTTATTGTATTTCATCTAGTTTAATTTTAATTTAATTTTTTTATTCTTTTCATTTCTTATCTTTTCAACTTGGATAGTATTATTCTAATTATAAAATTATCTATTTAATTATAAATAATTAAGAAAAATTTTCCTAGAGTTGAATATGCAGAATATTTTCCATATTAAGAAAGAAACTTTTCATATAAAACAGACCCCTTCAATATTGGAGAGAAAATAATTTATGTACATATAGCAATGTTGAAAACTGTGAGGACGCGGCAAACTTATTCAACTATGAGATGGGCGGATTCGTTAAAAACGCATTCTCTTAAAAATAAAAATTATAGGTTAATTTAGATTAGAAACTGAGGTTAATTTAGATTTATTTTATGAATAGGTATAGTTCTTTATCATAGTTGTTGCACTATTATGGCAGTAATTATTATACTCGTGAACTATTTCTTGCTATGAGATTGCATGTGTGTCATCTGTTCAAAACAGACGACGTAAAAATAGCCATAATGCGTTTAAATTTAGATTGATTTATCCCGACTGTTAAAAAAAATACGCAACTAATGATGGAGACTTTGTGAGTACAACTATATTTTATATTGATCTTATTTATATAGATTTTTGTAATTCAAAATTGTGAAGTTATTCAAAATTGAGTCATTATTGCTAAAATTATTAAGATAATTTATATAAATAAAGCGGTTTTAGGAAAATTAATTTGATTGGAAAATGTTCATTTCAATAATACTACATGGGCAGTTAGCTGAAAGTTAGTTCAAAACTTACATGAAATACGAGCTGATGTCTATCAGAATGTTGGATTTTATTTTAAATTATTTTTAAGAAAATAATAATTTATATATACATTACATTATAAATATAAATGTAAAACTTGTAATATAAAATAAACCAAGAAAAGCTATATGGTTTATGTAATAAACTAGATGATCAGCACTATTTACATAAACCAGTATAAAAAATGGATAGTATATTTATCAATAATCTGTTAAATATAAATGCGAGTAAAAACTAACTAATAAATTCTATAAAAACCGGATACAGACCTAGTATACGCGAGAAAGCCTGAAACAAGTATTACTTCCGTAATATGCATGAATGACAGAGAGCAAGTAACATTTATAATTGTTGTAATAAATATATTTACTTAACTAAATACATTTTCAAACGTCTGAAAGTGAAGTAAACAAAAATCAATGAAAAGATGTGTTTTCATTACTATCAGTTTATCTTCAAATAGGCATTTTTTCGAAAAAATTCATTAATAATATCATTTCATCTCCATTAGCTTAGTGGGAATATAATCGACCAAACATCAGTGGGAATATTTACTTTTTCTATGATAATGAAACGAAATATAATTATATATCAAAATATTATAAGTAATAATAATAAATTTCAGTACTTACGAATGTTGTAAAAGAGAGGGGAGATGTTGAAGCCGCGCGCGGGTGTCAGGGACTGGGCTGCCTTCTATATCGGCCGCGAGGCAGCGGCACCTCCTCGTTTATTCCTAGGGAAATAGAGCCAAATATTAGAGCTATAGTAGTCAAATGATGAGTCAACAATGTTATTAATCAACACACCAAGGGTTCGAAAGTATAAACAATGCACTGGCTTTATATCAATGACAGAAACTGGGCCACTTCTTGAAAGATAGTACTAAAATTGCCACAGTAGGCGAAGTACAAATCATATGCCTTTGTATTATTTTCGTTCATATATAACTTTAAAATAATACAAAAACAAAGTAACAATATATAAAAACAAAGAAAAAACAACATTGAAAACGACAGAGGTAGTAATAGTAAAATATGATAAAAACAGAAATTTGAAGGAAGATAAAAAAATATAAAGTATAAAAAGAAAAAGATGACAATATATTTTGTAAAAAATTAAAGTAAAGTGAAAAGAGTGAAGGAAAGATTATGAATAACATGAAACAATAGAGTACATTATACATCATATGATAAAATATATGAACACTTTATCTTTTAGCCCTGATGATGGCCTAAAACTTAGGCCGAAACGTTGGCACAAAATAAATAAGCCATACTTATTAGTGTATTAGTCTTTGACCGCACCCCTCCCTCACCCCCTTCCCAAATAACTTCTTCCTTAATATAAATATAAAGCAACCTGATTTATTCGGTATAAATAAACTGTTTTTCTATCTCCTCCTTAATAAAAAAATAGTTTGACACTCTAAACGGATTCACATTTAAGTTGATGTGGGTTAAGTGCGTAAATTGTCTCGTTAAATCCGAATTCGCAACTGGCCCTTTACGGAGCATAAAGCTTAAACACTGATGTACCAGAAATAAGCCACGAATGTTCGCTAAGATGAAGTAATAGGGTGTATAAAAAAATGAACGTTTCACGGATTAAAATGAAGTTTATATTTTTCTTACATCTCTGTTAATTCTAAGGTTGTTGTTATTGGTATATTTTTAATCCTAATATTATATTGAATCATTTAGTAAACATAATGCCTCTCTGTGAAGCTCAGTACTTGTTCAGCATTTTTTCAAAGTGACGCTGATGTATGAAGTTCAAGTAATTCTGCGGCATTAATGGAAAAGGAAATTTTCAGCTGCCGAAACCACGCGTTTGATTCGAGAAGTTGAAGAGGAACCTAACCTTAATGAGCGAACTATGAGGAAGTGGTTCCTCAAATTTGAAAGTGGCGACACAAGCTTTGAAATGCAGGTAATTTTCAATGCCCTACGACATACAATGGAAGATGATCTCACTCGGCTACTATCCTCCGAACTTGGTTTGTCACAGTCAAGTGTGAATCGTCACTTACACCAATTAGGTAAAGAAAAGAGAGCATGCAGAGAAGTTCCACATGAGCTCACCTTGCAGCAAGCCGAATGTCGCCATGAAATATACCCCCAAAACTTGCTTAAATGGATGGTATCGAACTTCTACCGCATCCACCCTGTAGCCCTGATCTTGCTCCTTCGGACATTTATCTTTTTCGAACTATGGTTCACTTTCTTAAGTGGTAAACATGTCAAACATTAGAAGTGGTAAAAATTGGAGTTGGAGACTTTCTCCAGTCGAAACTGAAAGAGTGGTATCGGCAGGGAATCGAACAGCCTGGCCTTTATATGACAACTAACCATAGAACATAATGGACTGTATTTCGAAAGATAGAAGTATTTTTGTGTAAGAAAAAATTTAACTTCATTTTAACTCTTGAAAATTTTTCATACACCTTATTATTATAAGGAGTTGTAAAGATATTAGTTCCAACCTGTTGGTTAAGTTGTACCTTTCTACTTCTGGGCCCTATTTCATAATAAAGTACAAGTGCAAGTAGGACCATGACTTGCTACGCATATGACACACTGTGAAATGTTGAAAAACGATAAAATTTAAAATAGTTAATAACTATCATAAATTGTATCGTGTTTCAACAATTCACTGTGTGTCATAAGCATAGTAAATCATAGATTTGCTTGCACTTGTACTTTATTATGAAATAGGGCCCTGGTTTACAGCTGTATCAGTGTTTATTCACCATTAGGCCTTATTTTTTTTTGTAATTATTTTGTTTTTGCGGTATATTCGGTGTATACATATGCGGAACTTTCAGAAGCTGTTCTTCAAAAACAATTTGTGATTTACATTTCTCCTTCATAGTTTTTTTCAGTTTTAAAGCGCTGGTTCGCAGTTGTCCCAACACAGTATTGGAGGATTGGGGTTTTTCCCTCTAGATTTAGGGTTTTATTCATCCGCTGGAGTATTTTTTACTTTTCTAATCATTTATTCTTGTCTTATACCAAGAGATAATTTTGATCATACTAATAGAAAAATAAGAATTAAACATTTGGGATTAAAGTTGGTGAATTTAAAGGAAAATTTAGATAAGTTTGTTAATTTAGGGGAAAATTTAGAGAGTTTTAGGGGAGAATATAGGGCTGACCTGGTAACACTGCCTCAACAAAACATGATAGTAGGGGTAAGTGCAGATTTCTATTGTGGGAGAAGTATGTTTGGTGTACACTTACCCCTACTACTATATTGTTTTTCTCGGGGCTATTCCGGACTAGCGAATTGAAATAAAACTTATTTTTTTAAATACATTTATTCAATTATGTTCCACATTCCACAATCATAACTGTCCCTTAAGGTTTAATTTGTGAATCTCAGACAAGTTTTAACTTTTTTCGATTATTACATCAGTATAACGGTCCTGCGGAAACGAAATATTTTGCACTGGCCCCACGACTACTACTGCTTGAATAATGAGCTCCAGATACCTTGTGCGCACTTAAGCGTTAAAGCAGAGGCTAAGTTCTACTTAATGAATTATCGATCTCGTCAAAATGGACATGGTTGAAACGTGATCTTGAATTTAATGTTTAAACATAATCGTCTAGGAAGAATTTTTAAAAAATATGGAAAAATCTAGCTTCAAAAATAAAGATTTTACAGTCATGTAAAGTCGATCTTTATAAAACCTGGTGCGCACTTACCCCATATTACCTTAGGTACATGAATTTGCGAGAAAACATGAATGACAATTATATAAAGTAAGACCGTGATATAAAACGTGTGTCGAGATAGTTTGATTGGATTAAGGTCACGTTTATAAGCACACTCACAGTGGAATGAAACCGCAAAAAAGCGGTAAAAATCCCCTTTTTTATACTTTATTTTTTCTAGCCAAATGGAAATTTACACCGAAATAAATCTATGTTCAAGACAAATTATTCCAAATTTTTAAAACAATATGTCCATCGCCAACGCCGGTATTCCTAATAGAGGAATAACAAATTGTGCAAATAGATGATGATAAAGTGTTTTGTTTTCATTCTAAAAACATTTCTCCTCAGTAACTTTTAAAGTTTCCAGGACATTTTAGGCAAAATATAATTACCAATATTGAAGAACATTACGTTTCCTGCAAGTTTTATGTGAAGCATGTTTGAATATTCGCAAGAGCTATTGAGAATCGGGCCGGGAATATCTGAACAAATGCCCCAAAAAAAAAACGCACAAGGTAGATGTGTGAGTGGTTTCTACTTAATAAATATTTTTTAGTTGATGAACAATCTTGTATACTATTAAATTTGGGACAAGATTCATACAAAATATTTTTAGTTACTCTGAAAAAACGCTAAGAAATATTGAAATAACAATTTTAGAGAAAAAAATTTCACCTCGCTTGTGTTATACAGAGAGGCATTATTATTTCTTTTTTTTTTGTTGCTTTGGTTTTAATACATTCTACAATTTATAATTTATTTTTTTAAATTATTAATATTACTTTTGACAGGTTAAATTCACAATTGAAAGACTGGTATATGTAAAAAATTTGAAGATTCTAGGCAGTTCCATTTGAAAGTTATGAACGAGTTTTTGTCATTTTTCTTCAACTCTAGGAGTGGAGGAGATTTTTACTCATTTTCAGGTAGGTGCCTGTCTTTAATTCTTACACCTAAAGTTATAAAAATTAATAACTTTGATAAAAAAAAGTTTGCATTAATTTTAAGTAAATTTTCATAAAAGTTTTGTTTTATGTCAAGGCTGGGATGAACATTTTCCCATCATATACCGATGTTAACTAATATATTATTTTCAATTAGGGATGTACAGTAAACGATTAATATAGTAATATTATTATCAAATTTCACAAAGGATATTGTATGTTAACCTATCGATGCTGGACTTTAAGATATTATCGATCAGCAGTAGTAATATTTTTTTTTTTGACAGATAACTGTTCAGTTCATGTCATATCAAGGTGTGATATTGATACAATAGTAACCATCATACCATAGGAAATGCATACTCGATTCGATATAACCGCATGTAATACTTATGTTTCTTATTTATGCCATAGATAAATGCTTTTTTAGTGCTTACTAATACCCGAATGATACAAACAACAGGATCTCATATTTAAAATTAGACAAACCACAGGAAGAAAGTACCTATAGCCTCAGAGTATTGTGTTCAGTACTTCAGACCAATAGTTAAACAAGGAGGTAAACAAAAATGTGGTTAGCATTTAAGATCAATCTCCAAGTTTTTCCACTGATCCAATGAAAAGGCCAGACACTCAGTTTATAAGAGCTGGGGTATCCTATGAGGGTACCCCGACCCGAGAGCTGATCAACTGCGAGATAATTGAAAAGGAAGAGAAAAATCAGTCTATTAAACAAACAATCTGTTAAACAAAATTTACAGCCTGCAGGTCATTAAATGGAAATATAAAGATGCCTCAAACATCCACAATATATTAATCATGGGCAATGGCAATATAAGCAAGTATGTAATTATAGAAAATTCAGGAAAAAGTGTTCAAGAACTTAAAAAAAAAAATTTAGTTAGCAAATCAATTGTTGCTGGCCATTACTCTGACCTCAGCTATATGAAAATACTAGAGAGATGTGTTCCTTATCAGAAATCAACAGTTTATACAAACATTACAGAAGCTGGATATGAGACTGCCTCATCCACCCTATTTCATAGAACTCCAGGCAAAAAAAAAAACAAATAAAACTAGACAACTTTCCGAAATCTCCTAAACATCAGTTCAATTTGGTGGGTGTAGGTATTGTTGACAATAGAACTAGTTCAATGAGAAGTTGTTTGAGAGAAGTGGCCTGTACAGAACAGGTGTGATAAGTTCATTTCATATGAAGCAATTAACTCTTAAAAGAACATTATCAGATTATACCTTAAATCAGCTTGATATTTAGTTGTTGAAGTATAAACATAGCCTTTTTATTTCATTCATAAAAGTTATAAAATTTGTAAAATGCATTCATGTAATGTTCATACAGATCATAAAAGACAACATAGAAAGATCATTTGATATATTTTGCAAAAACAAAAAGTAAATTTATATTTTTAATAATAAATGTTATTTATTTTAACATATTTTGCACTCAAATTCATATTAATTTGAACAATTATTCCATGACATTTTGACAGTGTATTAATACTTCTAATACAATATTTTATTGTTCTATAAATATGCACTTTCGTTACCATAAAGAGGTGACTGTAAGTGCACCAAAATAAATTGTTAACTTTTCTAGAGAAGAATTAGATGTACATAATATAATATTATACTTATTCAATAATTAAAATCATAACAGTCTAATTATTAAACATTTATTGCATCGTGCTTTAATGTTGTTCTTGATTTTATATATATAGGCATTATACATTTAGATTGTACCATATCAAACCAACCAAAACTTTTCAAGATTCAGTCTGAATATTTCAAAATTCTGTAAAACTTTTTGACGTTAAAATAGCAACCTCCATGTGATCTTAAATATGCATGTCTCATATTTGTCGGACTAAATAAATAATAAAAATTGGTTACTCAATATATTTAGTAGAATTTTTTATCACAAATGTTAAGATAGCAATATAGAAATTAAGTAATACCGACATACCAGAAATCAATAAAGTTACTTTTTTTTTAATACTTACCTGAGTATATACATACATTAGAATGCTTCTAAAATAAAAAATATATCTTATGACATAATTTTTTCAATAAGGGTCTCAAACAATAGAACTTTAAAAATTTAAGATAGAGAAAGTTTAAAAACAAAATCCGATTCACAAAAGAATTATATGAAAGCCCAATTAATTTTTTTAAATGAATTATTGATTGAATGGCATTATTGAAGAGAAAAATCCAAGAAAATTTCTTTGAAATCTTTTCAAGTCAGGTCTTATAGGGGTATTATTTTATTTTTTTCCAACCGTTTTGCCATAAAATATATAATTTAAATCAGTGAAATAAATTAATACAAACTTAGCTAAACTTCTTTAGTCAATAAATTACTTTTAGGAATAATAGACAAGGATTTAAAAAAATTAAGTATAGCAAAAATAATTACCATTCTAGATGAACACATATCACAGAATAAATGTAATTGTCTACCAACTGAACATATATTAATTTCAAAATAAGTGTTAAGCTCAAAAGCTTGAGTGATTAAATATTATTTTTATATGAAGATAAATTATTACATAAGTTTTATGAAAATTATATAATCTATTTTTTTGCATTTCTAATTCCTAATTTTAAACATATATTATTAACATTTTAGATAGTAATAATCGTATCTTATGTTTTAAATTATACTACGTACTATTTACATAATTTTACATAAATTTAATAACATTCAATTTTATTGTCAACATTTAATATTAATAACGATTAATATCATTTTTTTCTCTTTTTAATTTTTTAATTATTTTTTGAAAAAGTATTCCAGATTTCGTCTTTGAAATAAAATTTATGGACGAATATTTGTCATGAGCGTAACAACAACAAATAATTGTTTAAATCTAACTAAAAGAAGTAATTATGTAGCATTATAAACACTAAAAATCCTGTGTTTGAACTCATATGTCAATCAAATGATCGCTTCAAGCGTGAACCTGTCAACCGGTTTATCAATTACAGAGGTAGCCTGCAAGTTACCTTCTTGATTACATCACAATTGTCATTTTAGTAAATAAAACAATTGGTTTAGTTGGTAATGTGTATTAAGTCTCATTTATTGCGTCAATACATGAGTCAATTAAACAAGGAATTTTATCAGCTTAAACCAGTGCAACTGGGATGCGAAGTACGAGGAATTGATTTGAAAACAGAAAACCGTCCAGAAGGTACTATTCATCCTATTTTTAGAGTCAGCAACTGCTAGAGCTTTCGTTTATTTTTCTGAAAGTTATGAAATAGCATAATCTTTGTTGTTTGTTATGTTTAACTATATATCACTGTATAATAGAGCAGAATTAAGGTACCGATTGAAATTATTGTATCCAAAGGTTTGTAAACAATCATATAAAGACTCAGCTAACAACTACTATTATATTATCCATACAATCTCAAACCTTAGTAGTTGCCTTCTCCTACTTTAACTATTGGATTATTAAAAATGGCAATTACATTCATTTATCATGCCTTATTATTTAGCCCTATGACATGCATTAACTGTCACTCATCTTGTTTTAGTAATAGAAAAAATAAAAGAGGATGTTACAACGCACCGCATGCTCATTTTTAAAGATCAAGGAACTATCAGTGGTGAACGACATGTTGAAATTAGCAAATGGTTTGGAGAACTTGAGTCAACCTTCTTCAAACATCCAAAATCACCTCATCCTGACGTTTTCAGAGTTTCAAATGACAAAAATGAAGGTTGTACAGGTAATTCTATAGCAACTTCTGATATTTTTGCGATCATATTTATTGGTAATCAAGATGAAGATAATAGAGCCTCCAGTAGGTACAGGTCTAATAGAAAAATAGCTGGAGCTCCTCTGAGATTGCTTTCTCACTCTTCTAGTTTGTTTTAATCCTCGTGTGATGTGAACTCGTTGCAAGAATAGCTTTGCTATTAGCTAAGTGTAGCTAAATTGTTCTGTAAGTATGTTAGCATTCAAACACAAAAAAGTTGGATTAGAATAACTGAAATCTTTCTAACTGAAGTTTAAATTGTAAAAACTTCATAAAACAATTCATTTTTAGTCCTTTTGTACCATCTTATTCTTCTTATTTTTTTAAGGTGTTGGGAGAACTGGGTGGCACATTGATGGCTCCTTTCAGCCAGCTCCTTTCGCCTATTCGCTTTATCATATGGTTGCCGTTCCGAAAGAAGGGGCCACTTCATTTGCTCCACTTAATGAAGTCATAGAAGGCCTGGATTCTGAAAAGAGAAAGGAATGGGATCGGCTTTGGATGATCAGTGATCGTCGGTCTGGACCAGTTCATCCATTAATATACAAGCATCCAAAAACAAAAAAAGAGGTACTACAAATGAACTTCAATATTTCATATTATTTATTATATTAATATTACTTTTGTGAATATTATTTTACATGTTGAAAATTAGTCATCCTATTATTAAAATGAAAAACAATTATTTTATTTTATTTTCAGGTTCTATGTTTCCATTTGGGTATGACAGAGGCTTTTATATATGACTATGGGACTTCGTCACAGAAGATGGCCTCCTTTGACGAGTTTAAAAGGATTATGAATGACATTAATCATGAATTCGTTAAAGACAACAAACGTGTTCAGTACAAGCACAATGTTAGTTTTCATATTTTATTTCTTAATTACTCTTTACAACAATAATTACGTAAACTAAAGAGCATCAAGTACTCACTAAAGTATTTTCGACTTTGGAATCCCCTTTATTCTTATCTCAGTATGTGATAAATCATGCTGATTGGTATAAATTTGCCTATTTAAAAAAAAAAAATCTTTATTTTATCTCTAAAAAATACTAATGCTGTTTATTTATTTTTATAAATTTTGGTACAGTGGGAAGTTGGAGATTTCATAATCTCAGACAACCTTGCTGTGGGACACGAAGCCACACCAGAGACTCAGCTCCCCAGGTCAGAAGTTGGTTTGAGAGTATTGCATCGGACAACTATAGCTGGTACAACACCGCCTTCTAAGAAATAACATGGCAAGAAGGTCTTATTATGGTTTGTAAAAAGATGTCTAAGTGAATTTGGATCATCTTAAAATATGTTTGTATATGAAATTTTTTGTTGGGACGGGGACAGACTGTAAATTTTTATTATATTTACCTGTTTATGGGTATATTTTATAAGATATATTGTTTTGTACATTAAATGTTATTGAGGAGTATTAACAATTGCAATTAATTAAGAAGGTGTTGTATTTAAAATAGTATACCATACTTAATGCAAAAAATTTTTTATTTTAAGAATAATACTTAATTTTAAAATTCTTAAAATATAAAAAGAATTTGTACTTGATAAAGTATGTAATACGTTATATCAGATTAAGATATTTTAATATTTCTTTAGTTAAGTGATGAACAACCCATGTCCTGCATCTGTTAAAGTGTACCGCATCTTTAACTTTTTTATTCTTTATAATAATTTCTTCTTCTAATCACATTTTCCAATTCATGAGGATTTGTTAAATCTTCTGAATGAATGAAAGTCGACAGTTTAAATTTAAATAATCTGTTAAAACCGAACATCTTTTGTGATATCAGTAGACCACAATTGCCAATTTTCGTTTGATTTACTTGCTCAAAAAGCCTAAAAACTCTTGTGGTGATTGAATGTCTTGGAACTTGCAGCCTAGAAAGGCTGATTTACGTTCGTGTTGATAGCACTTATGTAATAAACTTTTTTTCTTTAGCTAAAATATTGGTGGTAACTTGTAGAGCAAGATCCTTTCCAATCCTGGCTTAGTGAGAGATTAAAGGTGTTCGGCCGCTTAACTAACAGTAATTCTATAAAATCCTGAAGTATAATTTTGAATTCTGATAACAAATAGAAATGAATAAATTATAAATGGACTACAAATTAAGAGTAGTTCAAGTTAGTAGTGTACAACCTAACAATGAACCAGTGTACAACCTTCCCGTATTAGAAAGAAACGAAGTTGTGCTATCCACCTTGTACACACAAGAATCACACTGGATTACTTTATGACAAAGGGGATACTGCTTCAATGTATCTCTTTTGGTATACATTTGACAGTGTCACACATCCTTACAAAATGTTATGCATATGAAGCTTAATGTGATAAGTCAAATTGGGGACCGATATAGCAAAGATTTTAAAAAATAGTAGAAAGACAGTAGAAAAATTGTAATTATTTCTTATAATCACCAAAAGTTATTATTTATCTTCATTTAGTTTACTCTATTATTTATGAATTTTTGTTATTATGCAGTGAATTGTTTGAACTCTAAATTTTGTAAATAATTTGATTTTTATTGTTTTTGTAATTAAACTGTAATTTTGCAGTGCTTTGTAAATGTAATACAGGGTAAAAATGACCTAATTGGTTGAAGAGTCCCAGACACATATAGGTTCTGTATTTTTCAATAAATCTTAAAATATACACTCCATGTAACAATTGAGACATTCCGATTTGATATTTGCATGTATAAACTTTAGTTATTTTTAATAGTTTATTTAAAAAATAAATGTCAAATAGTTACAGCTATATTTTCAAATCTTCCATCTTGAATTTTTTTTTTTTACATTTTGATTTGTTTTATATTCTTTCAATCATGTGCACTGATTCAGAAGTTGATTTTTATTTTAATAACAAAAGGTTACTTCAAGGGGCATTTTCAGTAGTCACTGAAAAAAAATATAACAGTTATCTATTTTTTATATGATGTTCTAGACCAGGGTTTCTCCAAAATTTGTAGACTACGATCCACATTGATTAAGACCACTCTTCCACCGAGACATAAGCAAGAGCCACAATTAGTCCTAAGGGCCATTATACTATATGACTAAATATAGATAAAATTATCATTTTCATTATTTATGTTAGTTATTGTGTTTCTTGATTTGCTGTTAAATAAAAACATTTGATTATTATTTTGTATGATTTACTTACATTATAAATTTGCCAATGTTATCAAAATAAACTACGGCAGGCCGGTTGTCCGTGCGATTTATTGATTGTTCTTGCGGATCGTAGTTTGGAGACACCCTGTTCTAAATTATGAATATAAAAAAACACTAATGTATAGTTCAGTTTTACTTGAATTAAGGATTAAATATGAAGTGTCAATATGTACTAATTCTATTAAAATAGTTAATCTAAACATTGTTAGCTCTATACTTTCAAATATTTATATGTATTAATTATTTTTGTATTATTATTATAGAAATTAAATTATTGTGTTTCTTACAGAAATGCAAAGTATTACATTTAATATTATATCAGGGTTCATCGAAACCATTATATGCATATCTTGGTGCTAATTCTTCAAGTTTTGGTCAGGTTTATTTGAAAATTCCTGGACCCCTCACTTCTAGATTATTTTACATAATTACTTTATTCTTAATATTTTTTCTTTTTTGGAATTTCTATAAGTGATACTATAGTAACTGAAATATCTTGGCATTGATCTTTTTAGAACAAGGGTAAATATATCTAATGCATCAATCAAGCTACCTTTTAAATAAATAAGGTGCATATTATGATATATTTATGGTTTGAAAATTGTAATTTTTATACCAACTGTTTATTTTTATAACATATTTAAAATAATGGAATGGTGCTTTATATTAATGTGGTTGTGAATGATTTAAATTTTATTAGAATAAGGTTATAATCAATGAGCCCATGTTCTCTTTCAAATATCATTTTACAGATTTTTCTAATTTATAAAATTATTAATAACACTTATTACTGCAGACATTTATGTTTGACATAGTAATATTAATTTAACTATTTACCACCTATTGTAAATGCTTTAAAAGTTACTTAATTATATTAACAAATTTATTTATCATTAATAATCAAATTATGAGCTGATTTCAATGTAATTTGTATATTTTTCCAGAATGTTGAACATATAATATTAATTAAATTGTTTTAATTATGTAGACCAATTAAATAAATGTCTATTACATCCAAAATGTTAATTATTCTGTTATTCATTGAATTCATTTTTTGTACATAATTATTATTAACCAAGTTGTCAGAATGACAAACTGGAATTTATTAAAATTTTTGTTTACAAGGATTATTAAACTACAGTGTGTATCATAATAACCATCCCATCAATTTAGAAAATTTACAACCAACTACAATAGTACAAGTACATAGCTAATAATAATATTCATAATACTGATATAAAATTTTAAGTCTACATGAAATATTTGTTTTAGAAGAAGAATATAAGAAAGATTGTTTTAAAATTTTATTAATGTTGTAAATTAAATAATATATAACACAAGGCATATTTAAACACTCGGTATAATTTCATTAATAATAAAAATGATTTTAACAAAGATTTGTAATTAGATAAGTTTCAATTAAAAAAATAGAGTAATGCCGAATATATAAATTTTATAACTGTTATAACAGACTGTTATAATTAAGAAATAATCCTAGCTTTTAAATGGCTTTTAAATCATCATTTCAATGAAGAAAAATAAAACAAATTAAGTGCTTGGGACAAAAGGTCTATACCCTTTATAATCTAACTAGATAATTATAATAATTTTATTGAGAAGAATTTGAAAAGGATCCTTTTAATTTAATTTAGGTTTTTGAAATATGAAAAATTTGAAATTTCTGAAAAAATTAATATCCACGCACAGAGGTGGTGGTGGTCATACAAAATTAGTTTTGTGTATGGAATAACTTGTTCAATTGGTATACTTCGTAATACATTAATGTATCTTGAGCATGAGTATTTTAAAGTGCGATTACTACGCATTGAAAGCTGAATAAATGCATTTGCGAAGAAGTAACAGTAGTGTGATACATGAAACTAAATAAATTATAATTGAACTGAAGAAATGCATTTTAAAGAAATTTAATTTATACACAATTTTTAATTAATTAAAATAGCCATTCTGCTTATAAAAATCGATATGGTGAGCCTGACGTAACAATTACTTTTCTGTTTTTTAGAGAAAAATCAAGCACAAATTACTCCTGACTTCGAAAAATATTTATAGGGCACTATTTGTCGTAAATTGAGCATCGAATCTGTTTCCAAAGTTTCGTTACTCAAAATGTTTGCATCCTATATAATATTTAATGAAGAAAATAATTTTATTTTCTTATAAAATGTATGTATGTAACTAAAAAGTTATTTAATTATTTTAATGAATCAATATTTGAGCCATTAGAAACTACTAAAAAAATCTTTTAAAGGGCAACTGCCCTTGACAGTGAAAACAGTCACAGTGAAAATGCAAAGTCACCTTATAAAATATAAGTCACATGCCTTCACACCTAGGCCGCTACCATTTGTAGAGAAGCCCGCTGACCTGGAAAAGTGAAGTGGGGACTCCCTCAGAAGCAATGGTAGTCAGTCTTGGCACTTCGACCATCATATCATGTTGTGGTTGGGCTTGCTCACTATCTTTTTGCAGAATGGTTCTCATGCCAGTAAGTATTATGTTTGTTTATAAATATAGTGATACATAAAGTAAATATTTGTCTAGATTACGATCAATGAGGAGTTTCTTGATGAGTGTATAAATCACAGCAAAAAAATAAACCATCAGTAACAGAGCAAATTATAATTTAAAAATGAAAAGAATGCCGATTATAAAGTTATTTCTAATAAAACAAAACTTTATTGAAACATAGATCTTATCTTCCCTGACTTCTTGTGAATTTATACTCAATCATACTTTTGATTGTTTAAATCTTTCAAAAAATACATATATACATTAGTTTTCTCTGATAATAATAAAATTGTGATTGAATAATTTCTAATTTTATATAGTCCCAGGAAGATTCAATGATTTCATTGGGATTACTGAAGAGAAATCTTCCAAAATTAAATTCCTTTATTGAGATTTCCATATAAAACTATGTTTCAGGGCAAGTGCCCCATCTTCAGGTCTCTTCTGCAATGCATCATTACTTTAATAATAAGTTGATGATTATACATAATTTTACTATTATTATGTTCATTAATTATAATTAAATGTTATTAATAAGTGTATTATTTACCATGTAAATTGTCATAATAAGGTTTTACAAGATTGTCTGCAAAACATTATTAACCGATTGATTAGTCTGTTATTAATAAGTAAAATAAAGGAGATAAGTTTCAATTAAGGAGAAACAGAGCAAGCTATAATTTAAAATGAAAAGAATGCCGATCATGAAGTGATTTTTAATAAAACAAAACTTTATTGAAATATAAATCTAATCTTCTTAGATCTTCTATTGAATTTCTTATGAATCTTACTTTTGATAGTTTAAATCTTTCGAAAAATAAAATAAAGTTGTAAGTAGTGTTTAATTTATTGATGGGTTGATAATTGATGGATGATGAGAGAAGCAGAGATTATGTAAATCGTAAATTGTTTAGGAGAAATATTTTATTTATAATAAACAAATTGAGAGGGTCCCAAAAATAAAATCAATATGTATAATTACAATAATGATTATTTTCATTGCTCTCAGTTGGGATTTGTGAATCTGAATTAATTTTTGCAATCAAACCAACACTTTTTAAAGTTATTTTATTCAATTTATAAATTTAAAAAATATGTAATTAATCAGTTGCTGTATAAATACAGGGCTCAGTTTCTATGATCCGAGAAAAGAAAATTGGCCTCGTGCCAAGGAAGAAGAACTTAGTAAATTGAAAAAATTATATCGCTTTGTTTCTTAATGAATGATTCTTGACAAGTCAAATCAAAGAAAATTAATAAAAATAAAATAGTGCTTTAGATCTGTTTATTCGTACTATTTACTGCTGCTATCAATGAACTGAGAAAAGATGCACCCAAAATTACATAATTAATTTTTGCATTGCTATGTAAATTAACAAAGAACTACTTTTTGGGTGAGGAAAAAACAATTCTTACGTAATTCAAAAAATATCAGTTACGTATATACGTATCGGTTACTAGATAAGATTGGTACATTTAGCATCTAAATAACGAATCTTTGTAAACCTGTGTTTGATTCCTATGATATCCATAGAATGGTTTAGGAGGAGATTGGTTTAGAATATGAAACATTGAGCCTTATGGGGTTAATGAAGTTGCAACCGCAATAAAGTAGTAATGATCAGGTCTCTTACAATGAAATTGAGTTCATTGGATTATTCGTACTAGAAATCAACCAGTTCCCTAGTATAAAACTTATTCTTTGGAATGGATAATGTTTTTTGATTTACTGAAGTCATTGAATTAAGGAACGCCAACCAAGCAAAATATTCAAAATTATACACAAATGGCCAAACATTTAAAAACTATTGTTGAGTACATCATGAACTGTTTAATGTTCAATTATTTTGTTAATAATGTAATCTTAGTATATTTTACTCACTTATTATATTGATTTATAATTTGTTATGTGGCAAAGGCCCACAAGGGAAGCCTTATTAGTAACTTGCACTTCCCATGGTTACCAACCTTTATTTGAAGGTAGCAATTTTTTAAAAATTTATTTATTTGTATTTACATATCAAACATTGTTAAGGTCTTGACTCTTTTGTACTTCATTAATTATATGTATTGGTAAAGCAAAAAAAATAATGAACACAGAATTAAAATTGTTAAAAAATAAAAAAATCTTAGTAAAAATAAAATATATTTGAAATCACAGCTAATGTATAAGACTTACGATTTTTTTTTCAAAAAGTTCTAATTTTAATTTTGACAAGGCTTCATTAAACTCGAGTAAAATTAATATTGGATTTCATAAAGAGGGTAAATACCTTCAATAAAAAATAAATTTTGATTAGAAAAGTCATCATAATGAATTAATTATTGGTTTAAAAATTGAAATAAGATATGATCAGATTTTAAAGTATATCAAAAATGTTATTATTATCAGTTTTTCTTAATGTTTAAAATTTTCATGAGCTATAAGATATTTCTTTATGGCCTTATTAGGTATGCCAAAAAACCTAAATTGTGATTCATTCATTGTTTATTTATTGGGTTTAAAGCCCTTATGTACCCCAACTAGGACAAACAATGTGGGCTATCTGCAGGTTGCCAACCTATTCTTGCCAGAGTGACTTTCATTCGTAATAGTGACCTTTATTCATTAAAGAAGTGAAGATGTGGGACAGTTATATTTGGTCATGGTTCTATTGTTTCCATCGAAGGAAGATGGAACAGTTATGAATAAATTATAAAATGTCTGTTTAGTATTCATTACCGACTCCAATGAGAGGTAAAAATCCATTTCTTTTTTCATATTGATATTTTAAATATTCAAGTTATTTTATTATACAATATCTTAAACAATGCATAATATTTAAATGGTAATTTGATATTGCCAATAGAAGAATACAAAATTAAATACAGTAAAACTAGAAAAAATAATTTAAAGTAAATTAAGAAAACAAAACTGTGAGTACCTATACAAGCTTTAGACAATAAATATTAGAGATAAAGTCTTAAACAACTTAAATACTTAGAAAATAATAGACGATTCTGTGATTATTAATTCTATAACTATTTTGTTCATTCCACATTCCATTGCTAGAAAAATTATTAGTTTTATTATGTTGTTTGTCAAATGTATACTTTTAAGTAAAGCTTATCAATTTAAAAAATAACAAATCATCAGCTTTGCTAAGCACTGCTGAGTTAAACCTTTCATAATCAGAATAACCTTTATAATAATTTATTCCAAAGCTATATTAAATAAAATTGGGAAAATAGAATGACCCTGTTTTGAACTTAAATAGATCTACTTTTTCTCTGAATAAAATTTTATGATAAAAAAAAAAATAATATGAAGGTATTAACCTTTAGCACACTCTTTATTTTAAAAATATATGACAGTATTAATTGGCAACAATTAAATTAAGTTAATGATATATTTCTTGAAGTAATTTATAATTACAATTATTTTTTTCTGGTAACAACAGAAGGATTGAGAGAAAATGACTGTTTGAGTATGTACGGATGGAAAGGATTATGCAGACCTAGCTGGGAATGCACTAGCTTGAGCAACTTGGTTGCACAGGGATATCAACCGGAGCCTTGCGAACCTGGCGCACACATGGTTTGCTGTCCTGCACCCAGCAAGCAGCCAACTCAGGTAAGTGTTGCAAAACCACTTTTATCTAGTCAGTGTAATATGGGATAAACTTTGCCTTATGAGAATGTCATACTTTTTATGTGTACATAGATATAATTATTATTATTTTACAAATTAAAAAGCAACCATCAGCACAAATTTTGAAATTATTTTTTTATTAAATCCAATTATTTAGAAAACATATTAAGTAATATCTTTTAAGTATGTAAGTCTCAAGTAAACATAAACTTGATTTCCAGAGGTAATAGTTAATCAAAATTGTTAAATATATTCTTAATTTTCCATAACAAAAGTTTATTATTAACAAGCTTTTGTTTCACAAGTCAAAAGGATTTGAAGTATAAAATTCACTTACAAATGATTATTCAATTATTCAAACTATTTAAGTCAGAAATTGTGATTGAATGAGAAATTATTCATAGAAAAATAAATACAGTTAGAATATAATTACTCATTCAAGATTTTGTTTAATGATACCCAATGCTGATGTTAAGCTATGTAAAAACTTTGTCCAATCAAAGAATAAGAATTATTTATAATTTTTATTTCAGAAATCTCTGAAAAGAAGGTATTCCAGTTTTTATCTAAAAACTTATGCACCTGATGATGACACTTTTATTAGAATATCTGCCGTCAGATCCCCACTCAAAAGGAGGAAAAGGAGACCAGTCATTTTACCTTACAAAAAGTACCAGTGCGTTTGTTTTATAAAACAGTGATTTGTTTTCATTTGCTTTTTAATTTATGAGTCTTGTTTATGTAATTTATAAATAATATTTTGCAGAGGATTTGTTCAATCCTTTGAACCTGCGAGTTACTTTGCTGAATTGACTGAAAACCAGAAGAAAAATGAATTGGTAAACGTGAATGACATAAATGACAGTGATGAAACTCTATCAGTCCTCAGTAAGTTTTCATATGAATATTAGCTTGTTTTGACCTAATTACCATAATATAGTTTTCAAAAAGAAAAGTAAATTTTTTTTAAATTATTATTTATACATAGCCGTTGCATAGTGGATTGTGTCACTAGCTATAAGCCACAGACTAAAAAAGAAAATATTTGTATGCACAACTAAAAAGTTTTAGAACAGCTAAAAAAAAATTAATAGTGATATTATCCTGTGTTATAAAAATTGTGTTTGAATTTATTATTTTTCATACACTTATTGAAATTGCAAAATATTTTTAAGAATGCCAAGAATATGACATGTTTGCTTGGGAAACAATCAGTGAATATTCTCCATATGGCGGTGTAGTACCAATCACTCAAGAATACTGCCCCAGAAACAGAAAAGAGTCTGTTTCCATATCTTCAGAGCTTCCGTTTATGGTAAATAAACGTTTCTATTAATTTTGACTTAAGAAATTAAGTAATGAACTTCTAATTAATTAATGCTTTGTACGAATACAGGTTGGTCTTGGCTATGAAGATGTAAATAATAAAATTGTTTGGGCTTGTTCAGGTACACTAATTAGCAAAGAGTATGTTCTTACTGCTGCACATTGTCTTCATCCTCCTCTGTAAGTTGTTTTTATATTTTTGGATTTCTATTTAATATTCTTTATATAAATCAGTTTTGAGTAGCAAACTTTCCCTAATTAATTATCATCTATAATTTATCAAATTATTGATTATATTAATTTATTAAGTAATTTGAACTATAAATAATCTTTTTAGATTCAAACTGTTTATCCAAACATATTTAATGAAATATCTTTATTTTTTTCATAGTGTTATGGTGACGTTTTAATCATTAAAAAGGTCAGCTTCCAACAGGAAACATAATATTCAGTTGTACTACAGTAAAAATTTTCAAAAGTGAAATTATTATATCACATCAAAAATATATATATTTTAAGGCAGCACAAGAATAAAGTTATAAAATAGTTCAATTAAACCTTTTTCCTTTTGTCAACTTAAAAATTCACTTTATTTCAAATTGAATTTGCTTTAAAATTAAAAGATCATTTTTAAATATTTAAAAAAAAAAAAAAATCAAATTTACCTTCAGTGTTCATTTTGGTCTCGATTTTTGTACTTATAGGAAGCTCCATAACACTATCCATAAAATCTGCACCAGCTGAATAATAAAATGTAGGATGCTCCTTAACGAAATTAACGGGCATATCGTCACCGATTGTTACAAAAAAGAAGCGAAAATAAATCTAAATCACGCACACTATGTATCAAAAAATCCGAAACTCTCAATTTGAGTGTTGTCCAAGGTAAGAATGAGATATCGATAGTATAGCGATGTCTATATATTTTTCGATAGTATCGATTTTCTTAAATTTAGAGCGAGAATAAAAAAAATGGTGAGAGAGAGACTCAAAAAATACTGTGTTATAATGAATTAAAAGATTAATACATGTTTAAAATTGCAACAATTTAAGAAATTATATAAACAAATATAAGGTAAATTAAAAATTCGTCTCACCAATCTCCTTTCCCACTGTTTGTGCAATGCAGTGTCGCCAACTGCTTCTTTATAACATGGAACTATAACGATTAGAAACAAGTTATATCTACTCATTACTACTTTCCAACAAGTTATTTCTATTCGTTACGATGAAGCTTTGAATCCTTACTACCAAAAAATAAATCCTTTTTAAACCTAGATGTTTACTTTCACTAATTTTTTTAGATTAAACTAATTTTCATTAAGTTTTTTGTTCAGGTTAGATCTCAATGTTGGTAAAATCATTAATTATGAACTAATGCAATAACTATATAACGATTCCCCAACAAGTCATAAGCTTTTTATTATGTTGGTAACAGCTTGGTCTTTTTTGAAATATCAGGCATAATGTTAAAGTTTGGGATACTAGGACACAGGAGAAAGAGTCATACCTGACATGAAATTCTTTCTAGTTTTTTGAGGTCTTAGGATAACTAAAAAAAAGTTATAACATTGAATTTACAAAAAATATTCTCCAAGAAACAATTTTTCCTTGAATTCCAAACTTTATTATGGAAGTAAACAGCTTAGTGAACATTGAGAGAATTGTTTAGAACCAGTAATTGTTTGGATTAACTTGTACATTGTAATAAAATTAATTTTCATTTTATTAATGTTAGGTACTCCTAAAATGGACATGTAAACTTTATAACTTAAAATTCCATTGAATTCTTTAAATAGCTAAATTATAATAATCAATACCTCATTGTTACAGAGGGCGTCCAAAAGTGGTTCGCTTGGGAACACCCCATTTAGATTTAAGAGGATATGGAGAGGAAGTTGCAGTTTCTGAAATAATTTTACATCCATACTACAACCCAGCAGACCGAACTGCTAATCTCGCTTTGATCAAATTAGGTTCAGTACCAAACCTGGGTACCAACTTGAGGCCAGGTTGCTTGCTGACCAATGATACAGGCAGTCTTCTGGTTCCATTTTGGAAAAAGGATCCAACTGGTAATTTAAAACTAGCGTATGATTAAGATTTACATTATATTGAATGGTTTTAATCCTTACTTCAAAATTAACTATTCAAAATTTATAAACAATGACTATTTGTTCTCAAACACCAATCATTATTTGCTTACTTAATTGCCTTACTACCTTGCATAAGAAGTATGATAATTGGTCAATTTTTATTTTAAATAACTTACCGTTTCCAGAGTTCTCTGAGTCCAAAAAGTAAAATAAATGGCATAAATAGACAGTTAAGGCGAAGAAGGTAAGTCACATACTTCTGTCAAAGCTGTTTTCCGATTAGTTCTGTAAGGCAGTACCAAGTTGAAAATGAAAAAGAGTCAAAAACGTAAGATAAAGAGTGTATATGGAACATTTATAGTCAGCCTACAGTTTTAGTTGTTAAACTTAGTCAATATTCTACAACATTCGAGCATCGTTGAAATCTACGTAAGTTAAGAACCAAATTCTGCCCACCGCACCACTGATTGTAGAAATGACCAAGTTTCGAACAGATCTATAAATTTTCAATTTAATGACTTACCTACTTTTCCATAACTGTAAAGATTAACAAA
The DNA here is from genome assembly GCA_948150685.1 of Rhaphigaster nebulosa. Taxonomy (NCBI): domain Eukaryota; kingdom Metazoa; phylum Arthropoda; class Insecta; order Hemiptera; family Pentatomidae; genus Rhaphigaster; species Rhaphigaster nebulosa. The sequence goes on along the minus strand of OX411309.1, from coordinate 114,539,007 downwards.
TAAAAACTATATAGGGATCAAAATTAGTATTCAAAAAAGAGAAGTAATTATTTGGCATTCAAAAATTATTTAATTTAATATATTAGATGTTATTTATATTTTGAATTAATTCTAAATCCATTTACAGTTACTGTACAGTACATCACGGAAAATAATGAGATTCAGTTCTATGCAGATAGTGATGCTGTTGTACTTCATAAATCAGTCGCAGCTCAAGTCAATACCAATAACTGCAGCGGTTCTGGAATTAGTGATGAAAAATATTTTTGCATTGAATCAACATCCCAAGGATTTTGTGAGGTAAAAGGCATTCATAATTTATAACAATCGGTTTAGTTCTCTATAGTTAGTTTTAACAACAGTACAAATTTTATGAGGCACATTATTTGATATGCTGAAAGTTACATTAAATTGAAATTTTCATCACTATAGTTTCATGTATTCATTCTAATATCATAAACACACAATTCTCATAATCACTTTTCTATTTCATAAATGTTTTATTTTAAATAGTAGGTCTTCCATTATTCTGAGCTTATTCTCCAGAACTTGCACTATTTCTTAAGATGATCTGAAGAATCGTTTTGCATAAATAACTTCTTGTAAAACATTCAACATTTTTTTTACAATCCCACTCACCAACATACATCAATGCAACTGCAAACAATTTATTATTACTTAATATGTTATCATCATAATTTAAACAAATGCAAAGTAAAAATATATCTCCTAAACTTTTGAAAGAAATATTTTTATTTTTGCAGACAATGAGTGAAGGAGGTGAACCATTAATACAGCTTGACAGATACAATACTTGCCTTCATAAAATTATTGGCGTTGCAGAGGACAGGTCTTGCTCAAACGATGGACCAACTTTATATACCAGGATAGACCCATACTTGTCCTGGATAGAAAAGACTGTTTGGCCTTAGATTTAAAATACAAAAATTATTAATTTATTTATTTTTTTAATAAAACATTTAACTAAGTATTTTACTATCTAATTTATTTATATTCCTTTTGAATATCAGTAATTATTCATTTCATTATGAACCATCCTTTCCAATATTAGTTCACCCAAAAGTATATACATATTTCAGTTCTTAAATGAAAGATGTCTAGCTTTCCAAACAACCTGATCTTTTAGAAAATCCAATGGCATTAAAAAACAGTTGAAGGAAAGACAAACTTTTAAAAGATAATATGAGACAGCACTATTGTTCTTATCATTGCTAATCATCATTCATCATGCTGTAAAGTTTGTACAAAACTTTTACTAACAACTTTAAAAAAAAGAAAAGATTTGCTTAAATTTGAATTTTATTTTATTTTTAATACATTTATTATATATTGCATATCTCATCAAACTTATTGCTATATGAAATGAATGGAAAAGTAAAAAAGAGTATTATTGCGAACATAGATTCACCGAGGAAACATCATTCAATTCAATACCCTGACTAGCTTTGCCATGGCTTAGTGGAATAAAAGGAAAGGAAGAAAAAAGATGGTTTTTATAAAGAAATCATTTTTTTACTGTAAAGCCTAGTACTATTATAAATGTGATTTTATTGCTTTTACAACCACAGATTTTCAGAAAAAAATGTGTTTGTTTTTTTAATTCTCATATTTCTTTAATATTTTTGAAGTTGAAACTTGAATTTTGAAAACATTTCCTAGAAGCACTTAGACTCTTGCATTTCTATGTTTCAATTATTAGAACTCTTAGGAGGGGAAGGCTACCAGAACTTTCAACGAAACAACCAATTACCAATAAAAATGTTTACTGTAAATATTCCAATTCCAAAGGGGTGAAAATTTTTCTCAGTAATCGACTACATTGTTTACAATTTGTCTCATTTCATTCAGATATTTTCTAGTAATAGGATCGAAATGGCAATAAAGCTTCATGTTTTTAAACTTATTTGTTTTCCTTTATCTCCCATTTTATTTACAAAATGTCACTTTCAAACAATAATTTCACTCTTATTAAATTGTTTTGTAGTGAACTTGCTCCCACACGTATGAAGTTGTCATGACAGTGATTACAAAATTATCTTATTTTTAAAAAAATAGTTTTTCCCCCATTTCTCCCCTTGAGTAGATCATTTAGAAAAATGGAATGCATATAAACCTACTATAAGAAAGAGAGCCACCTAGGCACATTGGAAGGAAAATTGCTTCGAAAAATATACCGACCAGTCTGCACTGGGGGAGGATAGTGGGCGATTATGAAAAACAATGAGTTACGAGTATTATATGACCAGTCTGATATTGTAGCCGTTATAAAAAACAGAAGTTTAAGATGGCTCAGTCATGTGGAGCATATGGCGAGCAGTCGCCTTCCAAGGAAATTGATGAGCGAAAAGTCAGAAGGTGCCTGAAGATGTTGACGTCCCAGAATGCAATGGTTGGACGATGTTGAGGCAAACCTACAGCAGCAGGGAGTCAGAAGATGGAGAGATGTTGCTGCCGATAGACCAGCCTGACAGGCTATCCGTGAGGAGGCCCATTCCCTTGGAAGGCAGTAGGGCCGAAATAAAAAATAATAATTTGGTTGCTAATAAATTTGGAGTCAGATTTTGGAAATACAAAAGAAGGGAATTATTTTCAAAATAATCTGATAAATACTGACACCTTCCATTCAAAAAGCAATTTTTTGGTATCCCTCATTTTTGCTCAAAATTTTCAGTGTCCAACACAATCTGACATTACTCATTTGCAAAATTTGAATATACTCGTTTTTTTTTTCAACTTTTTTAAAAATGTATTTGATGCTATAGTCATGTTGTATTGGATATTAAAACAAGCCAAAACTAGACATTCTGAGCTTTTGTTTGAGACCTGAACAATAAAACCTGGAAAACAAAGAAGATTGATTAGGAAATAGAATGATTTCAAGAAATAATAGCTCTGATTTTTTAAAAAAATGTTTCATTGCTATTAACTACATGGATATAACAAAGTTTCACAAGGCTAACATATAGACTTACAATAGGTAAAGCGTTTTATGCTTAAAAGAACTTAGTCACTGTTAATACAATAATCACCAACTACTCAGCTTGTATATTTAAGCTTCCATTTTTATTAGCATATTTTTCACAAATACCGCAATAGGAAAATGCATGATTTCACTTGGTAACCTCTCTCTTGCACATAACAATGTAAAACAATTTATTTGTTTTAAAACAATCTTTTTACAATCTTAAAATAATACTGTACATTGGAAGGTAGTAAATACAATTTAACACAGTGTTTTATCAACTATTTCTTCAAAGTTGCTATATTGGTTCTGGTATATTCAAACTTAACATTAAAAGTTTAAACATAAAAAAAGAATACTTCCAAGTTTTAAATAAATTCAGATGATACAATAAAAATCTTTGAAATCCTCTAATAGAAACTTTCAAACTTTATAGTTTTAAGGCTCAATAAACCAGAAATATTGATGGTTCATAACTATTAATCAGTTAAAACTTATTCATTTATTTAAAATATAAATCAAAATAAATTTTCAAAATTTAATACAATACAAACATATTTATTCATCTTAATAAATTTTAATCAAGACAATTTTTAAATCTGAATAGAAGAATTAAAATAGAAAGACTATTATTTATTATAATTACAATTATTTTTTTATTTTTTTTTTTGGTAAAATTTTAAACATGTAACAGTATTTAAATATTTTGATTATAAATATTTTAATGATTGCAAACATTCTATGATATACTTCGTAAAGAAATGTGAAGCATAAATACAGACCATTACAATCAACAGTCAATAATCAATCTAAAATAACTTAGTAAATAGGATCATATCGTTAAAAATATAAAATTTATTATTTACAAGTCAAAATATTATAATTATCAAATAAAAAAGAAGAGGGTCCATATAAAGAAGAATAAAATAATTAAATTTTATCCATCCGTTAACTCTCACTTGGATAAATTTTAATTATTTCATTATAAAAACGAAAATTAGAACAGTGAAAATGAGTTTTATACACTTACTGTATTACTAAACTATGAACGGAATTCAAATCAGTGTTTCTCAGCTGATTTCTGTAAACTGATTATTATTTCAAAGAATATTCATTATGTATGGAAGTTTGGCTGTACTTAAATTTTTTAAAAAAATAATAAAACAAAATATAATTGTATTGGTTTTCCACATATTGCCCAATTTTTTGTAGACTGTTGAATGAGAAACACTGGTATGAACTATTCAAAACAAAACTACTAAAATCTCTCTTGATATGGTATAAAAAGCATTCTGTCCCTAATTAATATCAACTAATACAGATCACAATCATTTTAAAAAACAATAATAGATATATTTAGTAATTAATATTTTTAAACTTCATATCAACAAAGTTAAAGATTATCAAATTAACAAAAAATAAATTTTTAATATTTATAAATAAAAAGTACAAAACAAAAAATCAATAAAATGTATCAGGATAATTTTTTAAAGACCTGGATCATTTTAAAAGATACAAAATTGTTAGAAGATAGAATTAAAAAAAAAATCAACTAGCCAACTATAATTCTACAAAAGTGATTAATTTTTATTTTTCTACTTTTAACAACCCCCCGTTAGTCGTGTGCACCTGAAAAACACATGGTGGAGTAAAACCTATAAACACAAGTCATGGATAGATCTAGAAGACAGCTGCTCCAGCCATTCTACCCTTCATTTAGCCCCTAATAGACAGCGCCTTGTCTTAACTTAATAGTGCCTTATAACCCGCCTGATTCCAAAACTCCCCACAAGTGTAAGGGAGCAAACTACATAAATCATTCTGTGTTAGGTTATTTTATTTTTAGATTAATCTGATTTTTAAAAACGAAAATATTTTTTTTATTTTTTTTTAATTCATATGTTTAAACAGATAAAAGTCTAAGTAGTCTGTGGGGTGAATATGACTCTGTTTTATAAATACAAAGAATTTCCAAAAAACTAGATAAATATTTTATTTAAAAGAAATTTTCTAAGCAATTACGTTTTTTATTGTTCTCCTTATGCAATAAAAATAATATTAATACCATACTAAGCATTCAACATTGCATTTTTTTTTTTTTTTTTTTGGTGTCATTAAAAGATCTCCTCAAGTGGCACACGACTATTTTTGTCAGGAAAATTACGGATAGAGGTTTAATAAGATTTAAGTATAGATTAATAAATATAACAGCTAATTATATTTTGTCATCAGAAGTATATCATAACATAAATGTAATTAATAAATTACATTGTTTCCTCTGGAGCAGTAAAAGCTCTTGTGAAAACATAAACATTAGTAAAGCTGCTTACAACATACTTCTCGTTAAATAATTAACTATTCACGAGCGATGTGGGACTATTAGAGCTGGATACCTGAGGTAATCTCTGGAAGGAATGTTTTGGCCTTCTCGAGTTCTCTTGTCCGTCGATACATTGCTACGTAGTTCACTTGCAATTGTTTTTGATAAGTAAGTACCCTCTCTTTCTCTGAAGCCCACCTTTCTCTTTCGGCTTCCCATTCAGCTCTTTCACGGGTCAGGGTTTCTCGAAGCACTTCTAATTCTTCATTAACGTCATATCCCTCCTGTAACTATAACATTTCCAACTTAAGTTAGTAAATAAAGGTATTTGTAATCATTTAATTCCATTATAATTCTAATAAATTACAAATAGTGTCTTATCAATTATGATCAAAAGGAGAATCAATAAGACAACATATGTCAGTTCATAACTAAAATAAATCTGAGTTGACATTCCTATAAAGAAGACAAGGCGATCTATCAAATATAATAATAATAAGTTGTGTATAGAGATTAATATATTGCAATGTTTTGTCTCGATTGAGTTGACATATATTTTTGCTGATAATATACTAATCTGTATGTAGGGATGCAACTGGGCAATCATTGAGGATGATTATCCCAAAATTATGTAAGATTATGAATAAATATGAATTACTTACTTTGCCCTCTAAATTTGATTATCTTTATTTAATAATTAGCCAAGATAATATTCCTACTCCTAAGTTTAATGATAATGATAATAACCATAGTGCTAATCAAATTTATTTCTATAATACTTAATGAAATATATTCAAATTAATAATGGGCATGGTTACTAAAGAACAACCTCCTTCCTAACATTTATCTTTATTCATCAAAATGAAAATAATGAACTGTTACAAGAGTTTAACCATGGAATGATTCAGACTAGACCTAGCCATTATCTGTTCTAACAAAAATCTCTTATCTGTAATAATTGGTGTTGATGGTCCTTCAGCATCCCTCCATCGGGTTCCCTTGCCTAGCTTAAGTCATGGAGTCAGAGCCAGAGCATCTGTCATCTTCAGAGGGAAGACCTAGTAGTTGTCCTCCAAGTTCAGCCCTCAAGCCAGATCAGGGTAGAAGTGTCTCCATTCTTTCTTCGGCTTCGGTCCCCCTTTTCTTCCTTGTTTTTCCTAAGAGGGGGTCGAAGACATTGTTGGTTCGTTAGATACCCGGCACTGGGTGGTACTGTTATGATGATTGGTCGACTAGTTTTATAGAGGGAGGAAATTCTGGGATTTCGGTGTATAGTTCCCGTCCGAGGTGAGACGATCTCTTCGAATCCATTAGTATCCTCTAATCGAATTTTGTATAGGCCCAGGCCTTGACAGGTTTCCTAAAATTGATTACATCTTGCCTTTGTCACACTGCCCACTTCTCGATAGATTTTAAAATTAACTTATTACTTATATCTGAGGGTAAAGGGTAGATAAGTTTTGTGGTGAATTGCCTTCCCACCTGCTGGTCCCTTAGCTTTTGTCCGCACCTTGTGCTTGTTATATATAATTTGTGCCTAAGAATAATATTGTCCAAAAATAACACACATCAATCCATATCAATATAGTAGTCAGTCATAAATTGTTCCTCAGAACCTCTTGGTTGTCAATTTTGGTTTTCTAGCTTAGAACCACTTTTTCTTTATTCAAGTAGCAGTTCCTTATGATGCTATAAGGAACACATCCTAATAATCGCCATATTATTAAATTATAAACACACAAATTAACATTAGAATATACTTCCCGAGTAGTAATAAATGATGATTTTTTTCCTGCAAGAGAAAAAATACAATTTGGTGTAAAATGTCTTACCTCTTCCTGCTTAATCAAAAGCTTCTCTTTCGACGATTGTTCTTGCTCCAATTGAGTATTTAATTTATCCAGTTCTGCACGGAGCCTTTCTACCTCTAGCTCTCTCTTCTCCAGCAAAGACCTGGTATCTCTCAGCTCAGTTTTCAGAGAAATAGTTTCTTGGCCTTTCGTGGCATGCTCCCCCTATAAAGTAATGCTTTTAGCTAATTTTTGTTAAGCAATCATACTTAGAATATAAATAAAAATAAAAATTAACTTTTAAAACATGCAACTGAGCCATATTTATGACAGACATTAATCATAACAAAAAAATATTGAGAATATTTAGGAAAAAGATACTATACTTGGGAATAAACTAACTTGATGACATATTTTATAAGAAATTTTGTTCAAAATAATAATCTTGCCACATTGAAATTTTAGTTCAAGCTTTAAGAAATGTTTACTATTTAATTATTCAAAGGTAAATAAATAAAATAAAGCATGCTTTACCTGAGCTTCCTTCAGTTTAGCTTTTACAAGTGCCAACTCGCCTGACTTTTGGCAAAGTCCCCATTCTGTTTCTTCCAGTCTAGTCCTGAGTGCTTCTAATTCATTATGTAACGATGAATTTTCTTCTTTTGTCCTTTCCACCTCTTCTCGAAGCCTTTTCTTTTCTTGTTGTAACTAAAAATTGCAAATATTATAAGAAAATTATACATTTAATTACTTTTTATAAATTAATTCAGTAATAGGTACATAGGTATATTAATATTATAAATAAATTATAACGTTTGAGTATTTGTCATAGCATGTATTTTTTTATTCATAATATCTATTTCTTTAGTAAGCATTGATGAAAAATGTTCCCTAAAAATCTTTCCTACACTGTTTTTTTTTATGAGGCAGAACTCTTCCCGTCCTGTAAATGTGAATATCTGACCATCTGTTCTTGAGTCTCATTTTTTTTTTGTTCCCCAAATATTTTATGTTCTATTGGTTTCTTTGGTCATCATTCAGTCAGTCATTATTTTCATAGTGTGTGGCCAAACCAGAGGGGTCTTATTTTTATATATAAAAGTATATTTGACAAGCTATATAGAGCTACAATGCTATGTTTTAAGAAGTTTCATCTGTTAATTTAAGGTCCATGCTACAGAACCACAAATGAAATTCATTTCTTCACTCCACTGGACTGAATTGGATGACCAATTTTAGATATGATGTCTTGGTCCAAGGATTAATCTTTATCAATTGATGAGTCTACGGAAGTAAGGGATTTTTCCAAAATGGAGTTATACACATCAATATGTTTATATCGTTCAGTAGAATAAGATGCTAATTTATATTATATTATATTCATATAAAGTAGTCAGACTTTGTTACAACAATGAATTTATATTGCAATATATTATTATGCAAAAGAATTATAAAAGAAACATATTTCCGAGTAATACTAGGTTTTTTTTACAATAATGATCAGCAAATACCTGATAGGTGTGTGTGATAAGAGTCCGCTCCGTCTTGGAAGCCCTCTGGCTTGCCGCCCTCAGCCTCTCTTCAGCGGCAGCCCTAACTCGCCTCAGTTCCCTTTCCCAGGCCCTCTCCTTCTCTTCGTACACTCTGAATATCACCTGTTCATTTGCTTCCATTGTCTGTCTTAGATACAGGAGCTCAGAGTCTCGTTCCCGAAGGGCTACCTCCAGCTCGGCTAAAGTCGCAGAATCGCATGGTGATGGTGTTAATTCACAGCTTGCACCCCTATACAAATAATTATTAATAATATTTTTTACCATTAACCCTTAAAAATAGCACCTTGGTGCACATGTTGTATACGTCCAACGTGTATACAGCCAAATACGTCAATTAGAATTTCGCAAATAGTTTCACTTGGATCTACAAGATATCAGCAAGGCAAGAAAAATTTGCTAAGGATTTTACCACCACCGAAATAGCTGGTAGAGAAAGATCGGTACAAAATCTGCACCAGTGAAGGTCTAGAGCTTGTCCTCAAACTACGATTGTCTGCATTGTTTCACTTACAAAATGAAAACTCTAAGTATTAAATCATTTTAATTCTTTTACTTAATTAAAAACATGTAGCTATATTTTTTTCCATCAGAGGATAATATTTTGATATTAACTGGGAAATTGACACCGTTTGGTGAATCTTGGTTTTTTTTTTATTTTTATTTTCAGTAATTTTTTTTTATTGTCATTCCAAAGTATTTTAATATATTATTCAGTGAGTGTTTGTATTAATTTTAATTTTCTTTTTCCTCCACAGAAGATCCTTTCTTCTTAATTGAGAAACTATTTCTCCCAAAAATATTATGAAAATTTGGATGTAAGCTATTTTGCAATACTCTTTTAAGTTCCCAAGTAATATTATTTGTTATAAATTTAATTAATAGCATTGTTTTTGTTTTAGGTGAAAAAGATAATTTATAATTTGTCAAATCTGGAAGATATAGAGGAAATTCATAGAAAAAGAAATGAAGGAAGACATCCAGAATCAGAAGATTTTCTACCAACAACCACCATCAACTTAATTTTAATTTAATTTAAACTTCAATTAAATTTTAATTATGTCATTATTTTAATTTTTTAAATAACTTTAATTTTAATATATATTTTATTTTCAATTAATTTCGATATATATTTTACATGTAATTAAGTTAAAAGATGTTCAAAACACTATTAGAGTTATAAATAAATACATTTTTAAAAATCTGGAACGTCTATTCATTATAAAAAACAAGAAATGAGAAATTTAAAACTCATCTACACAGATGTGGTACACCAAATGTGCCAGTTACAGGGCACTGTTACATATATTGTATCAGCGTAGTATTTCCTAGTAATTCTTTTTTTCATAAAAAAAACACTAGAACTAAATATTAGAAATCTAAAAGAATAAATATATAAACAAATTTTGTTTTGCTATGCTCAATAATTTTGCCCTATGAAGTGTTAAATCATGCATAATGAATTTAAAAATTAAAAAGTCAAATGATTATTAATGTAGAATTATAACGATACAACTGGTTTATGAGATAATTTTAGTTGCTATATACATTTTTAAATGTTATAGTGATGCATGGTTTATTATTCCCATGCTAGACTGGTACATAATAGTGTTATATTATTAGCTTCTTTAAATTTTCACAACTCTAAACTAATAGTTTTTGATACAGACACAATACAAGGGACCCTAAAAAGGATAAATTGAATAGATATTCTAAAAAATATTCAGACCAACCATTATATTTCCTATGCCAAGCATGCAACTTCAGGTAATGTAATTAATGTAGCTCTTGGTAGTAAACAAGTTTGACAAGCTTGTAATGCATATATTTAGTCATCACTTTGTAATTTAGAATTTAAAAACAAAATTGTTATAGCTATACAGATGTCATCATCGACAAGTCTCATCACTAATCATATCACTAAACTACTTTCAACTGACCAGTAGGCTCTTTCTTGTAACTAGTAAGATGGAAGGGAACTGAATGAATTGATGAATCATCGATAGTAATTACATCTAATTATCTCAATGACTCTGAGTGCTTGGAATTGTAAAATAAAATGAAAATTTTAAATGGAAATGAATCACTTAATAATTCTAAATAAATTTTGTATATACAATTTACAAGCTTTGATAATTAAATCATTAATAGAATCTTTTTATTTCATCAATAAAATTTAATTTAATCTTGATCTTATTATTATTAATATTTGTTTTTAAATAATCAGCCACTGAAAATTTTTTTCAAATTGTTATCCTATAAATATAAATATCATAATTTATTTAATTTTTATTTGTTAATTTATAATATTTATATACTTAATATATTTTTTTGCAAAAATGATTTTAAACTTTTTTTTTTATTTTTAAAACTGACAAAATTACAATCATTACACGCTATTAATAAAAAAGTGAAACAAAATAAGCAATAAAAAATATGTTGTTAATTTTATATTTGTTGCCCAACATATTGTAATATAATATAGATTAATGTATCCCTTATGAAACAGGCAAAACACAAAATATGATATTTCTCTGCTTCAGAGCAAAAATAGCTTAACTGCGAAAATTAAATTTTACAGGAGAGAGATTTCTACTTTTTGTTTTATTGCTTCATAATTTGAATGAATAAACCAATTTTTTTTACTTTCTAGTTTATCCCTAAACTTGACAAAATATTTTTGTGAATTTTAAAAAAATACACATTCTTTACAAATATTTTTTTTAATTTAATATTTTTTTACAAAAAAATTATTTAAAAAATATATATCTTCAAACTTGACAGGTAATTTGAATAATAGAACTATATCATGAGAACAAGTGAATAAAAGAACTGTCTTGTGTTACGTATTGCCAAATTTAGAGTTGAGTATTATAGATAGAGATAGGCTACTTCTGTATAAAATCCGCAGTAGTCTGAAATATCATACCAGTGATAAAAAAGGTAAAAAGCCAAGTTCTGTTCTGAAGCGACAATTTATGTTTTTATCTTTACTGATAGAAAAAATAGATGGACCATTCATTGCTGCTGTCGAGATAACTAGAAAATAATTAAGTTCAATTTTGACTAAATCATTGTGCTGGTTTTCTTGTGTATTATTTTAATGATTGAAATAATAATTATAATTTAGCAACCTGTTACTGGTGGTGTTGGTCGCTGATTTGTAAACACTATCAAGGCTGTCATAAGAGTGGAGGCGAGAACAATCCGAAGGAAGCGAAGACATAGCTGGTGGAGGGGAAACAACCTTCCTTTCCCTCCACAGCTCTCCACTGCCTGAAAAAAGATAACAGAATCATTTGAGGTGACTTAAACGGGTCTGTGATGTTTGATTTGTTTGTTTTCATTCTTTTTCTGATTCATCAAGAAAATCAATTAAATAAAATATATTGAGTTATTTTATGGTTTATTTAATATTTACATAAAACGTTTTTATTTTGTAAAAAATAATAACTTTCCATGTGTTGACATGGAAAGTTATAATTTTGTATAAAGAGAATTTCCAACTCTTACTAACACTTTAAAAAAAAAAAAAAATAGGAACTTACATATTACAGGACAAAGAATAGGATAATAATAATTCGATCGGACTAATTTAATGTAATATCAAAAAACAGTGAAACAGGTAATTTCATTCATTAATGCTAGAGCAATTTGCAATGTAAACATTGATATGAGTTTCCAATCCTCTACTAGAGAATGATGAAGTATATTTGTTTGCTTTCATAAAATAAATCAACTAATTTTTGTAGTTATAAAATTATTCCATAAACAACTTTTTACCGTAACACATTTGATATAACAGAGAATTCACTTACTGTCATAATCAACAACATCCATGAACTCTATTGAGCCCATATTTTCAAACAAAATAACATTACAATATAAAGAATGGAATAAGGTTCTTTATCTTTGTAAAAGAATCGGATGTTATCTTATCATTTAACAGTAGATAGGGTCACTCGTAAATCATCAAGTACCCAGCACAAAAGAAATTCAACAAATATGCCAATTTAAATTGGTTTACAGACCAATTTAACTTTGGGACTAAAGTGATTTTATATAAATGCTGTCAGTTCAAGTATCCCCAATTTTTTTTTAAAGTCATTATTTGTTTTCTTCATTTTTTTATGTGGTTGGCTTAGTTTCTTTCACATGTTGATTCATTTATTTGATTTTATTTTTATTTATTTAAATAATTCTTTTTTTATTAATTCAAATATAATATATTTTTTTTTATCCAAACATTTTTTTTCTAATAGCCATGCCTTATTTAAATAAATTAAGGTCTAAACATTCATGACTAAATATTTAGCAAACTGTAAAAGAAGTAATAAGGATTGAAAATTGAATCCCAATTCCTACTTCCGAAATAATAAAAATGATCATTTCAAATAGAGGAAACCTACAAATTATTTCAGATGAAATAGGACTGAACTATAAATAACCACAGATAAAATAACAATTAGATTTCTAACTGAGGGAAGAAAAAAAATAAGATTCATTAATAACAATTAATTAAAAAATTATAAAAATAGTTTATCCTAATGAATAAGATGGTCATGAAGGTGACTCAAGTAGAAGTTTTATTTATTTATTTTTAAATTGAAGGAAAATGACAATGTTTTTGCTACGGCATGGTTTCTCAATTTTATTTAACATATGAATGACTTTCTGCCATATCTAAAAATAAGTGAGTCCAATTTGTGAACCTCCTGTTAAAGACCTTACGGCACATGTCCTACCCCTCTCCCCTTCAAGCCTACAACTTAGATTTAAACAATAGATGCCAATTCTTAATTTTTTATAAAAAGAACCAAAGTCAACAAGTAAGTATAAGTTATGATATATATACTATGCTTAAATACAGCTCTTGAAATATGTATACTTACTTTAAGAATTAATTATTGAACAAATACTGATAATTTATAATGAATGATAAAATTTTAATAGGTTAGTAAATAAATAAATGAAAACTGGTGATTACTAAATAATATTAATAATTAACAAAAATCTGTTACAAATTGGTAATAATTTTGGCAATCTATGTGGTAATTTTTATTGGTTATTTTAATAATCAAATAAAAAAAATAAAAAAGGACTAAATAGTAAGATTATGTATCTGTGACTGTTGTAAAAAAGAAACTCAAATTGTAATACAAAATTATTTCTACTCACATGAATGTTTGGATAGAAAAACATCAAATTAAATCCGTTTAAAATTAAGAAATTCTATTGTTTAACTCATCCAATCATCCCTAATTTTTATTTAAGTAATCATTTTTTTAATTATTCTTAATCCTTATTTTTTTTCAAGATTTATTTTTTTATCAAATGAGTGTGAAGAATACCCAAATATTTGTTCCATTTAGAAAAATTATATTTGAGAATCTATAAACTATTTTTTTTTTTGGTTCTTTATAGTTAATTAATTATCAAAAACAAAATATATTTTGTCAATATATATGATTGCTCATAGTATCTAATGTTGCTACTTACTTCCATAAAGAGCAAGATGAGATGCAGGCCTTGCCAAGATGGGAGTCGAGCCATACCTGTGCCCTGAGTTGGAAAACCTGCTGCTGGAGAGGGCTGAAGGTTTGAACGCCACTGGACGAATTACGGTTTTGCCCTGAAAAAAATAAATTAATAAAAATAAAAATTAACAATTATCAAATGCTTGTTCTATCCTACTAAATAATAAATGCACAAAAGTAAATAAGTGATCGTCAGACTAACCATGGACATAGCTCCTGATGAAGATTTTTAAAATAATGCAAAAATACTTTTTTTTAGAAGCTCAGAGAAATAGAACTTCTTCCAGAAGGAAAGTGACAGACCTGATTTTATTAGGTCTGTTATATTTATATGATTTTTATTAGGGATTGATTGATCCTTCTATACTATCATGGGTATGTCAACTGCATATGATTTTTGTAAAAGCTGGGTCAATTCTGAAAGGATAGATAACAAATTCCTTTTCAACCTAGATATTCACTAGATAACGTATCTGCTCAATCCTTTAAAACAGTCTCTCCATCCCAAATGTTTGTGTGAAAATCTCAGAAAAGCATTATTTACGAATCTTTGTAGTGGCTATGCATAGGACGTTTTTGGAGAGGAGGAATCGCATAGCGAAAAATTACGACCGTAATGGTAAACAAACCCCAAATAACAATCTAAAAGGAAATGACATCGAAACCAATGGGCTTGAAGCCAAAACCAAATCGCAGGACTGGTGCAAATATAGACGAATAAAGTCCCCTTTCAATCGATTTAGTTACGCCAAATTATAAGGGAAATTTCGTCAACTTTACAGCGGCGCAATCGGAACTTAATTATCTTGGGTAGTTCTTGAGTTTTTCTTGAGCTTCCTGTTCAACAAAAAGCGTGACTTACTTAAAAAAACACGGAGCATAAATTTCCTGATTTTCTGTGTGGAATCGGACCATGGGAGAATATGAACTGTTTTGTTGTTCTTGAGGCCAATTATCATCTTTATAAATATTTCCCGTGATTTACGGAACATCCTTTATATTATTCAGCCGCAAAATGTGATTTATCTGTATTTGCTCCTAAAATCAGCACTGACTTCTAAACTGTTCACAGTATCGCCATCGAAGTGGTCTCTTTTCATTCAGAAAATATATATATATAGATATAGTATCTTATATATATATATATATATATATATATATATATATATATATATATATATATATATATATATATATATATATATATATATATATATACCTTGCTCGACTTATTTTGTGCGAGTTATTTCCTTGCGAGTTATATTCCTCTCTCCCATTTCAACCCCTGTTTCTGAATGCAGAAATTTTGTTGTTTATTTTGTCTATTTTTCCTAAACTAAGATACATTCAAATAATTTCAAAGCCACACTTCTGATATCATTATTCTGTATTTAATAAACGTAAACTACTAATCAAGGAACCGATGTCAACCGAAAGTTTCAATCATTTGCGGCTGCCATTGCAGACTGAAAATATTATAAAATACTTGTTTAAGTTTTATAGCCTACGTGAGCATGAATTTCTATCTGTTGGTAAAAAAAAAAAAATAGAATGATGGAATGGAGCGATCTTCAATGGGGCCCATGAAATCTTCCTCACTCCAGTCGCTCCACTTCATTGTTCCATTTTTCGATGGCCGGCTTAAGACCAGTACCAATTATTCGATTTGTGTGACGTGTATTATGCGTCGTAGTTTTGAGTTGGTTACAATGAAGATTTAGAGTAGATGACCTGTTTACTTATTGCCTTTAACAAGGCATATGGTTAATATAACTGTAAAATAAAACAATATCTACATTGCCTTACTGCTTTGCAAGTGCAAGTAGATCTATGATTTACTACGCATATGACACACTGTGAAATGTTGAAACACGATACAATTTAACATAGTTATTAACTATTTTAAATTTTATCATATTTCAACATTTCACAGTGCGTCATATGCGTATAAGTCATAGATCTAATTGCACTTGTACTTTATTATGAAATATTGCCAATGGTCAGTTAACATATTTTGAAAGGGTAAGTCTGTAAGCATAATTCTTCTGACTCAATGCAGTGAAGTATGCAAATTTGATTTGTCAGGCTTTCACTCGATCGCTTTTTGTAGATCAATCAACATTTACAACACTTTTCCACTTTAGGCCTCAGTGATTTAGAAATTTCTAAAATCCGACAGATTAAAAGGGGCTTTATCGGGTCCAACATTAGAAAAAATATGCCGGAGTTCTTCAGAGGAAACAAATCAAGTTATAGAAATAAATTAATAAAAACTGAATAGTTTAATTAATTTACTAACTCTATATAATAATTTTTAATGTATAAACTTGTGTTTAGAAAAAAGGCGCGAAGGGAGGAAAACGCGCCGTATAGCGTACGGCGGACGGACTTATTTTTTATTCTATTTGTGGATTCTATGTATCTCGAAACGTGAAATCTTAAAATTTGAGGAGAATTTTTTTTTTTTCTTGATCGGTTACAAAGGTTCGTTATGAACAATAATAAACCAAAACTGGCATACAAATAATTTAGAGGATAAGACCAAAAGTTTAAATAGAAGTTTTCACAACGATAACTACTGTCATCAGTCACACAATCTTAAATACGCAGTGCCATAAGAGATAAAGTATGATAGATTGTCAAATCAAAGTTGAATCGTTAATGGTCTTCTCTTTTTTTTTTTTACTGTAGAGATCAAAGCTGAGGTGAAACACAATAAATATGATTAGATAATCATAATAAATTGTAAAGAAAAAAAAAATATATTCAGCTACAAAAACTTTAGAAACCCGAAAATTGTTGTCCAAAACGGTGCATTCAGTGTCGAGAGGATAACTGAGCAGTTAAAAGAATGGTGAAGAATATAATGAAATTATTTAAGAATAGAATAAAGAAAGATATATATTAAAGTTTTGAGAAATTATGTAGGACTGTTCACAATGAAGGCTCCTTTTCTCTTTAAGAAACCAAATTTTTAATAAATTTTAACAATGACCTCTAATAATTTTAATACATTTTTAATGCTTAGCGAAAACCCATAGTGACCTAGTTTTAACTTTTATCTTTTATTATAAAGTTGTATAGAGTAGATCTTTTATATTCTAAAATATATACGCAATATATATTGTTTACTGATAAGTGAACATTATTTTTTATTGTGTGCCAAAGTTTCGGCCTAAGTTATTGGCCTTAATCAGGGCAGTTGATGACGTTTAAGCGGACTAAACTTGATAACGACTAGGCGAAACAAATCAGTCCGTCTAGACGTTATCAACTGCCCTACAACTTCGACCGAAAGTTGGCACAAAATAAAAATTAAAGATGCTTATTAGTGTGCTTCTCTTCATTTTTCTCTTCACTCCCTTCCCCATATCAACTACTCAAGTATATCTACGGACAGTTGATGACGTCTAAGCGGACTGAACTTGATAACGACCAGGCGAAACAGATCAGTCCGTCTAGACGTTATCAACTGCCCTACAACTTCGCCCGAAAGTTGGCACAAAATAAAAATTAAAGATGCTTATTAGTGTGCTTCTCTTCATTTTTCTCTTCACTCCCTTTCCCTGATCAACTACTCAAGTATATCTACGGTCAACTACATCCACATCAATAGAGTACTTTTAATTTATCCTGAGGGTTCTTCTTTAGTATTTGTTTTTAAACAAGAACCCTATGCCAATTGAGTCTATCTCTAATAAATAATATTTATCAAAATGCATTTTTATAAAAATTAAATATCAAGTTACATCATAAGAAAATATAGAAAATTAAACTGGTAAACTAGGCTAAAAATCAGCATACTAAAATATTACATACAAATAAAAATAGTCATAACTTAAACAGACATGTAAAACCAGACAAGACCCAGAAAATATAAAAACGCTGCAAATTATTACACTATGGTTTATTATTTCGAGATAATTGTGCATCAAAAAAAAAAAAAAAAAAAAAGGAAATATACAATAAGGGAAAGTATTGCGATCGTGAAAAATTTCGAATTCGAGTTTTCAACGGAAATACACGTTTAAAGGTCCAAATAATCCAGTCTCGCAAAAATGTGTGTGTGTGTGATTTTTTTTTTGTGTGTGTGTGTGTGTATGTGAACAGTCATCTCAAAAACGAAAAGTCGTGCAAAGATGAAAATATGTATTTAAGGTAATTATATTCATGGGATGTTACATAAACTTTTTCGTCAAAACCGGAAGTGCCACTTTATAACATCGATTTTACACTTTTTTTAATTTATAGAATTGTATGAAAGGTAATTAAATTATCTAAAAAACGAAAAAGGAATCATCGAAATCGGACCAGTATTAGCATTGATATCGTGCATAGGACAACCGGAAGTGGCAATTATATCATCCATTTTACACTTCTCTACAATTTCCTCGTAAACGGCTCTAAAGATTTTGATGAAAAATGCCTAATGTCCTCTCCTTAAAGCCCTTTAACTTTTCATGTATGTATTATTGTATATCAACGAGAAAATGCAGGAGAAAAAGTTATGATGAATATTTTATTTATTAAAAAGTATGTATTTTATGCTAAGAATTGTTTGAAAGGTAATCAAATTCACTAAAAATAAAAAAATAAAATATCTAAATCAGGTCTGTATTAGCAAAGATACACCGCATCTCAGAAGGACTACAAGACTATAGATGGATAGCCGAGCGCATCCGGAAGGAGGCGGATGCAAACGAAACTCCTTCTACCAAGCCGCCGACCTGTTGTTAACAATGCGCTCTGTAACAATATAAAAGTAGAAATTAACTTAATAATTTCTACTTTTATGTTATTTAAAGGAAACAAAATGATTCCATGGAAACTAAATGGAATTTCCATGGAAACTAAACCGAAAGTTTTAAAATATATTTTCAGCTTGACAAACCAAAAATATTTAGTGTACAAAATTACCGTACTAAAGTTGTTAGTAACTAAAAAACTAATTTATTATATTTTTGTGAGAGAAGACTTGAAGTGCATTCTGCTGAGTTTATTTCGAGTAGTGTTTGTGAACTCTTTAAAATTATGTCAAAAGATCATTATTATAGGATCGGAAGAAAAAGTTGTGTGATGCGCGCAACGCACCAGATTTTTTAAAAAAGTTTTTAGTATAATTATTCCAAGACACTTTACTTTTTCTCGATCTTCATAAATGACCGATGGTACCTACTGCCGAGTTCCGAAGATCATCCAGGGATGACCTGTTGCTTTGTTACCAAATAAAAATAAAAATCGGAGAGTAGTCTCGGAGAAAAGCCGCGGACGGCGGACAGATGGAATTTTTCATTAAATTTTTGGATTCTACGTACATTGAAACATAAAACTTTTGAGATGGGAATAACAAAATTATTTTTTTAGTTAGTCGATTAAAAAGTTTGATTATTGAAAATAATAAACCAAAATGAAGAGATGAATATTATCATGGATTTTTTTTTGTTAAACTCCCACCTCCCCTCCCTCCCTTCTACAAAAAAAGGATATTGAGACAAAGGAAAAATAGTTGTTGGCCATTGTAAAGTAAACGCCCACAAATGATTTCTGCCCGGGAATATTAGACAATAGAAATCGTGACGACGTTGGTAGCATAATAAGTGAGTATAAATGGACGAATGGCTAGGAATTAAAAATAAAAGATTTTACTCGGCCTGAATGATCGTACGTCAAATATAGTAAAACCGAAAATAGAAATTGAAAAAAATAGACACAGAAATAAACTATTATTGTGGATTATTTAACTTTCCCGTTTAAATACCTTCTTGAATTAAATTTTTATCAAAAGATCAAGGCACTAAAACGAAAAAGTTTACAGGAATCTACAATGCTACAATATATAAAAGCAGACAAGGGTAAGTTTCAACAAAATAAAAAAAATGTGAACTAGGGATATCTAAAATGTCGAAATACATCAAAAATTAAATGCCGATCAAGAGTATTACTGTATGTACGATACTAAAAATAAAAAATAAAAGTTGATAAGTAAAAAAAAAAAAACTGCAAGATAAACAATAATTCAATAACACAGCGTGAACCAATGTTTAACGATAATACTTAAGCAAATGAATGACTGTATCGTTCACGTCTGCGGGAGAACAACCACATTACGCCAGTGACGCAACCAATGACGTACCCACATTCTTCCTATATGACGTACCATAGTCCAATGAACTTCCTCGATTAGGAGTTATAGGCCGGTGATTCCGCTTAGTCCGGAGGTTCGGAACACGACCCGACGCCTCCTTATAGGCTTGCATGTCCAGAAAGGACTAGCACTTCGGGGCGACGGAGAAGAGAGAGGATTTGGCGCCTGTGAGCGGTGTAAAAGTTAATAGGCAGCCACGTGTGGGGCTAGGTCATTAGCGGAGGGCTCAGTCGAGAGGTGACCCCTCAACTCCCGGCAATTATAACAGATTGCAGCTCGTCAGCTGGCCTTCCCCTCGCTCCGGTATTCAGGCCCCCAGGGACTTAGCATATTAAGTTCCGAAGTTATATGTTATAAGTTTTATAATTATTTTTTCTTCATAAAATGAAACTTTTTAACCCAGCTGTTAATTTTTCGAAGCCGTATGGATACTCCAAAAACGCTTTCCCAATTTCTAATGCTAACAACAAATATTTAATCTAAGCGAAGTGATAAAATATCAACTATATTTACCGAGCACATGATTCACGGTTTCGTAATATGTTTCCATTCCCCAACTGATTCATCTTTATGCGATGGCCATATATAAATAAACTTGCGTAAACCAATATTATTGTAAGTCTCAAGAATCTTGAAGCGTTAGTGCTCTTAACTTGCAAGGTCTCCGATCATCCTCTCTCTATATATAGTATAGATCTCTTTTCCGACTCTCAGGAGCGATGGATTTTGACAAATGAGGTGTCAAAAGAAAGGAAATTTTACAGAGAAGTAACGAATCTTAATTTCAATTATTAATTTCTTACTAGTGCTTAAATAAAAGTGATGGAAAAACTGGGAGGTTTCAAAATTCTGATGGACGTGAGTCGGCGGATCGAGACGGGTCGGGTACTAAGGATTTCGACGCAAGCATCAAGATTATTTGCGTTCTTATGGAGCGTATTTTTAAAAACCTAAAACCTATCATTTTTGAGATAGCGCACTATATAGGGCCGTATGGGCATGACAACATGCTTACGTATCTGTGTCATGACACCTTCATATCTATGGAAGCGAGTTGACTGTATACAAAAACTTATTTTTAAGTTTTAGATTGTAGTGTGAAAACGTTATTATTTAAACAAAATGTTGTTTTTATGTTTCTATGAATGATAGACAAGATTATATATTTTTACTCATGCCTAACCATAACGCACTGTTAAATATGAATACTACTAAAAATAGAAAATGGTATAGCTGAGTCTCATTTCTTTACCGTTAAACTGAGGCGATATTTTCCAGCGGGACAAGCTAATTACTTATTAAGTAAACTGTTACTTCCACATAGCCATTATTAACTATGTAGCTTCACCAAATATGAGTGCTAAATAAACTTTCTTGGTAATATAATATTATTTTTTTCCAATATACAAGTTTCCCTAAAATCGCTTACATTTCTAATATATTAGAGAGAAGAAAAATAAATCTCTAATGCGGGAGTTCTCGCTCGGGTATACTATTTATTGTTATTCCTATAATTAACAGCAGCTGTTAACTGTGAATTTTATGATTTAATGTTTAATTTTTCTGGGAGTGCTCCAGTTTCCAAATATATACATGAATCTCTCCATCTTCCCAAAGTACTACCTATTTTCCAACTATGTATTAATAACCATTCTTGTGTTTATTATATCAAGGGATCAGGGCCGGAACTAGGGTGGGGGGGAGGAGGGAAGAGGCGAGCAAAAGAATTTAGAGAGCGGCAAAATTCGTGTGAATTTTTTTTTAGGTTTAGGATAAAATTCAGAACCTCACTGAGCCTCACTTAGTTTCTGCAAAGATTGTTTCAATGGTGCAAGGGCTGTCCATGGTAGCCGGTCCTTTGAGCCCGATTCAGGTAATGCTCCTATCAGTGACGTACATTTCAAACGCTTGGGCTCAAAGAGAGCGAAGAATCAGTCAAGGTGGTGGATGGACATGGTTTATGGCTGTTTAGGGTTGGAAGGCCATTTAGGACCTATTTGTTTACTACCATGGGAACGAAAGTCCCTAGGCCGTACCCCCAAATTAGTCATCCATACAAGTATTGACCAGCTTGACTGTACTCGTATTTCACTCAAATACCAACTGCACCCGCGCAAGTCTGCTTCACTGTACTAGTCTATCCCGTATTTTTTTTATATTGTTATAATTATTATGTATATTTAATGTTGTTATTTTTACATTTCGTTCATATTCATAAACAATTCGCAGTAATCATTCCGAAATACACTTATTTATTTACTTAAACGATCGAAAACTACGAAATTTACCAGAATTTGATATGGTTTTTTATCCCTGATTTAAAAAAAAAAAAATGTTTTTTTGAATCATAATAACAATTGGAATAAATAAATAAACGGAACAAAACATAACTTAGGAGGTCTTTGGCCATATACAATTAAGCTGGCGTACAGTGTGGCCTTCAATGGACAAAGATAAAAAATCGAAGTATTTTCCTGCCGGCTATAAACTTTATAATAAATTTCATAAATGGCTATTTCATTGAATTAAAAAGTTCTTGTAAACAAGTAGAGAGCTATATTTAATGATTTATGAGTTATCATTGTTTGGCATTCAATCAGGTATGAAATTTTCCATGAAACTACATTGACTGGTTAAAACAACTCGTATCTGATTGTGTGAGCGGATTTTACTCTTTAAAAAAATGATTTTACTCATTAAAAATCTGTATTTGACGAAAACTTTACATTGACTACTTTATATTTTATACTTTATATTTACATTTATTTTACTTGCGGAATTAATGGTTGGTCAGATTTGGCTAGTTTTAATATAGTGAACGTTAAAAAAACTATTATATTATTTTAAGGTATCACAATATTTTTTTTATTTTAAACAGTCTTATTGTTATAAACAAAAATTTGAAACTGATATTCATTACAAAAAAAATTATAATACGTATTATTTTTGCGATGATGAACAAAATAACTGAGATTTCTTATGTACGAAGTTTTGTCATTTTAGGTATGCACTGGTAATTAAAAATTCTCAATTTAAGGAGGAATTCGGATTTTTGTCCAAAATCACTTGCTTAATCAATTTTTTTTGGCCGCACTGTGCAATGTATATAGGAATATTCGAGCCTAAAAACCGGACAATATTAATAGAAGCTTTTTTTTTTACTTTCATACAGCTGCATATAGGAGTATTTGAACCTTGAAAACCAACAAAAGTCCGAAACAGGGAGTTTGCGAAAAACTCCACCAAACCCATCATTATAATGTCTTAACAGATTCGCTACATTACTTACTACAGGCTTTATCAACCGAAATATTATCGAAAAATAACAAAAATAAAAATTAGAATTTTTCACATTCGTAAGTTTAACATGGGACCGACGATATATACAAATAGACAAGAATGTGTTTCAACAAAATAAAAAAAATGTGAACTAGGGACAACTAAGATGTTGAAATACATAAAAAATTTAATGCCGATTAAGAGTATTTCTATTTATAAAAGTCTAAAAATAAAAAAATAAATATTGCAGGTTGATAACCTATTTTCATCCCTCTGAATTGTTTGAGGATGTCAAATAATTATCTCATGGTATATTCTGGACAGTTCCCATAGAATTTTGGAGAAAACATCAAAAAAAAATTCTACGCTGAAATAATTATATTTTTTTAACCATTATATTCGAAGGAATAAAAAACAAAATGGCGGAAGAGGGCAGAATATTTTTTTGTATGAAATAGTTAATATTATATTTATAATCAACATTTAACCCGACAAGACCCGACACACAAACAAAACCATGTCTCGAATTAATACAAAAACACCGAATAATTTCAGCTTTTAAGCAGGTATAACGAAAAAATTCTCTATACGAAGAAATGCATAACTCAAATAGACTGAAAAAATGTTGGATACAGAAAACGAAGTATTTTTAATGTTTATGTATTGTTAAACAAATGGTAAGTGCAGATCATTGAACATTGTATAATCTGAAACCTATCATGGTGCGTTTAGGATTGCTAATGTTTTTGAATATATTGTTTGGATTTTATGAATATGTCTAGCTTTAGGAAAATCCAAAAGTTCTAACCTGTAGGTTTCAATTGGTTCAGTAATGAGTTTTACAATAATTTAAAGAAAGCATGTTTCTTCTGTCATTATTACAATATAGTTATAGTAAAATGAGATCAAAATCGGATTTGATGACAAGTCAGGACGATTACTTGTGTAATAAAATTTAAAAAATGAATTAATCACGAGATTGAACAACATTGATTCAATTCAGGAAGGTTATTAATGTCAATAACAGCAGCGTACGAGAAGGGAAATGTCTGGTATTCAAGAGGCAATTCTTTAGACCTCGTTAATAAATTGACACCCTTAACACATGTTACGAAAAATATCCGTAATTAAATGCAGGTATTTAATGTAAAGCACCCTGGAGTTGTTTAACCGACACAAGGCGACCAAGGTGTTAATCAGAAGATGTTTATTAATAGTAACAAGTGTAGTGATTTGTTATCGTTTGACGCGGAAGCATTCAACTGGTTCTCGAGGTAATATACTGCAATCATTCATTACATGGAACGAATTTCATAAAATAAGTGGAACAGTCGTTGATAGAAAAAGAAATATTCAAGAAACTACCATTCTTAACAATGATAAAACTTCTTCACACGACTATCCAAGTACGAGTATGTTCGAAAAAAGGTTTTAAAAGTGACTCGTGATATTTGCAGTGATAAAAAAACTAAAAAAAAAAACTCGTCGTGTTAAATAATTTATATAAAAATATTTTTTGTCCAACAAGTTTTAAGTTTTAAAGCAAAAATATTGGTTTTCATAAATACCGAACTCAATTAGATAAAAATTCGTATCGTTAATTTTTTCGTTTATGGAAAACAGTGTTGTTCCCAGCAGGCATGCCTTGTTTACTATACCGAATAACAAACTGTCCAAAACTAAAGCTACAAGGAACTTAGTCTTAATTTTAACGAATTCCTCTTCATTACTCGATTTTTTGCGTACGTTAAGACACCGATGATACTTTTATATCTATGGAGTTCTCATCAAAACGATGAAAGAAACAGCTCGCATATTCCAATTAATTTAATTTTTACTTGAAAAAAAGTCCAAACTACCCCTCAATTTAAAAAACAACAACAATACAAATGACTAAAATCAGACCTATCAAGAAGTACGAAATCGATTTTTGAGGTTCTACAGAAATATCAAATTCCTCTCAGATCCCAACAATCCAAAATCCCCATTGCTCCATGTTTATCACAGATAATAATTTATCTTCAGACCTTAATGTCGTATTTTTTGAAAATTAGTCACGAAATAATAGTCATCTGTCATTATAAACCTACAATTTTTAAACTTGGTTCTCAATCGATTATAATCGATTCAATAATTATTGATTTAAAAAAAAAAAAAAATCCACCGAGCTTCTACTAAAAAGATTTATTCGACACTTCCTAACTTAACGTAGTCATTGGAATGACAAAAGTTTTTTTTAAGCCAGACAAATCAAGCATATTTACTTGTTTTATTGTTACAAATTTCGATAAATAAATAAATAAACAAAAAAACACTTACACGGGATTCTCTGGTCCCTCTCATCATACTGACAATGAATATGGTCTATTAGAAATTATGATATTCACTATGATGCTAAGGAATAGCACGGCACAGCTCGGCACACGAATGATCCCCGCTCGGACATGAACCTTTGGCCCGAACCGCATCAATTGTTATTCTATTACCACTGACCTTTCCAGCCCATCCAGTGCCCCGGGTAATGGTCGGGGGTTTTGCTTTGTTTTGAATGAGACCCGTCTGCGGACCGCGCCGGTCTAAGGCCGTGAGCACCACCACGAAGATACGAGTCTTATTAAAAATACATGGCCATTAGATATTATTATTATTATTAATACAAAAACATTTAATTATAAATTAAATCACAGAAAACTCAACAAATCTAAATATCTAAGAATATCTAAGAAAAACTTCAATTTGCCTTAATAATGTAGAACCTCGCCATCGAGAGCGTGTCCATGGTGTAACCGAAGAATGACGTCATACGGAATAACGGAGGCATATCTACCAAGGAGAAAATCTTTTTGATAAATAATATGATTTATACGCTCACTGAGCCAAAAATAATGTTCTATCGCCCACTATTACTGTGCTGCACTCTTCGTTTTTCTAAACCACTGAACTGTTTTCAATGAAATTTTAGGTGCGGCGCAAAAACGAAATTTTTCTCAACAAATATATTTTATTGCACAAACTAAATTTTTTTTTTTTTTTTATATGAATTATAACATATCGAATTTAAAATTTTCATACGATTTTTAATTTATCAATTGGTAATAAAAGTGGTCTTTCAATTTTTTTATTTCTTTATTTGTCACCACTACCTTTATTGGTTGGTCAATGACTTAATGTGCTAGATTAGACTTTATAAAATTTTAATATTTTTATGAATGAAATACCATTGTTGGATGCTGCCTCATTATCTTCGAGAATTTCTTTCAATTTAGACGGCAAGTGAAATTTTTGTCGAAGAGAGGGTAAGCTTGAAGACGGAAGAACTCATTTATTTATTATTATTTTTTTAATTATTCATTATTTAATATGAATTATTGTTTGTGGAATGTGCAATACCCTATTTTATATACCTTGTGTTGCTTGTTAATGTGCTGATACACGTATCTGTACCCATTGCAAAGTTACTGCAATATTGAAACAAATAGAAAAAAAACAAAACATAATTAATAATTTTTTGAAAATTGATAACTATTACTGAAAGCAATTAGTGAAGAATATGATAAAAAGACAGCCTTTTATATGAAGGATCTTCAATGCTTTTTTAATAACTTCAACTCCTATTAGTACGGTTCCTTAACAAAAGGAAATACGAGGATCCGTAAAAGGAGAAGACACGAATGACAAAAAGTGCACAAATCGTAGCATCAAACCAGTACAGAGATGAAGGACTTTTTCCGACCGACGACAATTACATCATTTCGATAATGACCAAGCTCCTGGCCGTGAAATTTTTTCCCGGTAAAACTAACTCTTCTCAGCCATTCCTTTCATTACTTCAATTAATTATTTAATTATAATCGCTTTAATTATTTTTTTTATTTTTTTATTGAGATCCTATAAGCTCATAATAAAAACAATTATTCCGGAAAAATACTATACTTTACTAATTTATCTCCCAAGCTAAAAAAGAAAAGAAAAAGTAAGTGGAGAAAATGAAAGCGAAAAAAAAATAAATGAAATAAGATTCATTATTTTCTGGAAAGATGAAACTCACGGCTTTGGGCTTTGAAAAACATTAATTTCAATTTGAAGTTAAAGCTATTATTCCTGATTCTGTAGAATAGTTGAACATTACAATCAATCGAACATTCAATTAATAAAAAGTTGCTATTTATCAGGTCACGGATTTATATTTAATAATTGAAAGGGAGGAGAACCTTTCTGTACGAATTAATTTAAATTAATTAAAATACGTAAAGACTTCAATAAATTTACGTAATTATTCGATTTCTTCAAATTCATTTGTCTGATTTACAGTTAAAATTCTTGATCTCCAATATTCAAATGAAAAAATTATAGTATTATAATTATTTAACAGAGTTGACAAGAAAAATAAAAGTATAACAAGTAAAAACGAATAATTTTCAAAAATACTCTGCTGAATCTCGCGGAATTAATTTTCTTGCTACGGCATTGAAAAATTCAAAAGAACGTTATACTCCAACGATATAACCAACTTTGCGAAGCTAGTCTTATTTCTAAGAGATGTTGAGGTCAGGAGGTCGAATTAGGTTAGAATTTTTTTTTTATCCTGGTTTTGTTATCTCGTACATTGCTTGTGGGTAATAGTAACTTTTAAGTGGGTAACTAACTGTAAACACACTGATTTTCGTTTTTAATGGTTTTTATTGGTTTTCCAACAATTTTATTAATTTATTATTCTTTTTCGATGGGTAAAGGTGGTCATCAGAATGCGGTAAATTGTAGTATTTGATTACACTTCATTTTCTAATTATTCAATTATTATAACCATGTATAACCCTAAAAAAAAGTAAATAGTTAATGAAAAGTAAAATTGTTGGACAAACAACAAAAGCCTTCGAAAACTAAAAAACACTGTGGTTGCACCTGTGACTATAATATAGAAAATGTTTTGGGAAAAACCAAACAAATTCAGGACAAAAAAATACTAGGTACTCGTATTGTTGTAGATATCTAACGTTTTTTGATTCCCCAACCTCAATATCTCTTAAAAATTAGATTAGCTTTGCAAACTTGGGTACATCGTTGGAAAGCTGATGAAATGAAACAACTTTTTTGAAATCCCCAAGGTCCTCGATAGAAAATTCACACCGTGAGATTCAATCGAGTATTTCTGAAAATTATTCGTTTATACTTCTTTTTTTTGCTTTGGCTACTATGATCGCCCGACGAAGCATTATTTTTCTACAAATTAGTTGCAATCTTATAGGAAATTAATCAAGATTCCAAAAATGGTTATAAAAGTTAAGAAATATTCTATTACAGTAGAGAATATTGGTAAAAACGTTCTTTTCTTGGAAAATCCTTTAAAAAATCATATCATATAAGCTTTAATCAAACTCACTTGGATCAAAAAACTTACTCGTGTAAACGGGCTATTTACTCGTGTAACCAAAGAAGGTGCGATTGGCAGCACTGAACTACATTATCCTTATCTCAATTACTGAAATTTCCTCCAGGGACACCCTGGCATATATACATATATATATATATATATATATATATATATATATATATATATATATATATATATCGGAGGTAAACGATACCATACCACATAAATCTAATTTTCAAAATAACAAGTTTTAAATTTGTCAACAATATCTTTATTCCTATCTGCTAATTATAATAAGAAGTGAAATTTTTCTTTTTTTTTTTTTTGCTTTTTCTACAGAAATACGATTTCACTGCTATTATTTTGAATTTATTTCAGTAACAATTATTTAAAAAATGGATCAGGTGCCTGTCTCAGAGGTACTGTTACAAATATTTTTCAACTGATCGTGAGTTATGTGTAATTTTAGATAATTTTCGACTAGGGAGTAGGGATGATTTTTTTCTTTTAATTTGAAAGAATCTGAACGATTTCCGACAAAAATCTGAACATGAGATAAAAAAAAACAACGAAATGAACACAGTTCATTATAGTTCAGAAATCCTGTAATGTTTTCGGAAATAGCACAGAGCTCGTTCTTCCAAATGGAATGTTATTGGATGTACTCCGGAATATTGGATGTAAAAAACACAAATAAAATATTCCTAATTAATTTTTCGTTTTTAATTTTTTTTTAGGTTAAAGTAATTCAAAAAGAAAAATATTTAATAAAAACCGATGATTTTAAGTTAAAGAAAACGTAAGAAAAAAGTTCGTTTCTGAGAGCAGAGTAACGAATTCATATGGAAGATAGTTTCTATTTCTGTAACCAACTTTAAATCTTTAATTCGAATTAATATATTAATAATTAATTATGAGTAATATGCTAAATTAACTTTACCAGAAGTACTACAAGAATTACAAAACATTTCAGAAAATTATTATGAACCAATACATGAGTCATTTCAAAATTAAGGGTTATTTTTTGAGATGAGGTAAAGAGCCACTTCCAGAGAAGAGGACTCCAATGGAATGACAGAAGGCGTCTTGTAGAGGACCGGCAGAGCTGGAGAGGGCTCTGTAGACTTCCTCCTCACACTGCTTAATGCGGTTCATAGAGGATAGACAATGATGATGAGGGTTATTTTTTATCACAGAACTTTTCAAAGGGAATCATTGGTTGTAAGAATTTGCTGTTTTCTCAAGTGCGATGAATGTTCGTGTCCCCTAAACGAACTATTAATTTTAGGTCCATATAATTATTTAAATAATAATTATAATTAATTAATTACCCCATTCCTCTCTCCTTAGGCATATCACAAGTTGTAGGTTATACATTTCAGAAAAATTTATGTCAAGAATAATCCACTTTTTCAACTTAATCAAACCATATTTCCGTGCAGAAAAATCTCTCCCCCTCATGTACTAAGACATTCAACAGTATATTTGCATTGCTTTATGTCGGTTATAAGTATTTTTCTCCCTCCCTAGACAAACTTTTAAATCTCCTTCCACAAGCAGAAGAAAAGAATATTTTTAACTGTCGAATTACCACTTAACACTGCAAGAACCTGATCTACCAGATGAAGCCTGTTGATACGTAAAGGGGCCCCCATTAGTTTTAAAGGCTGTGCACAATTTATTACAGTGAAGTATTTTAATTCACACTCATTCCACAGACCTTATCAATTAACAAATATAAGTGCCTAACTAATTACTCTAAATGGTTTTATACATATATAAGAGATCAAATATTACACTTTCAGTAGTTAAAATATCATCATCTGCTTAGACCAAAAGACATAAAACCTCTCTCGCTAGACGTCATGAAAAAAATGTCATGTCTAGGGAGAGAGAAAATTCACATTTTTATCATACAATTATTGTAATTTATTTAAAAATTATTGAATGGAATCAATTGTTTGGTTAATGCTATGTTTTAATATATGTTTTTTCAGAAAAACAAAATAAAAAATTTATTTACGAAAGATTGGTACAAATGTTAGTTAATAAAAAGGCTAGATGGAACAATATATTCCAATAGTAAATATTCATATTTTTTTCTATATTATTTCATATTTCTCTATTCTTAGAAAGTACCAATTATTAAAAACTTTCCAGAACGGAATATTCCCTGAACTATTAATGGAACTGAATGCCTGGTTATTGTGACCGAAAGGGAGGTACTCAAATAAATTTTAGCACACTCAAAAATGCATATTTTTTTTCCGCCGAAAAATCTATGCTCGAAATAATTCGATTAAAATAACCCGAAATAACCGATCATAATAACAGGCATTCAGTTTCATGAATATTTCAGTTAATATTCCGAAAAATTAAAAATTTGTACTTTTTAGAGATAGAAAAAAATCCAGTGAAAAAAAGATGTGCTTTAATTCTACAGAAATGACCCACATATACATCATAATATGTAATGGCTAAGAACTTGTGTAATTACTAGTATCTGTTTAGTATCAGGAGGGGAATCATCGCAAAACTATACTAAAAGATAAAACTGAATTTTCGCTCAACTTACTACATTTTAATATTCGTAATTTTCATCTTTCAGAGGATTTCGTTGAAATACATACATAGTATGAATAATAAATTAGTACGAATTTAAAAAGTCGCTTCCCTGAAAGCTGAAACTTATGTTCTTTCTCAATCTCCTATATAAACGAGGAAGTTACAACAGACGACTTTCTGAATAGTTTGCGGCAATTTCTACAGACTGCCGTGGAACAGCTAGTAGTCGGGGTGAAAGTGATGATAAGGCAGTACCGTCCGGAGCTTCGTCACGGCTGTCAGTAACAAATGCAAATACCCGAACTCTCACACCGTCACATTAATGCCCTCATTTCTTTTTCGTAGCACTATAAGATTTAAATTTTTATCCCATTTGACCAAAATTGCTCCCTCAAAAAATAGATAAATTAACTAAAACAAAATAAATCGAAATGCTCTTAAAATGCAGCATTCGATACAATGTAAAGATCACAACCTTAATGGCTCATGACTGTGATACAATGTCCCTAACGGATCCGTTCAGAATCCCAACGTCGCCATTGAGTATCCACAGGGACATCCTCATCAGTTATCGCCGTTTTTATAACCCGGCCGCCTCGGATATTAAAAACTGAACCCTGCCAAAACAGGAGAACGACTGTCTTTATGGTCCCATAAAAACGTGGGGTTAGCTTTTTAACGATTCTACGTAGATTGCCGTGTTGTTGGTGTAGTGAAAAAGAGAGAGAAAAAAAATATCTTTGAGGCATTCTCCAGATTAGGTTAACGACCGAAATCGGTGCTGCTTTTTTACAAGAGTACCTCAAGGTTGAGTGAACAGCGGAAGATATCGTCACCGTTGACAAATCCTCACTGTCTCCTCGATATTAATCGTGGGATTGGTTATACAGTATCACAAACATTTTAATTATATATGAGGTCTCATCAGAACGACGAAGCAGTCTCATGAGAACTATAAACAATAAATGCCAATATGGAACAGCTCTTTCACTCGAGAAAAAAGAATTAAGATATTTTTCGTTCGAATTTAGTGAAATGTTCTGAAAGTTACTTTAACAAATATTGAAGCTGATTGAGGTAGAATTTCAAACAAGACTCACTATCAAATCACATTCAAGTTAATTAAAATATGTTTTAAAACAAACCTTGAAATGTTATAATCGAAAAAAACAACACATTTGAGTAGATGATGTTATACGTTAGTGATACTGTATAACCACGAAATATTATTTAAGTACATCTACAAAACGTTCACTTTATCGAAATAAACGAAAATTTATTTCCACCACTATCATTCTCACCGGCTCATATGTAACGCAATTTTTAGAGCAATTGTGTACAGTTATTCAGGAATGAATTATTTCCATACAAATCTTTATGTATACATAAATTATAGTTATCAAATACGCTAAATTTAAATAATTTGTCACGTTTCATTAAAAAATTGTAATGTTTATTGATTTAATCTGTTATAGACAATATCACATATCAATCGATAGTTAAAGTTCAATTAAAATTTTTAAAAGTTAATCTAATTATGTTAGTTTGATTTTTTCTCCACCTTCGTTAGTGCGTAAATCCTAGCTGAGAAATGATAGATACTCTGTCTAAACTATGTTGGATACAACAGGATTGAGGGACAGTTTGCCATGTGGCATGGTATACCTTACGCGCCAACCAGACCTAAGGAAAATCTTTTGAGTTGGATAACAATAACCTTAGTTGGGCGATTCAGTGTTTTTATTTTATTGTTATTCCTATATTTTAGTTTAACTTATTACTATCTTAAATATATATTTTGATTGTTTTTTGTGTATGTGCAATCATCAATCGATGTTACCTATTGCCCAAGATATTGGTGGATTATAATATTTATTAATAAAGACGGTTTCATAATAATAATAATACATTAGTTGAAACATTTGGTCACAAAAATGAAAAGAAAGGATGATATCTTTATATAAAATATTTTAAATTCTTAGTTATATTTTGCTGTGTGTATTTGGAATTTATATTAAATAGCTATATGATAGTTATATACCTGGGTGAGGGCTGCCGAAAAGCGAGGTGGAAACGGGGGTTCTGATACCGTTGTGTCAGGCGATCCCTCCTGGCTCTCGTTGCCACTGTCAACTCGTGACATCTGAAAAACATAATAATAATAAAATATTTAAATAATCATAAAATAATATACAGGAATATACTCACATGGTGTTTACCAAAACTTTTTTATGGAATTTCCTGACTATTCCAGTTCATCAAAATAGTTACAATAGGACTACACATATATATATATACTTAGATATTTGTATAAAAGAACTACAAAACAGTTGTAAATAGATTTACTATATTTATAATTTCCTTTATTAAAACTAGCCGCGTTATAACGAGGTGCCACTGTAGAAAAACAAAATCTAGTTCATATATATTATTAAAAATTATTTAAAAAGCGGTATTTTCATTAGATTTTTGTTTATAAAAATTTAATCAGGAACCAAATATTTTTTCTTTTATCTAACTTCATGACAAAAGAGCAAATACACTGATTGTCTTTGTCGTTTATTGTCTCTTAAAAATTTAGAATCAGGAAGAATATTTAATATATATATATATATATATATATATATATATATATATATATAGTATTTTAAATATTAAATATAAATATATTATTTAATATTAACTTTTCCAGGTCATTAAAATAGTTAGAATAGGACGTTATATATATAAATGCGTAGTAAGGTCCATGTTTCCGGCCTGTCCTAGTTCATCTACTTCAAGCAGATCCTCTACTTGCACGCCATGGATGTCTATGCCTGCCTGCATTCTCTATTATTATCAGCATTCATTCGTTTATTTATCTTTTTATAACGAAGACTAAATATTTAAGAGAATAATAAATAATAAAATACTAAAAATCACCATATGTTGTATGGCCGCTTGGTTTCCAAACTAATAAAAATACCTGGTAAAGTTATAATTTGAATATGAATACATTCGTAATCTGTGAAGCTTCGGCGAAAATTCTTAACCTAAATTGTACTTGACTGCATACCATCAAGTATGAATTATCGCCCACCTGCTTTGATATCGGAGAATCTCAATAAAGGGAGCGTTAACAAACAGATAACGGATCAGTAACACAAATCACAATAAGGTTAACTAATCTCAACAGATCGGGTGGTGCTATCTCGAGGGGATCCCGCCGCTAATCCAGCCATTTGGTATTCCTTCGCGCTGGGAGATAAATCTACGAATCTGGCCTGTCCGGTGTGTGTGTGGCCTGCGGTTGTACCTCAACCCTAAAGAAAGGCCTCTAGTACTGTCAATTGGTAAATCAGGCAAAGAAGTCCAAGACGATACCAACGAAGATCTAGTTTGAACTATTAATTTGAAACTTTAAAATAATGTTAATAAAAATCAATTAACATAAGGGGTGCCGAATACAGGGTTATGAATGTACAATTTCAGAAAAAAAAAGTATATGTTGTAAAATCGATAAGATTTAAGTATTCATTAGGTTTGATATGTCTTGATATTGTATGGTTAGACATGGTTATCACCTGATATGGAAGAGAAATGACTAAATTAAGGAAATTGAATTTCAAGCAGAAAAAGAGTTGGTTTAAGGTTTATGTGCTACTAAACATATGAGGCTGTCAATGGCGGATTTACATATTCAGAGTCCTGTCACAACGTTTTTTTGTTGTTGTTTTTTATCTCTTCTCCTTCAGTCCCCAGAAAAATTTTCTAAAGGAGGAAGGAGTATTAGGGTCATTCCATTTCAAATCTTCCAGCCCAAAATTAAAATGAAACCCATGGTCTCAGGTTTTGATGATTTTTTTTTTATATTTGATCCATTTGCCATCCTTATTGACTATGTGAAATTTTATTTTGAAATCTTAAATACTTTTCGAAATATTAATATTCTAGAATGTGCGGAAAAGACGTTATTGTAATACCAAAAACTATAACGTTAGTGGCATACGTTAATAACTTCGACAATTTTCATAATATCAGAATGATGATTTTTTTTTTTAAACGTACAGTACAATCTACAGAAGAATTTAAAAATGCAATTAGCAACACATCCAATAAATGTTGCAGTCATTATCAGCTCTAACTTGGACTAACGCTATAGTTGTCGGCATTGCGATAACGTCGTTTTCCATCCATTTTATGTTTCTACTATACAATCTATAACTAAATAACTAAAAATTAATTATTATCATTTAAAAATTCTGTTTAATCTTACTATGTTTATACTTTACGTGCTGTCTTATTTCCTTCTGAATTTAACTTAAACCGGTTGGAATCTAACATTATTTTCATTATTAATTTTGAATAGTACGAAAATCATTAAAACCTCTATTTATGGGCATATAATCAACTCAACAATTCAGTTCCTCGTTTCAAAATCTAACAATTAGTTGAATTTCATTAAAAATAAATTAAACCAGTACAGCTCATTAGACAGTTGTGTATGAAAATAATTCGAGACCAAATCATGTTAGATGTGGTTCATTGACAACTTATGCGGCGCCGGGCTCATTTGACTGGAATAATATTATTTATTATAAATTATAAGAGCGCGCAAGTGATGAAGACGAGGAAGGCACACCCGCCTTCTTATTTATAGACGACAAGACGAGAGCCATTATCCGGGAATTGGCATAATTGCTGATATTATATAAAGCTAATGGACTCTCTATCCCGCACAAGATGCCTATACAAATTGGCCGGACACGCGAGTCTCCTGATTTATTTTGTATGATTAAGGATGATGCTGAAAAAAAACAAAAAAAAAAACTCTTCATTCCTCAGTCCTACCATTACCTGATTCTGTACGGAATGGATTTCGATAAAAAAAAAATCCGACATTAAATGCAACAGAGATATTTTAATTGGGAATATGGCCGGCACGTCGACTGCTCGTTATAGATATTATTGTGGAATCGAAGTAATTTATCTTGTTCAGCATTACCACTTTCATCAATCTTGGTAGTGTATTGGCTAGCTCTTCTAGCATGCTTTGACACCCACGATTACTGAAGGAATATCCTATATTTAAAGGAAATAGGCATGGAACGAGGTCCGGTCAGACTACCGGATAAACGAGTAGCTACTAAAACAAAAGAGTAGCTTTCTAGAAAATTGAAATTATATTCAAGCTTAAGCGAACCACTTTCATGAATTGGCGAGACATTGAAGAATCCCTTAGGACTTCTGTTTCAAGAGAAGTACAACGATATTTTTTTTTTTAATTTATTTATTTTTTAGATCTTAAGTACAGTTTAGTATGTATAGGCAGAGGAGCGTGGCGTCCAAATTATAAAAAATTAAGAGTCATAATAAACAAATTTGAAGTAAAATTAAACTAAACAAATAGTGCATATAATTAATAAAATAAAATTTTGGATTTGGTACTGGAAAACTTTTTAAACCAACCGGTTTGAGTTTCCTTCAGATGGAAATAAGACAGCATACTTAATAAAGTATACACATAATACGTTTAAACAGAATTTTTAAATGATAATAATTATTCTTAGTTATTTATATATAGTTCATTTTTGATTTATATATTTTTTTGAATACTAAGAGATGTGAAAACACGTATTGTGACGTAAACAGTGGCTCTAACAATAAAAAATCATTTTGTGTAATTATGCACTCGTAAATTTATCCTTGTATTGTTTTTTTGATGATTTTCGATATTTTTTTCAAAATGGGTATCTACTATAATTGCACTTAAAAAGAATTTTAATTACATCTTGCAGAACTAGGTGAGAATATCAAAAGAGGGTGTATAACAATCATTAGTTGTTATTGTTATATCATCAAAGTTCAACTACTCGAAGATATATTAAGGAAAAATAATATATATTTAGAAATAGGGCAATTAAAATAATAGTTAAAAGCAATCGACAAATGTCTCTATAAAGCATTCGCAAAGCCAATATCCCTTTACCTAATCAACACTCATCATTATATAATAAACTACACGGACATACCAACTATTCATAATTGTGCTAAAGACTTATAATTGTCATAAGTCAGGAAATGGGCAACCGCTCCCAATACGAGGAGGAGTCTAAAAAGACGGACATGTCCATAATTTCCAAAGTTGTCAGACGAATTGTCGGATGTCAATTTCTCTTATGACAGTAATGTATTAATATTTGGAAGGCAAAAAAAAAGTAATAATAAAAAAAAAACAATATCTATGTGTATAACATGTAACATTTATATGTATATTAAGTATAAATGATAAAAATAATGAAAAAGGCTTAGCAAACCCCGAAGGTCTGCTGCTGGTAACAATAACAATATTTGTTATAATTCCGTCCACTGAATTCCATCATCGAAGCCCCAATCTTCAAGATCAGACCTAATACACAACCTCTAGTACGTTTGAACGTCGCACAGTGGCCAAAAGTCGAAAAATTATTTCTCTTTAGTGTAAACATTTAGTGATGGGAAATGAAAACCATCTGATGCCAAAAACTTGTCAAAACATGAAAGTGTTATTTATTTCGATTGCTACTCCTTCAAAAATTCGACATCAGTTGGTATTGACAGATCGATCAAGAACGTTCGGAAGTGAATTATACCCAAACTACTTGTTTGAAAAAAAAAATTAATTTCCTCTCTTTCACCCTCCATATATACTCGTCATTAGCAGGCAAGTTGTTTGTAAATATTGATTATAAGAAATGATAAATAAGAAATTTTTGTTTATTATCAACAGAAAATTGTATTTCCCTTGGTGATTACTAAGAGAGGATACCACATGTCTCCTAGATTTTGATGAAACTTTTTTAGGTGAATCTAGACCTTGAAATATTGGACTGTGAAGAAGATTAGGAGCCAACCTACCCCAGGGCCCAGGATTTTTTTTGCAATTGCAATAAATTTGCAATCAAAAATTCTTATCGATTTTCTTTTTTTTTGTTTAGCATGCAATATTTCAAAATTATCTGTTGGAAATAGCAGAATAGTTCGTGTCATATTTATTTTTTACGAAATAATAAAGATATTCGAAGATTTGTTCACGTTATTTCTAGTTAAAACGGAATGTTCCTTTATTTATAACAGCCTGTGATAATGAGGAATATAAACACCGACCAAGAGTGAATTGGATTTTATGACAATTCACATTTTTAGCAATTAGATGCTAAATAAGCTTCTAAATAAGTCGATTGATTTCAAAGGCTAAACACACGTTTAAAAAAGTAAACTGTAATGAATAAAAGAAGTGTATACAATTTATTTTCGGATCAAACTTTCATAGTGAAAAACTGTTTAAAAAAAAACCAAGGTTGTGGTTTTTGCTTCCAAAAACTTATTTTTACAGATTCTAGAAAATGTCCATTTTTTTTTAAATATCTTACACTGTGTTGTAAATTTGTGCAAAATTTCAAATTCCTGCACTGAATGTCCATGTGATATAGAAAAATATGTAAAGCAATTTTGAAAAAAAACCATTCCCCTTTGGTTGGTTGTTTATTAGGAAAAAAAATTGTTTTTCGATTTCGATAAACAAATTTGAAATAAACTGTTTTTGGATATCCAAATCAGATCTCTATTTCTGAAAAAACTAATGTTTCCCCCAAAATATCATTATTTTGAGGACGTTTCTGATGTTTTTAGTATTTTTACCAAGCATAATACTTGAATATTTTGATGTATTATTTTTTTTTTATTACTTCGCTTTGCAAAGGGAATATTTTGGTACAAAACTCATCCATCTACCTCTTCGACTTTTTTCCGGGATCTTGGGGCCCGTCGGTTCCTAATATTTTACACACTCTATTATTATAAGACCTAGATTCATCTATAAAGTTTCATCAAAATCTAAGTATTTTCTAGTTAGATATAACAATATCAGCTGCTCGTTTTCGCTCCAGCTTTTACATTGATTTTTAACTGAAGTACCTAACCTGATTTTTTTTTTTTTTAATATTACAGTCACAGATTAAAACTTCAACTAGTGAATTAACACTTGTTTTCCCATACTTTTATGCAATAAGTCAATTGATTAATTTTTATTTAATTTAATTATTTCTATTAGTATTTTGATTAAGTCAAAGGATCGTTCGACAAAAAGTATAATTTTTTATTCAATAAGGTACATTAGTTTGTCTATAGTAAAATAAATACTTGTATTATTGGGAGAAGACATAATTGCCAGAGCTAGTAAGTCGGAGACCGTTGAATATCTCCAAGATGTAACCATTTCAGCGTATTCAATAGTAAATCTAATTGATATATAGTGTAATGATGCAAAACAACTCTAGCCACAACATTGAATACGATGAGATTTTATTACAAGGATAATTACTCAATTCCTCGACTTGAGAAATTGTAAATACTGAAGACATTAAAGGAAAGTTCACCCCGTTCCCACGGCGGCTGGCTATGACTGTCAGTCTGTCACTGTTGCATAATATTATTGGTCCACTCCGCGGGTGGGAGTGGTCTTTTATGTCACTAGGCTTTCCAGCGGGGCGGTGTTATGGTAGACCAAAATTGGAATAAATACGTTTTTTATTAATAGCTATTTTTGATCTATCAGCAACTGATTTTCTATTCATAAAATTTTTTTTATCATCATTGAAAATTGAAAAGTAAACCCGTAGGTTATTAATCTACGCCCTTCAACCTTTCAACCTACGGCAACCTTTTTCGATGGTAAACCAAACAAAAAGTAAAAATTCGTCCACAGCTGACCATTGCTACAAATCCTACATGATATAAGACCTTTAGAAAGTTTTTCCATAGATAAACTTTAATGTTTTTTCGCGTTGTTTATACGGCATAAATTAATGATTTTTTTAATCCAAGACATATGTGGAAAGATTTCGTTATAACTTGTTATGTTTTTTAACAGAGAGGTCTTAAACTGTGTTTAGTCTCTTCCTTAAGGAGTCGTTTTCGACGCGAAGTAATATGACTGTAACATGGCAATTTCCTATAGTTCTCCAACTTTTTCCAGATCAAGGTACACTTAGCCCTCTGGTCATGTCTGAGTAACTCAGTCAACAAAGCTACAGCGGACCGATCTAGCAAACCGAAATTGAAGTTGTGAAGGATTACATATATCCTTTCGTAACATATTTGGAGACACATTATATTAACTTAATATTACTATACATATTATATTATTTATACACATTATATATATTAATTATATTAACTATACACATTAAGCAAGTGAATATAAATAAAAATGAGAGAGTGAGAGAGAGAGAGAGAGAGAGAGAGAGAAAGAGAGAGAGAGAGAGAGAGAGAGAGAGAGAGAGAGAGAGAGAGAGAGAGAGAGAGAGAGAGAGAGAGAGAGAGAGAGAGAGAGAGAGAGATGACCCAGTAGCGGAGTGTTAACGGACCCCCAGCCAGGATTTCCATATTGGTCCTCCTCGGCGTGGGAACTGGCGGCGGCTGTCTTCTCTTCTTTCATCTTCTCTATGTCTCTCGTTCTGGTCTTCTCACCAATTTCTTTCCGGTAGATTTCTCAGATAGGCTCGAATTCGCTTCTTAAACATGTATTTTAAGGTTTTAAATTTATTTCTAATACAAAAAAACATTTTTTTATTAATTCAGTATTATTATTATATTTTTTTTTTCGAAATGCGGATTTTTTTTATTCCGTTGTCAAAGAAATAATGTTTGTAACCATTGGGATTGTTAAAGCTGTAATTTATATTGAATTCTAATGTAATCCTTCAGCATCAGTGCTAATAAGTATTAATAACTATATTGATATCCAAAAATCTTTAGTTTTAGTAAATATTAAGAATAATCACACATTTGACTTCAATGATGTTAAAATCTTATAGTGGCAACAATAATATAATACAAAAATTCATTGCATCAATTTATAAAACCAAAAATATAGATAAAATTATAAATCAGATACAAAAAATATAGGACAACATTATGTTGATATATATTATATAAAATTAATATTTAATTATTACAATAGAATCATGTAAGACAAGTTGTATTAAACCTTCAAAGATAAACAAGTAGAAAGAGCAGAGTTCGGTCATGAGCCAGGAAGGGTATATATACGGACATATAAATTTTAACAAGATAAAATTTGATTTATTTCACATTAAAAACTTTTTCATTAAAAGAATTTTGAATTAAATTAAAAAAAAAATTAGCTTAGAAATCAGTAATTGTATTAGTAATTAACAGAATTGACGAAGAAATTCTAAATTAAAAAAAATAAAATAAAAAAATAAATAGCTAAAATAAGGCGTTGTATTAAACCAAGTTGTATTTTTTCAAAGATAAACAAGTAGAAAAATCATAGAACAAAGTCATGAACAAAGAAGAGTTTCACATTTTAAGAATTTTGAATTAAATTATATTTAAAACAACGACAATTTAAAAAAAAAAATGAGAAATCATAAAAGAATAATATAATTGTGAAAAATATAAACAGAATTGACGAAGAAATTCCAATAGATTTTTTAATATATTAATTATTGAAATAATTAGGTAATTATAATCAATTTGGCAATATCATACTCTTGTTTGAATGTATATATTTTTTTCATAATTGTCTAATATAATAATTTTGAACAAATGTATTATTTATAAATATTTATTGCTATAACATAATGTTTTAGTATAATTTATTTATCTTAAAAATACAATTGATATTTGTAGATCGGGAATCTGATGATGAGCCAACTTGGACTCGAAACGTTGTTAAAGATGCAAGAATAATACATTTTTGAATTTATGAAGGGTTTATTACTTTCTTGAAAAGTAAAGAAAAAAATAAGATAAAACAATTTTTATCTATAAGAAAAATTTCATTTATATACGAAATCAAATAGATTTATTTAAATTTTCTATGGCTTGGGAACCTCCAGGAAGAGGGGCCATGGATGGTCGCCTCCCCTCGCTATCCTTTGGATCCGCTACTAACTAGCTGGCTTCAAAAAAGCAATGAAATCCACACGTGACAATGGTATCTAATTAATAAACCCTTAATAATAATAATAAAAATAATAATAATAATAATAATAATAATAATAAAAAATAATAAATCCTTGCCAATTTAAGACTAATTAATGCCTATAGGATCATTTTGGGATGGTAAAAATTAGCCGTTTATGAAAAATATTGTTACAAGGCATTCCTCGCCTCTCCAGAGAAATAAGTGACTGAAATAGTTGACGTTTTGAACAAATTTTATAGGTCTATTTAAAAAAATTAGTTTGCTTCGATCAATAAATTCCACTAGCCGACATATTCTGCATTGCCATTGAATAATTTGTAAATGGTCCTTTCAACATCCGCCATAGCGAGCCTCTAGGACCAGGCCACCCACACTGACAGATTTACGACTCCTCTTAATCCGGTGTCACCGGTGACTGGAGCGATAACAGTTCCATTAACTACGACTTCGTTATCTCAGAAACCAGTTCCTGGCGCTAATGAGTATCCAAGACGAGGCGGCCCCTCAGGTTTCAGCGATCTAGCCCGAGATAGTCGTGAAGGTCTCGAGGTAATTGCTTCCTGGGGTTTCTGTATTTTGTGTTGTGGAAGGGTGTGCCTAGGTCTGGCCTCCTAGTCTTTGAAGTATCTTGGTCTGTTAATAAGGTATACAGGAAGGAGACATACCACATCCAGAAATATCTCGTTTATTGGGATTGAATAATAAACAATATGATCATATCCAATGATTTTTCTACCATTTATTAATGATCGGAATTGCTGATGAAAGGTCAAAGGCACAATATTATGCCTCATAAAATATGCGAATTGCTATATACAGTTTTAACTTTTTATTGTTTAGTTTTTTCAATGTTTGACCATATGCAATAAAATTAGGAAGAGTTAATCTGAAAAAAAGAGGAAAAAAATAGGAGAATGTAATAGATACTTCATCTTCTCTCCTTCTTGCGTGGGCCAATGGGTCTCATTCAGTATGCTCTCTCATTGTGAGTAATTAATTAAATCAGGAGAAACAAAAATGGGAGTCTGGGTTACGCCGAACTCACTCAGATTAGACT
This sequence comes from Rhaphigaster nebulosa, assembly GCA_948150685.1. NCBI lineage: Eukaryota > Metazoa > Arthropoda > Insecta > Hemiptera > Pentatomidae > Rhaphigaster > Rhaphigaster nebulosa. The sequence goes on along the minus strand of OX411309.1, from coordinate 114,495,435 downwards.
AGAGATAAAGATGAACCTGTCTTTTCAAGCAAGGTATTTGCAATCAGTTCCACTGGCTTCCGCTATATCACAGCTCGCAGTGCTCTGTCCTGTTCCTTAAAGGGGTTTCCTGAACACCCCATTTTAGCCTAAACGTGGCTGAGCAATCACCATAAATAGTAAATTAGCGTTGAGACATTTGACGGAAACTATTTATACTCATATAAAAATTTAGCCAGAGTTCGATGTTCGATTAAGACCAAGAAATCGTTGAAAATGGATAGTGTCAGTAATTTTTATTATGGGTGAGGCATCAATAATCTCAAGTTGAGCCTGAAATAACACTTTCTAAATTACCTTAGATAGATATATATATATTACTAACAATGAAAGAGAAAGTCACTATGCGTAACTGTAATAAAAACTTCGCGCAAACAACTTTACTGAAGAAGTAATATCTAGTCTCAAGGAACCAGGAGTGTTGTGGCCTGGAAGCTATTAGTGACAACATAAAGAGATCGGTTATGTGTCGAATAAACTGGACCATACAATCCCATGAATAAGGGAGGAAGTTTATCCTTATCCCCTAGTTTAAGTAAATGCAAGGAGATACTTCGCACCCATACAGATATACAACTTAGCCCTGCAAAGGACTGAAATCAGATAGCATTCAGGATCTGTGCCGTTTGTCCTCGACAATAGATGTCCTCGAGGTCTTTGCTCTATGTAAAGAATATTTATTTATTTGCAAACACTTATCTACAGCCACTAAACACTCCCTTCGACTATTTTACTCTGCACTGGTTATCTCTACAAGCTTAAGCGAACACGTATCATTATCGGATAAAATTTTCTTTCTTTTTTAATATATTCCCTAACCTCGATATTCTAAACAATCACTTAAGAGTGTTTACTATTTCTAGGTTCGAATAAGTTATTGCATTCTATTGGTAAAGGAAGATTTCATTTTCAGCGAAGGAAAACGAAATTACCGCTTGAAGGAAAGCGAATCATTTTGTTGTTAATTGACCAAAGAGTAGAAGAATGTTGAAAATCTGGGCGAAGCAACATAAGAAATTTGTCCTAACAGAAGGATAAACATTTAAATTTCTGATATAGTTTAATACAGAAAACCTCATATTTAATTGTAAATATACGCCCAAGGAAATTGGTATGATTCGATAACCTATCGGCATTCCAGTTTGCATATGTACCCTCCTCCTCATCCCCTCTCTCTCCCCCTCCCCCTATGGGAAAAATGAATTAATTTTGAATAAGTCACCTTATTTTAGTATGATTTACGGGCATCATTATCTAACAAGAACCATTTTCAAATTACAAATACAACCGTACGGTTTATTTTCTTTGCGGTAATTTAACCATAATATTTCTTCTTAAATAAAAAACTTTATTTAAATTATTATATTTAAACCCTGGTATGCAATTTTTTAAAAGAAAAAGAAACCATGGCATTATGCATTAAACAATAATTTCTAGTTGCAATGCAATGTTAGTTAGAATTTCCTCAACTACTTGTTAGGATTGATAATTCACACCAATCGAATTCGTAATAAATTTTCTATTCATGCAAATGAGTTAAATATACTAAACAACTCCATTAAATTCTATTAGAAATTTTTAATGTGTATCATTTCAAGTAAAAGTGAATTTTTTTTAAATGTTTACTCATTTATACGTTTACAATTTATTTAAAAAATACACCACAAATTATCATCGAATTCAGTTTAATTGTTTTACGGAAAAAAAATTAAAAAAAATATATGAAAAGATAAAAATAGAATTTATAAAAAAAAAAAAAAAACACGAATATTTTATATATTGCGATTTGAAAGTATTTTCACGTAGAATCTGTTTTCAAGAAATGATTTGACTTGAAATTTCAGGAAATTGATACATGATAAGAATGAGGCATAGTAGCAGATTTTTTTTTTAATTATTTGGGTGAGTAGGAAAAAAAAAACATAAAAAATCTTTCATGATACCAACGAACCAAAACACAAAAAACTGCTAAAGTAGCTCAAAATCGATTCACTAAAGTTAACGAGTTATCGCCGTAGAAAATCTACTTTCGTATAGTCAGGAAGATATATCTTGAGAAAGATTTTATAGAAACTCTTAATGTTTCTCGCAATTTTAAATTAACCTCTATATCCTTCTGAAATTTAAGCCAAAAACATTTTTAAAATAACTTGTTTGTACTGAAGTGATCCTAAAATATAAATTAAACGGGATCTAGAAAACTTTTTTTCGACTAATTAATTTACCACCATCACCTAAGCAAGTAAAGAAAGCGGTATAGATATGAAGATAGCAATACATCCTCCTTCCTTTTTTTTTTTTTTTTTATTCAACGTCCTTTTGTGTATAGAAATTTTAAATAATTGTCCAATTTAAATTTTAATCCGACCATTGATAAATCTTTTAGTAATGAAACTCACCTCATAATATCAGCTGATTATTTCTTCGACTCGACCCTGAAAGCAAAAAAACAAAAAAAACATGTTACTTATTATAATTGTTTCAACTAGAAATCTATATCAGAAAATGTCATTCACAAAATTAATTAGGTACCAGGAGACAAGGGTTTGATTCCTGTATCACTGTCACAGCCCGGTATCATAGCAGCACTGCATGCTCATCATCATCAACCACATCTTATGCAAACCAGTTATGTGAAGACTTTTGGAAGTGTCGTACGAACGATTTCTAGCGGTACCTGTACTATTCTTTTTTATCAATTTAAATCATATTACGATTTTTTAACAGGAGTGATTTTACCCAGCACATAGGAGATAAAATCATGTTTCTAATAAATTCAAAATCACATAACTTATTTTGGACACATAGGAGGTTTCACTGCGACAACGACGATGCGCAAATAATATCAAAGAACATAGGTATCTATTTCATGGCCTTTTTTAGTAATCTAATCTTTGTATATTTTAATAATTTTTGGTAATCCTGAGGAAAATTAAATATATTATGAGAGACGGTACAAATAGAACATAATAGGAAAAACGATGTGGATAGACGTATCACTGGATTTCTTAGGGCACATTGACTACAAATATGAAGGACAGTCAAATATGAAATGAAGAATTTTCATTATTCTGGTATTTTAGCGAACAGGAGTGCTAACGAAACTTGTTTGGCGGGTTGATTGGTTTTAATATGGTCAAAACCGAACCAGAAAACCGATTATTAGGGAAAGTGTAGCTCTCGAATAAAGATTCAAGTTTTCTTTATCCTAATGAAAGAAAAAGTTTCTGTATTGTGTAATGGTTAGTGTTGTCGAAACTTGTTTTTTCTCAAGGGGTTAAGAAATAAAGGAGCCCATTTAATTTCGTCGAAATAACTGAGTAGCTCCTTGAATAGAGCATTAGCAATCTAGAAGAACGAATAGTCAACTTCATCGTCAATCAATTACCTACATAGCGGCAGACATAATGACCTCGGCTTATTAGTAGATTTACTCACTCAAGTTCCCAAGACAAAAGAATGCAGAAAAATGTTTTTAAAAATCTTAAACAATTAAACCGATGTTAAGACATCTTATTAAAAAAGAAAAAGGATTAGATCTGCATAGCTGTTGGTTCAGAGTCGGAAATAATGAAAAGAGTTACCTGGAATAAATCAAACCCAAAAGGTTAGCGGTTTTAGCATTTTGTTACACTTTGCCGCCTATTTATCAGACATATTTAGTTCATAAAACAACGAACATCATATCATTCATATACATGTTTTTTTATCATGTCATTTTATACATATACATGTCAGCTTAGGTCATTTTGTCTGCCCTTATGGACGTAAGCGACAATGAAGTTAACTATACGTTCTTCTAAATTGCTTCTACTTAATTCAGGAAGTTATTGAAAGGACTCCATTCCATCTCTTGTCTTAAACGATTTGGTAATCTTAGTTCGATAAAAAAAATTAACAATATTTTGAAATATCGATATTTCTGTGTCGATATAATTAATATATTAATATAGATACTTTGCTTTCGATATTCCACGCCTAGTCACTGACACTCGTTGGAACAGACCGGAAACATCGGAAGCCCCGAAAGCACGTGGAAGCGACAACTTCCATCAGGCATCTATCTACAAGCAAGAAATATTTCGTTTAAATGCCATGGTTACTGAATAATATTTTTACTTATTACGTATTACTGAATAATATTTACACGACTGGATTGGATTTTCCTTCGTATAAGACAATGCTTTGTATAATTGAATATGGAATAAGAGAATAATTAACACAAGTAAGTGTTTAACACAAGTGTTAAATAATAACACAGGCAAAAATGGAATTTCGCCAAAGAATGAGAAATTCTTCGTATAGGTGAAACTTCACTGTTTATGGTACCATTAACATTTCTAATAATTTTGATGTCAGAAAAATGGCCTGAATACAAAATTTAATGTTGTCGTTTTATATGTAAGTTAACATTCAGTTTATATTATGCCTTAATATGCATTCCTTAATTATCCTTGTGATTTTAGTTTTATTTAATTTTTACATTTGTATGATTTTATTTAAGGTACTCAATTTTTCAGATTTCCTTAATATTACTCAGACTTTTCCCTTTTAATTTAACTTTAATGTACTTTTTCAATATTTCATATTTTATTGATTTTTTTCATATGTTATTTTTGTAGGCCATTGAAAGCCATGAAGAAGGCCTACAAAATGAGCCAAAATGTCGGGACAAAAAAAACAACGTTAAAGATTCCTTTTAATCGTCCTCCCCAGACAAAAAATTAAATGAATAATCACAGTAATTTAAATAACTCATTTATGAAGCGCGAACGTCTAATATACATCCATCTTATTATTACATGAGCCTCACGCAAGATGCTTTCTTCATAATTAGTAAAGTACTCCGATCCAATTATAAAAGACTCGATTAGAAAAATCTTTAACAGGACAACTTTAGCTTTCAGGCATTCTCTTTTTTTATATATTTTTTTTTCCGCTGCTTCAACGATTTTCCGCCCCAGTTCCCGCTGCAAGGTATATACCTGGACCTGGAGGACTCTGGCCGCAGAAACAACGGAACCAACAAGGCCGCGCCGCTGTCAACCAACCTTGTCCAAGGAGGGTAGCTGTCATACGGCAATCAGGATGTTGTATAACGCCAGGATGACGAAGGAGGGGGTCAAGGGTAAATATTAAGGTCTCGGTCTTATGAGTGCCGTTTGTACTTAAAACCATTCGAAAGCTGATCAGATAGTATCTGTAGGTACATACTTATTTAATGGAACTTTATGAAAAGTTGTGTGTGCTACGATGATGAAGGTTATTCCAGAAACAAATATCAATGTATTTATAAGCCGTTGTTCCGCAATATGTACGTACTCTAGTAAAGCAGTAAAGTACTACCGCAACTAGTAAAGTAAGGTGTCCGAAATCCAAACCCCTAGTTAACTAGGGTTCATATTGCTTAAAATACTTAAAATACCCAGTCGACTGTTGATAGTAAAATAGTTAAAATGGTGTGTATTTTTCTTGCTCAGTATTTTTCAACAATAGAAAAAGGAGAAGCTGATTATAGTTTTTTGTTAGCTTAAGAACGCTATTCTAGTGCAACAAGGTAAGATATCTTTTATTTTATCATTAATATCCGTAGACTAGAGTATAGTTTTCATGTCCAAATCGTTCGAGACCAGTACGTATGCTTATTAAGGTAGGGAAAGCTGCCATTGTTTTCATAGGTCGAGTCCTAAATTCGTCCCTCTCAAGGTTTTTCACGGACTTAGGGCCCCATAATTGCATAGATTCTGAAATTCGTAACCTTTTGTTTATATTATTTTCCTCCCTCTTATTTTCAATTAAAAATTTAATTCTAATCTACAATAACAATGAATAAAATAATCAATATGTTTTAAAATATTTAAGTATTTTAATGTAAATAAATTTCATTTCCGAGGGTTAAATTTCCCTGACCTCAAAGAAATAATAAATTGTGAATTTAATTGGAGGGCCAAATTAGGGTCATTGTTTTAAAATCCTAACCCTTAGAGAAGTGTTGTTTTTGTTTGCTCAGAAGAAAGGTTATTTTGCCCAATACGGTTACAGCATGTGCACCAACAGTAGACAGAGCTGGTTGCATAGTATTAATTTTTTTTGAAATTTTAAACTATAGTTTAATATTTGAAATTTCGAACTTGCCAATTGGCCAATAGGGCGAATTAGGCATAGACGGCATTTGGCCATCTTCCCTTGATCCACACAAAATCCCTACACAGACTGGCCAAAATATTGGCACACATAATACAAAAAATAATTTCTTTATCTGTTTATTATTTCACTTTGACTCAGACTGACCTAATAATATCGCTGCCTTCAATAAATTTTTGAAGTTGATCCCCTTTCATTCTGGATTCGCAATATAAATATAATTCGAATTCAGACGAAGTGAGTCACATAATATTATTCAGATATAAATCTCTTCTGATTTTTTTTTATGATTAATACATGAATTGGCTACGAACAGGATGGTTCGTTTCCGAGCACGTACATATATCATGCGAAGGATGATTTCCATAAACTGACTTTTAACATATCCTTTCTTCTGCTGTCCCCCAGTCCTGTATGCCTTTAGTTGCTCTCCGACAAGTCCTGGAACGTTCCTTTTAAATCCTTCAACCGATAAATTGAAGATACACATGATGCCTTTATGTGCCGTTATTCCGTAAAAATTAGACATGCTTGGAGATGATAAAGTAAAATTATTAAAAATAAATTATTCTTCGAAACATATTTATTGATGACATATTTATCGTATCAACGTTGTCTTTACTGCAAGTGCAAGTCAATTATTCAGATTTAATTAAACTTCATTGTGGAGAAGCATAAAAAAAAATGGCCATTTAGTTTAGCAAATTTGATAAATTGGCCACTTCGGTCAAAAATTTAATTTAAGCATAAGAAAAAAAAAGTTCCTAAGATCTCTCTCTATAATATGATTACCATATTCATATTATAACATTAAGATATAGTTAAATTAACAAAGTGGTTCCAGCGTAATTAAAATGTCTAAAGTCATATCATTAATTATTAATGATAATTATATATCATAGTGGTATAATCTCATATATATATATATATATATATATATATATATATATATATATATATATATATATATATATATATTTATATAGTGGTAGAATATTTTTTAAAAAATGCCTTTTCGTTAAACTATGGTCAGTAAAAAGTATATTTTAACATAACAAAAATCGTAACTTAATTTTTTACATTCAACCATTTAAAAGAAAATTGAATCCTATATATTGAAACAATATAAGATTGTATATTCTGTAACTCGTAAATATTATTGGAGTAAAGTAAAATAATGATCGCAGCGACTGAAATGAAGTTGCTGGACTGAATCATAGGATAATCGGGTTACTGTCCCACTGCTGAACCAAAACGAAGATGGGAGGATCGTGCCAGGAGGGAGGTATACTACCAGAGATTGTTGCTGTAATCGCCATCGAACCTCTGGGTTAGTTAGGTGGTATTATTATTAAAACAATACTGTAATAAATATCCTTTCAGGAAGTTCATTCCTTCTTGTTAACAACGAACAATAGAAGAGATAAAATTGTTGGCATTTTATTATTTATAGAAATGAAAAATGATTCCAAACAGATACTGATAATAACTATATATATATATATATATATATATATATATATATATATATATATATATATATATATATATATATATATATATATATATATTTACCACGATTATAAGCACAATGACAATGAGAAAATGCAATAAATTTTGAATAAGATTTTACAAAATGAAATAGAAGGTTTCAATCGTACTGTGTTGATCACATAATGCACCATTATAGGATTATTATTTTATCCCAATCTATTTGTATCTATCTATTTTATCCCAACTTGTATAAATTGTTTATTGTATAAATTTTTGTTATACAGATAATTAAAAAAAAAATACATTGTTCTTAAAACTCAATAAAAAATTAAATAAGTTACAAGATTTTAAAATTAATTATATAGGTAGTAACAGTGGGTGATGCATGAGCTCCAATCCTCCGGCACTGTCTGTGGTAGAAAATTATTTATACTTTAATATCAGCCATGGATCGACTCTGTGTTCGGGAGACCCTCCTGGTGCTCACTCAGGCTCTATAAATTAGGTACTCTTAATTGGGGAGAAAAACTTGGCGATCGGGGAAATTACCTTACTAAGGACTGAACCCAAGATCCCTCATTAGGGTTGGAACATCGAAAGTAAAATATCGATATCCATCGATAATCACTAGAAAAGTATCGATATATCGAAAGGAAATGAATGAAAAAGCAAAGAAAGTGCATCAAATGAGTATAATGTAAAACTGTAAAGAATATTAAGAAATAATACAATAATTATTATTTATAAAACAATATTATTCATGAATCATAAAAAAAGATAGAAAAGAATTATACTTAAAAAAAAAATGTTATAAAATATTTTTATTTTGAAGACTTTTAGCCATATTTCATATATGGCTTCCAGATGTTTTTCAATAATAAAACCTTCAATCTTCTAAAACATTTATTTATCTTATAAGTTATAATCGAATATATTGTACATTCTCAAAACATTCATCTAAAAACATCTAATTTATTCGGTATACATCTCAGTACAATCATCATTTATATAATTATCAATTTGTCTTTACATTAACATTAGTTGTATATAAATCTTATCTACTAATTATTGTTTCGTATAGATTACTAAATATTGTTCATTGTTATATTCACTGGTAAAACTACAGAATCGTGATCCCAACATGGCGGACGTCTAGATTTTTAGGACCTGGCTAATCTTAAAAATCTAAGACCTCCGCCATGTTGGGGTTACGATTCTAGAGTTTTACCGAATAACGGAAATTGTCACTTAAAATGAAATACAGTAGAATTTCAATAATTCGTATGGCCAAGGGTTCGAAAGTTTAATATGAATTATCGAGATTTTCAAATTATCGAGATTTATAATAATCGGTAGTAAAACATAGGAAATAACAAAATTAATACAAAATTGTATTAATATGAAGGGACATACAAACGATATAGTTAGATAAATAATACCTTAAAATATCACATTTGAAAAAAATTAGGTCATTTTCTTATGGTGCAATCCTTGAAGTCGGGTCTTATCGATGGTTCGGTTAAGCATGTTCAGAGCAGAAAATACGTTTACACAAGCATCCGATTTTGCTAAGAAATAACACACGGTACAGATATATTATTTCGCCATTTTAGCTGCCGCTAAATCTTCATTAAAATCTCGAAAAGTTATGTGAGTTTCTTCATTTTGAGGTAGGTAATTCCCATCCTCGATGCTTTCTAAGAGTTACACCACTATTTCCTTGCCTTGAATGTCTTAAATCGTTTGATTATGGCCAAGTCAAGAGACTACAGCTTAGAGGCTGTGTAGGGAGGCAAAAACAGAGCATAAACATCGCAGAATGATGTGGTACTGTTATCGGCCGTAAAATTATTAACAAACACTTGAAAATTAAATTAAATTATTCTATATCTGTTTCCATTTGTTGAAAATTTCGCTTGTTGTACATGTTTTTGTGTTTGCACGATTGGCTATCGGTAAAGTTTTTGTTTTTAAAACACCTTGCTTTCGCAGATTTACCAGTCTTGAGCAAAGTTAATTTTTCAGTTCAATCCATGTTGGCGGCTAAAAATATGGTTACAGGTTTTTTACAAGTTTTTTAAAGAAGAATGAATAGAAAAAAAAAAGGGTAAACCGACCGAAATTCATAGAAACGATTTCTCTCTCCCTCGCTCACCCCTCGTCTTGAAAAGATTAAGAGTTAACCAGATTTTTTATTTGGATATTCAAATTATAAGACGTTTACATTACTTGGAAAACGAAAATAAATACGAATTAACGAGGGAACTGGATTGCAGTGTTTTTATACGAAATAAAAGGAGATTTTCAAGAGACCATCTTAAGACCATAATTCACATCTCGGTAATCCATACGAATTACCGGGGTGTGAATTATCGACATTCAACTGTAATCGTTGTAAAAAAACGATATCATCGATGTATCATCGGATGTTAAGATATCGATAGAAAATATCGGTTTTTCAACTCCGATATATCGATATATCGCGTACCGATATTCCAATCCTTGCTTGTAGTGGTACTGTTTTTTTATATATAGGTGGTTAACATTTCACTATTATACCTTCTTTCTTCTTCAAAGCCTTATGATTATGACTCTCATTCGCTTCAACAATAACAATTTTCTGTAATCACACTTGAGTATGTACTGTTTAATACATAAAAACTAATAAAAATTAACTGGTACTAATTCTTCCTATTTCCACTAGCCATGATTTACCTCTTGTTCTATACGCTTATGAGTAGAAAATGAATTATTAATACATAATAGCAATAAATATTTTCATTATAAAAATATTATTAAAGCCCGACATAATTTACTTTCTAGATTTCCTAACATAAAATTTATTTCATCCCATCTTATAGAAATAAGTTATTTAATGACCGTTAGTATGAGGAAATCACAAGGATGATAACAAAATGAGTAACAGTAAAGAAAAAAAATTGTGAAAGATAGCATTGCCTGAAGAGGGATTGGCAACCCAAGCAGATAATATCGAAGCCACTATGTTTGCCATTTCGAAACATTAATAAGCACCTTTCGATGGAATCCTAATTCATCCGTAACAGTTCATTTTATAAGCAGACTGGGGGAGGGGGCTAGTCATTGGAATGAGGCCTGTTGCACACATACATTGCACTTATACAAGACAAAATTACTTTCAGCATTTTAGAAGGACATTTTAATTATTAAATTTCGTTTAGTTTGAAGATACTGCCATTTTCATATTATGAAAATATAATTCCCGTCAAATCCACTTTTAATTCATATCTTTTTAAGTTATCGACTGCAGCAAATTGAAACATAAATAATTCCTAACTGGACATTTATTTAACATTAATATGAATATACGAAAGTACTTAGAAAGTACAATGCAAATTCAAGCCCAGAGCATACAAGGTATTTTGTTTATCTCTCTAAGCCCCGCAGATTATTATTTCATGATAGCTTATTTTATGGGATTAGCATTTTAAGGGACTTTTTTGGGGCGGTAATTTCAATCCTTAGTCTAACCCAAGGATAATCTAACCACATTCGTTAGATATCTCTGTGGTTCTCCCTTTCCTGATAAAAGGCAAGTCCTGAAAAAAGATTTTATCGCGCATTGGAGACTATCAAAGTACTTGAAATTCCTCCGTTTGAATAAGTCGGTCTACGTTGGCTGTTGGAATGTGGTGGATATATACGCCCTCTAGGAGCAATACAGGAATATAAGAACACAAAACATACGGATGTAATTTACTCAATGTAAGGGAGTAATCGGGCAATATTACATTCCAAGAATGGCGTAACAACAAATGTTTACAATTCCATTGAGATCATCGCGTAGCAAGGATATAAATTCCGTAAGTTTCGCCGTTTCTTATCGCGTAATACTGAAAGAGAGAAAGTCGTGAAGATCGTGGAAATTCATCTTTACGGTGTTGGGTACTTCTTTTTGTTACTTCCTCCAGAAAAATGGTACGTAAAAAATGGTTTAATACGCGTTCTCTTTTCATGTATTTTTTTTAATTAGAAAGAGTTCATTTTTTTTTTTTTTTTATTTGTCAACCGTAATTTGGAGATGTTATAATTTTTTTGAATTAGAACAAATTCTGGATGGAGTAGAGAATGGGAAAAAAAGAACAACAACTAAACAATATGGAATAATATAATTCCACACAATCGAAGGAGAAGAAATTTGGACTGAATTCAGTGATTCAAATTGAATTCAATGATTTTTTATTCTTATTGTTGGCAGGATCACCCAGTTTTCAACTTCTGAAAATTACCACAATTTATGTTTTAGAAAAATTAAACAAGGTGCTATTTTGAAAGGAATATTTAAAATATCCATCTAAGCAAAAATCCGTATTTTTGCTAAAATGCCACAAAAAATACTCTTCCACTTAGTTCTTCAATTACTACGGCAATGGAGTTGGCTTTCTGAATAAGGTATTCGGAACCTGAAAGCTAGGATAATAAAGTTAAAAGCAGTTAGAGAGCAGGGACGTCATTGGACATTTATTGGAAGGGGGAAAAAAATGTCCCAACAATTTTGACCGGATTGTTCTATATTAAACATTAAACTATATTAAATATTTGAATTTTTCCAACTATATTATGAAATATTGTGATTTTCCCTAACTCTTTTGGATTGGGATTTTTCACTCACCTGTTGCGAATGTTGACACTTGATAACAATATTTTTTTTTCTATTCAAACACAACAGTGTTTTTTCGATCAAATCCCAATTTCTTAACTCAAAAGGTTTTTATTTTTAATAACTCTTTGAGGAAAGGTAACCTTCTTACTTTTTGGGCTTGCAAATTATTTGGAATTATTGGCGAAGTCTCTGTTAGCGAAAACAGATTTGGAGACAAGTATTTAACACCCAGTACAAGTAGCTAATACCAAACATATAGGCCGAGCTAGAAAATATATTTCTATCAGGAAATAGAGCAGGCTTGAAAGACCGAATGAATATAAACTCTTAACCAGTAAAACCTGAACCACCATTGACTTGTGTTTAGGCCCAAGGGCATTTCCTTATATTCCACAGTCTTATCAAAACTGCGCTTTTGGCAGGCAGTAATGTTACGAGCAAACGACAGAACAAGATTGAATGAAGATTGGTTACAAAAAATTAATAAATTGCGTTGTCATGTCGTATTAATCTCTAGTGTTAAACTCCAATTTGATGTTGGTAGTTTTAAAACTATCAGTACATCAAATCATTTTTTCTAGAAAAATGAACGAAATATTTGAGAAAGATTCCTTCGTGGTCACCTGTATATCGTGCCACATTCACGAAAAGACAACTGTACAAATCTCCCATTCACTGAGTAACCTTATCAATACCACGAAGCTAAAGCAGAAGGGAGCTGGGTCATTAATCAGTCTATAGATCTAGTACACTACGCAAAATAAAAAATCAGACGCCGCATTTCTTAATAAAAATTAATATAGAGTAATTTAAAAAAACAAAAAACAATATCACATCTTCCAATCAAGGACAAGAGATCCTCACTAACTTTACGAAACAAACGACTAATCTATACTACAGTACTAAGGACCCATTTGGACATTTGGAGCAGAACTTTGGGGTTCAGTAAAACACGTTCACATACACAAGATACAAACAAAACAATCCGAAATTCTTAGAAAAATTGTAAATGCCCCATGGTTTATTTCGAATCACACTATACACAATGAAATGGACATTCCTACAATCAAATCTTACATTCACAAAAAATATACCACATTTCACTCTTCTATTCTAAATCATCCCAATTCATTAGTTCTAACTCTTTCCTCCTCCTTCTTACCCGGCCTACCTGGACGGAGGTTGAAAAGGCAATGGCCAAGAGATCTCCTGGTTCACTCATAATACAGATGCATGATACAAATAAAAATTCATTGACAAAATTCGAGACACACAATCAGGCAGATCGAGGACATAAAAGAACATCAAATTTGCTAGATGCGGTGCAACGCAGTTGGAAATACAATAAAAATAATAAATACAAAAAATTAGAAACATGCAATAAATAAATTATATATTAACAGTATTCATTCATTGAATATTTTCTAATACATCTTTTCACCGCATCTTCTAAAATAAGTACATAGTTATACAACTCCAGGAATAACTAATGACAAGAGCAATGACTCCTTCATCTATAACCGAATTCATGCGGCTCATTGTAGAAAACATTTTTTATAAAATATATATTATACGAGTACAGGCTCTTCTAGAAAAATTTTCTGGGTTTCAATAAATGGCCTACGAATGGGATCAAGGTGATAGCACAGCTGATGCACAAGACTCCAGAAGGATAAGACTCGTCCCTGAGACAGGCGCCTGGTATACGGGGCGTCTCGAAGATGACCTTTGGGAGGATTTGACGGAGGGATACAAAAGGAATGGAAATTCGGGACAGAATTACCGACTCCTACGGCCGACTCTCACGCAACTGTTCACAATGAGAACTATCCGCCTCCTCCAGGATAGACTATAGCCATGATAGATGGATGCTCCTAAACGTACTCCTTTCTAATTCCAGCTAATGATGATTATTAATAGTCTGAGCATAGGTATTTAGGAAATAATTGTTTAATAATTTACCACAAACAACGCCCTTGTCTAAACATTTGTTACTTTTGATATGCTTCCTTCCTGCTTAGCCAACAGTTAGTATTCACATATTTACATATTTAAAATATGTATCAAGAAGTCAATATAATGAATATCAATAATATGAGTCGCAGTGAAGAAATCGAATGATCATCGAAAGTCATGTGGGCACACTTCGTAGATTAGTTATAGTATTGATTGATAAGTAAGTCTATGGACCAAAGTTTTGTGGGTTCGAAGCTAATGGGGAAAGACTGAATTATTACTTCGGTTTAAGTCTGCTAACTAGATACTAAGCACTTGGTGCACATTGTGGATTTTACTTTGTACTGAATTAAAACGGAACTTGGAGGATTTGCGCAGTATTTTGGATGTTGAGGTTGAGAAGAGAGGAATATATTCATATAATTATTATAAAAAATGTACTGAGGAATAATTCGTAAGATTCTAGAATAAGATGAAACAATAAAATGTTAAAAAATTTAAGGAATAAAAATAGATGTTTAGAATAAAGAAATTATATGGAATAGAATTGGTAGTTAAGGAAAGGACAGAAAAAAGAAATATATAAAAAACAATTAATATCTCATGGATAATTTTATTCTTGCCATAAGAAGCATTGATAATTAAAAAAATTGTGGATTGTACGAATGGGATTCAACAGGAATACGATGTGATTGTAAAAGTTGAATCTCATCTCCATACGTTCGAATAGTCATTCAGATAAGTTCCAAGCACTGCTTTTACTTTACTATCTCTTGACGCATTTAATATTTCACCAATGTTTACTTCGCGTTATTATACAATCTTGAATCTTGGTGAAATCTAGGCAAGAACAGAAATGCATACCCTTTGTCATTGCTACATCTTGAAAATTGCTTTGTAAAGCAATTTAGAATGGATAAAAAAAATAAAAACTGAATTGGCCAATACCCTACCCATAATGGACTCAGATACCCCATAACCTAGATATTGGAGAGATAACAAACAAATCAATCAAGGCGAACAAGGAGGTAATAGCGAATACACAGGTGAATAGGGCGGCAACTTTAAACGGCGATTGGCCACGCTTTCCCTTCATTAGAGCGATGTCAACAGGCGCTCTGGGAAGGTGTACAGTTAGCCTGTCCTGTTGCCCCCTGCGCTTTGAGTTATTGCTCTGCGCTTTGATGAATAAGGGCGTGAGAACGGGAACGGGAACAGGAATATGCGGCTGCAGCTTGCATCTTGTACTGCAAAGGTGGAGTTATGAATGAGCTGTGCCAGGCTGATCAATGATATGAGTCATCAGTGACCTCATCGCGAGGACCTTCGAATAAAAGAATGTGCGTAGTAAACGTTCCGGCAACTATAACGATAAACCTCTCTTGACGCTTCCGACTAATTAAACGTTCACAAAATAAACACTCAATATTTAAAATAAAAAACATTAAAAAACACATTTAATATACCAGAGCTGTAGTGAACTTCGTAAAATGCTAAATAAAATCTTGTACGATGATTTATTACTACCTTACAATTATAAAAATTAATATACATAATGTATGTATAAAACACTGGAGAAGGTTTTAGTATTTTATTAATGAGTAGATTCAGAAATTAATCGTTAGTGATAAAGGTATTTTTAAGTAACAAAGCCTGCTGGCTGACAAGAGGAATAGTTTTCAAAAACGGCTTAATAAATCAATGACTCCAATTTTGTAGTAGCTAAAGTGGATAGCCACTGTTTAAAATTGATACCATTGTCGATCGAGCTTCGAAATTCCAGAATTAGTTCCTAGCTAGATTGCTAGATTTAGCTGGATAGGAATTGCTAGATTTAACAATTAGTCCTTAGAAAAAATTAGTGAATTAAAACGAGTACAAGAAAGTGACAAAAGTTATTTCGAGTTTACCAAAAACACTGTTTTCTCGTAAAAATAAACGTTCTTGACTAAGAAGAAAAATTACTGACTACAAAAAAATAATTATAATAACATGCATAGGTATGTAATTAAACTGTAATGTAACCATTTAAACTTTTATATAAACTTTCTAATTTATTTTGTCTTTATTCATCTTCTTAGTGAGATGATATGCTCTGTAAGCTTCTCCTAATTTCTTTGATTATTTCGATTCTTTTCAAAAGGTGAATTTTACATAGCAGCTATTGCAAATATGTTGAATGATTTTGTAAATGGGAATACTTATTCGGTCCAGGTCCACCATTATGTTTTCTTTTCGGTCCTTACTAACTACTTGAAACGTTCGAATTTAACAATAACAACTTCGTTAATATTTACTATTTAACATTGCCTATATTTCAAATGTTGTTATATAGGTTATTAGGCTATTATTATAGATTGTAGGTATAATATTTTTACCACAGACATATGTACTTGGTTCTTGCCCATTCACAATAAACAGTATGGCCACAAAAGCCACAAGCTTGTAACCTAATTTTCAAATTAATTGCTGATTGACTAATAAGTATTGATTAGAGTGCTAGGGAATGGGTACGTAGTTAGTTTCTCTACAGGATTTTGCTATATCGCAATTATATAATTATATTATAGTTCTAGTTAATCACTGCATTTAATAGGATAGGCATGCAACTAAATTTCATTTATAAATATAAATAAAAATATTTAAATATGCTTTATAATTATTTCTTCGAGAATAGGCACTGTAAATATATACTGATCTGATACAATGAAACATTTCTAACGACTTCCATTCGCCGGCCCCAGGCTGGGCCACCAAAGAGGACGCCGACTATAAATTATAAAAAGTCAATTATTCTAAAAGGGATCGGATCGGATTTAATAACAGCGCCCCCAGCGGCGGAAGAAGACAAACTGCTCGAGGAACCTTGTATCGTCATGTCCTCGTTAACGTCCACCGTTAAAGTCTCCGCTTCAGTATGCATGAGGATTTGTAACCTTCTCTCGGAGATTAATAGCGCTCTCTACAGGAGCATTTATTATTTCATTATCGGATGAGATCTGAGAGGGTGTTGTGTAACAAGATGTATGTGTCCCCTCCGTGTCCTTTAACAAGAGAGGCGTCAGGTTGTCACTGTAAACTTCGACCGTCATAAGCAATTTTAGTTTGACCTTGAGGGTTTTTATGATAACGTAACGTTCATAATACGTTTTGCATATTAATGAAACTTTTAATAACAATAGGAATCAGTTAGGGATGTTTTTCAGTAGAGAGTTTTCCAGGTAGAATGACACATTGATAAAATAGAAAATATTTTATAATGATACTCATAGTTCGGGACCAATCAATGATATGGTCAGAATAAAAACAATAAGCTTTAATTTTTATTTATTCTGACAGCCGATCTTCTGGCCCAACCATGTTGGGCATATTAAGGACTACAAAATAGATGTGAGACTAACCGATTAAAATTAATGCATCACAAGGAAGATTGATATGATGGAAAAAAAAATCCAGCAAGTAGGCCAGTATTAGCTTCCCCATCATTTCTATGAGGGTACACAAGAAAAAATAGATGTAAACAACAAATATGTAAGGAAAATCAACGTTCATTGCAAATTTCGAAATGTTGCAGAAAATTAAATAAAACATATAAATGTATATACTCAATCACCTGTCATCCGTAATTATAGCAACTCACAAAGCAATACATATCATATACATACATAGCAAAGACATACGAATTATTTTCAGGGATCCTCCTCAAAATCTTAGGAGGGAACGGTCAAGGACATCGGTCTAGGCTTCATGAGAGTATTGAGAATCGTGACCTTTGAAGAACTTTAAAGTTGTAGCCGACATTCAGACTTTCATCTGTCCCGCAACTAGAGATGGACTTAATGATCGCCAACTTCGGTCATAACATTTTTGCTTGAATTATGTTTTTCAGGACGTAAGATAAACCCACATTAATTTTTCTTTACCGATATGTCTTGCAAACCACGATGATTTTACCCGCCATTAAATAAAAGAACAACATGGCCATTCATAAAACAATGAATCATAAGAGCTCAATCCGATAAACCACATCATCAGATCTATTTCAGGGAGTGACGCAAAAGAGTGGAGCATGACCCTGCGCTGACAACGCACTACTTAATAAAACCACTGACAGAGTAAATTAGAAAAGATATCCTTCAGGATATGCAGTTGTCACAGTTTAATTTGCATTAAAGAGCGTATTGACCTTCCCACCATTGCAGACGATGAAGTTCTTGCAGGCACGAACATTTCATATAAATAAGTCCAAATCAGGACAGCAGATTTCAATTGTATTACAGATTGAACACTGTTATTCAGTGTTCATAACAAGGTAATACATCAATTATTTATACATACAGATAAGAAAGCTCATATTTATATTATTTCGTCATCAGAATGTTATTTTATGCAATTTTAGATATTTTAAAATAATAGCTGGAAATTTACTGAAACACTACCTGTACCCCGTGAAAAGATTTGCGAGTTAAACACACACCCAAATTTCAATTTTTTTTATATTTAACTTTTGAAAGATAATGTTAGTAGCAAATGGCAGAAATATGGTGTCTATCATTCCTTATATTCATTCATCATCATACTGTACATATTGTAAAAAATCTTTAAAAAAATAACAAATATTTAAGTTTGAGGAATGATAAGAAGAAAAAATATATTTAACAAAAAAATTAATTTTTTTCTAGTAAAGCTAGTACTGTTAATAGATATGATTTTATTACCTATACAACAATAGGTTATCAGAAAAAAACCTGTTTTTTTTTTTTAATTGAATCATATTAATATTATTCAAGATGAATTTTAAATTCTGAAAACATTTTCTAAACCGTTAGGGGGAGGAGGGGCTACCAGAACTTTCAACGAAACAACCGGTTATCAACAAAAATTTTGACAGTAAATATTCCAAGGCCAAAGGGGTGAACATTTTTTCCTCTTGATTTCCGAATTTATTAAAAAATGATGATTTCACACAATAATTTCATCTTGTAAAATGTTTTTGCAGTGAACTTGCTACCATTTGTATGATGTTATCATGACAACGATTACAATAGTATCTATTGTAGACTGAAAGCGTGTTAAACTGAAATATAAAAGTAGCTAATCTGGTTAGAATTACACGCACATAGACAGCTATTTTCTCTTAACTTTGTGATGTTTTTCAACACCTTGAGATTTTCAATCATCAAAAGCTGCGGCATCAAACTTCTAGTACTGCTAGTAAACTAGTAGCATTTGCGAGCACTGAATAATAATTTCCTGACAAGGACTCGAAGAAAGGTGATACCCGCGAAGAAATCCCAGCCGAGAGCCGAGAGCCGAGAGTGACTTAACAGCGGGCAGAGCGGTGAAGTGGGCCTCTAATTACATTGGCACTATCCGACAATGAGGAGGGGCACTAATGATAAGTCGTGACTGGAGATTGGCCAAGCCGTGGCCTCCCTTCGGAAAACAACCAATCAGAGTGGATCTTGGATCTGGGACCGTTATGGCTGGAGGACCACCTCCTCAACGCTCCGTAAATAAATTATAATCGGACTTATCTCGGCGGCACGCTCGGACGTTATGTTTTTGCATGGCCGATAGGATCTGCCTTATGTTAATTCGTTACTCCCGCCACCATTGTCAAGCAATTAGTTTGGAAGCATGTCGGAGCCATGTCGGAAACGAATTACCACTAGTATAACAATCGAGATGGCATGTGAATGCGTTATGGCACCGAAGAATAAGTCTTAAATGAGTTACTTAATGATAATAGTATAAAATGAAACAACTTACTTTTTTATTTTTTAAATCCATTTCTATTCGCACCTGTCACAGATGAGTGTGACAATAAGCAAATCCGAGGATAGAAAAAGCTGAGATGGCGAAGGGTGGTACCCACCGGCACCTATTTCCGTTCTTGAATTTGTCCCTTAATTTAGAAAAGGAGATCTCTCATCCTGATCCTTTTTAGTCGCCTCCTGATGGGCGTGTTAGCCGTAGCCACATAATAAAGTTTATTATCAAAACGGTAATAAATAGTACGTATGTTTAGGTAGATATTTGATTGTATTAAGTCGGTATATAGAGTTTAGTTGTTTACGAACCAATGAGCATCTGTTATTAGTCTTATAATTTTGAAAATCGTAGTTTTTGTAATGGCTTCTTTTTTGTTGAATCATAAATCTGTGAGGCGTGCGTCCATATAGGTTAAAGTATGTATTTAGTATGTGTATGTATTTAGTTTCTGTATAAAATTCTATTTTGATGATTTGGAGATTTGGAAAAAAGAGAGTATAGTAATTTCGCGGTTGGCGTGGTGCCCTACAAGTCAGAATGAAAAAAATAGTCTAAACAAGTAACAAAATGGTGATTAAATATTCACTTATTTCTAATTATACACATCATCTTAAGCCCATATCGGCATATTCCTCACAGATTTGCGGCATAACCAAAAGGATACAATTATAACAAGTCCACATTTTTAATAAAATTTATTACGATTGATAACAAACACCTTGATACGTGACTAACAAAACTCTACATCCTAACTTACAATTATGAATAGTTTACCAATACCTAAGAACTCTACTAACGATTTCCTTCCGAGCAATACGATGATGGAACTAAGGTGATGGATGATCGATCTCCTTCCGTGACCTTCATATAACGTTCCTATGTAGTCGGAAAGTTTGCTGGCTGTAAATTCCTATATGACAGTTACGGATTAATATCAGGAAGTAAAAAAAAAGTACTTATCAAGCTTGTTGTCATAAAGGGAAAAAGTCCTATATCAAAACAGAAATACATTTTTCCTCATAGAAACACTGGAATCATAAATTCTCCAAATGAATCCTTTTCCTCAGTATACATCAGAGCTAATGCTACAAGCTCGCTGATAGGTATAATAACTTAGTCTCAGTATATCGTCGAATTTGAATTAATTAATGACATCAGGTGGCGAGTTATGCTGATTTAATTAAGAGACCAGGTAATAAAAGGCTTGTCAGCGGAGGTACGTCAGTCGCGCACCTGATGGACCGGGAGGACGGGTTCCCCTACAGCTAAGGATGTGATAATAGATGTACCCCGAAAGGAGAGGGGGGAGGAGGGTGCACTTCTTAATGGCCAACCATTGCCATTTAAGCTCAATATTGATTACATTAGTCAACTGGTTATCATATCACTCCATCTAATATCGTGTAGGTTGTATTTTCCTTGAATTAACTATAATTGGATGTACATATGTACACTTCCGAGCTTTAATTTAGTCCATTCTTACTTTCAACAAGTTCCAGACTCGTAATTATGGACAGATAAAAACTTGTAAAATGGACCAATGAATAATATCCCTAGTTGAGGGAGAAAAAAAAAAAATACCAAGATATTCTGTAATATTTTAAAGTCATCATATAATATATATTACGCCGCCTTTAAAACTTGGTTTATTTGTTTTTATACTAAAGGATGATCTGATCTGTTCTGCAACACTTCATATTTTCCCGGATCTTACATAAGCTTCGCTACCTTAGAATAAGTCACGGGAAATTTGTCCGTCAGTAAATCCTGGGAATTTTCCTAAAAGGAGAAAACTGCTGGGCGATTTTTTCTTTTTCCGATTTGAACACTTTCTTCTACTTCATAATTCATTTTTTGTTTGTTTAATTTTTGTTAATAATCTTTCTAAGTTAATTTCAGGAAGGCTTCCATAAGAGTTCAACAATAAATATTTTTACATGATGATAAAAGGAGTCATATTTTTAAAAACTCTCAGTAATTTATCGTGTGATTGTTTCAATTTATAATTAATGATCTTGAAAAGTAAAATCTCAAATTTAGAGGAGAGAGAGCTGATTTTTATTTTTCTTGGTAGACTATAAAGGTTCATTACTGGAAATAATAAACCAAAAAAATGTACGCTCACAAAGAGGTTAATACCTAACTTTACAAGCCCGAAATTTTAGTCTTCTCGCAATTAATATAATGTGGATTTAAGAAATTAATTTTTAAAAAGTTTTCATTATTCTTAACAGCAAATATGTGAGTCTCACGTCCACCATGATAATTCACAAATTGATAATTCTTAAACCATTGGTGGTAAGTAATATATTCTATATTACTTTTTTAAGTATTATATTATATTTTATTATATATGACTATTTGGTGTAATGTCCAGATTAAAATGATGCTGAAGAAATTGAAATGCATTTTTATTTTGCTGGTAACGTTATCAATTCACACTCAAAGTTGGTCACTTTGCCTCAAAAATGCAAACAAATTCTTTTTGCAATTTTTAATGGCACATTTTATCTGTCAAATTATACCAATTCTTGCTTTCTAACATTTACAGAAACGGACCTATGAGCGTTTAAAAATGTCACTAAAGATGTCTGAAAGTTTTTCTGTCCTGACATACCAGTTGGAGGAACTTAATTCTGCCTTAAAAAAAAAAAAAAAGATCTGCGATTCAAATAAATATACTCGTTCCATGAATCACTCTCATCTAAAACAATGGACAATAAATTAAAATTATTGCTGAGAGATTCCTCACTAAGCTAGACAGGCAATGATAATTAAACAATACATCACTCAACAAACCTCTCGTCACCATATTATTCTATCGATGAACTAATTCTATAAGTCATTAACAAACATCTTCGCTATTGTGCTTTTTTTTTTAGAAAATTGATGAATTGTTGAGCTCCTACACAATTACAATTATCACAATAAGCGATGACTAAAAGACAATCACAAAGTGTTTCGAAGGGCAGCATTTGTTGGTTCCGATTAGGGCCAAAAAAAAAAAGAAAAGAAAAAAGAAAGTAGCTTGCTGGTAGATAAACACCGATATAGCTGTACTGCAAAAGTTGTAAGGCACTACTTTATCAACAGTTTGGAACTAATATTTTTAAAACTACATAATAATACACCTTAGCTATATTTCGTGGCTGATTTCTGATACATCAGTGTTTAGGTTTCGTGCTCCGTAAAATTCTTACCAGTTGATGACTTTGATTTAACGAGAACGCACTTACCTCACATCATCTTGCATACAGTATATCATACATAAAAATCAATAAAAAAGATAACTAAGGAAGGAAAGGGAAAGTTACTAGTCAAAAACTAAAGGAAATTAGTGATTTGTTTATGGACTGTCAGTTGTTTATGTTCTAATTCTTCATTAGAAGAAATTTATACTCCTTTTTTTGGGAGGAGAGGGGAGAGGGGACGAATTTTAAAAAGTAGCTAAAAATATACAGCACTCCAAGTATGAATTAAATACAAATAAAATAAATATAACACAAAATCAATATATAGGTTTCGAACATATGAAAGGTCAGTTCCTAGGGTATGGGAGAAATGAAAGAAAAACAAACTTTAACTATATAAATTTTATTCAAAATAACTTCAAGATAAATATGGTGGATGTGGTAGAAATTCAATTTTAAGATCAGTTACTCTAAAAAAACTTACTTGGTCAAAATTTGAAATTCTACCAGTTCGACCATATTCACTTGACTTGTGTCCAACCATTGAGTTGTGACTACCATTTCTTCAGAGCGCTTGACGCATTAAAAAAAATTATATATTCCAAAATAAAAACGATGTAAAAATTTCATTTTTCGAGGTTATTGATTAAAAGCCAAATAGTTTCTTAGTACAGGGGATAAAAACCATGTTGGGCGTTGAGTAATGGCTGAAGAAATGGTAGTCACAAGTCAATGGTTGGACATAAGTCAAGTGAATATGTTTTGAAACTAACGGAAGTTATTTTGAATAAAAATAATATCCTAAGATATTATCTTTTTTACTTTCTTATATTATTAGATATTATCTTTATTACTTTCTTTTTCCTTTCATGTGCGTCATACCCTAGGAACCGACATTTCATTTATTCCAATATAATAATATAATATAATATAATATAATATAATATAATAATAATAATAATAATATTAATTAGGTTCCCCGAAACAGAAGGATTTCTTATAGCAATCCAGGATCAGGTCATAGCAACTAGGTCTTACTGGCGACACGTCTTGAAACAACAGAACGTATCAGACAAGTGTAGGCTCTGTGCCAGCACATACGAGTCTATTCAGCACATAATTGGAGGATGCGGTGCGTTGGCTGGCACAGAATACCTCAAGAGGCATGATGATGTTGCCAAAATCTATCACCAGGCGATAGGACTAAAAAGAAAATTATTAAATGACTTGATGCCATATTATAAGTACAGTCCTAAAGAAATCGTCCAGAGGGTAGGGATAAGATTGTATTGGAATCAGTCGTTTATAACAGACCATTCCGTGACCCACAACAGACCTGATATCGTGCTGATTGATGGTAATATGAAGACAGCAGAGATAATAGATATTGCTGTGCCGAATGATGGAAACACTAATTCAGTATGTGCAGAAAAAATTCGAAAATATCAAGCTCTAGCAGCTGAACTAAAAGATCTGTACAGACTGGATAAAGTGATTGTGAGGGCTATTGTGATCTCCAGCAATGGTCTGATACCAGTGTCCACTGTGGAAGCGACTGAACGGCTGGGCCTCTCGACGGCTGTTATAAATGAAGCCCAGAAAGCTGTGCTGTTGAATACCTCAAGGATTGTAAGGAGTTTTCTAAACATACAATAAAAACGACTAAACAAACAGTGACCTGAGTGGTTGGAGTTGATGCTCCCCCTCTCCAGGAAAAACCCTTTTTCGAAAGTGTCGAAAATTAAATAATAATAATAATAAATAATAAATAATATAATATAATATAATAATATAATCTTTGTAAAAAATCGCTATCTCGCTATTTGCCGATTGACTGTTGCAATTTGCTCACAGTGATAACCTAACCTGTACCACTACAATCCATGAAGGCCTAGGGTTCAGTAAAAAGTAAGGCCCGTACTGTTTCTTAGCCAACGGTTGAGCAAGGAGGTAATTTGTAATTTCTGCCACTTTATAGAGGCTGGGTGATCCCCAGGATGGTCTACCAATCCCACAGGGTCGGTCCACGGCTGATAACAGAATAAATAATTATCTGCCACAGCCGGCCTCGAACCCGGGACCGGGAGCATGATAACACATTGCCTTATCACTAAGCTACTCCGCTCACAATGATAGACTAAGTAAAATCTGCTATTCATCGTACTTGTAGCTATATAGATATTATAGGATTACCTATCTTATGTATAAATACTCTATATACATTTTCGGATGATACACTAATATAGTAATAATAAAGTAATTCCTAATAAGTTCATTCTTGTTATTTTGCTACTAGATTAAAAATCTGATTTTTTTTTTTTTTTTATAATTGCATAAGAGAAAGTAGAACCGATAAATGTTATTATAATTATTTCGAAATATTTTAAGTAATAATTTAGTGAATAGGAGCACGTATGGTCTGGATGTATCACATATGTCAGTGTTCATGGTAATGTCGATAAAACAAGAATGAATACAAGAAAAATTCAATGCACTCCTCAGCTGCATTATGCATCAGATAACTTACACAGGTGCCTTCTGATTGAAGTCTCGTTCGGCGGCTAATAACTCGACCCCATCCGGAGGACTGATGATGATGGCAGTTTAACCGCTGAAGGACGCCCGGGGATAATCATCTCCGGCGATGATTCCCGACGCGGGGAACCCACTCTGGCTAATTTTCAGTTTGTTTTCGGCGGCAGAGCGATCAAAGGGCTGTTGCCTCCGTGATAAGATAATAGACGTCGGTCGGTTAATGATAAGCCAGGCACGCTAACTGTTCTCGGGCCAAACAGGTGACATCTATCCGTTAGTCTCCTGGCGACGAGTCGCTGGGAATCTTAGTGGTCCTTGTTTCTTGATTACTTCCATCAATAAGATCATAAAGTGGCAATATTGTACACGTTAGTTTTATTACCCTTAGCCAAAGGTGCTAAATTATTATTGAATCGATTTGAATCCTACACCAGTTATCGACTATTTTGAACCAACAGTTAACAATGATTATCGATAATTATTATTTACTTGGCTCCATTGCTCAACGTACTCAACAGTCTCTTTTCCTCTTTTAGTTCATGACCCAGTAGCAACATTGTTTAGGATAAGCCTTTATTATTTTATTGAAAAAAAAAGGTATGTTTCTGTTCGGATGTTCTTGTATTGTGGATTGTTTTGTGGTGGCGACACATTACTTGCGCAAGCTTTACTGACCTGCCATCTAATGACTAGCCGATGAGGATAGACTTTAACGGGCTCGTATAGCTAAACTCAGTAGATATAAATAAACTTGATTATAGATTGATAATGGGTATGTGGATAAAGTTGTTAATAATTGGAAGTTGAAAAAGTTTATCTATTCAATGCAGGAACTAGTAAAAAACGCTGAAAAATTTATTTATGTTTCAGTATTGAATGAGGATTGAATGTTAGTCACATGTCAAGATAAAGCAATAGGTAGAGGCCCTGCTGCGCCGTTGTTTACCAACAATGATCCCACTTCTCCAAGCTATATAATATGTATACATTTACATATATACCTGAAAAATTTAAAAGGTACGATTCAGAGAATTCTAGTTTTAGTTTCTTTACTAGTCAAAAATGCAACACGGTTATACGTCACCAGATTGGCTGGTAGAATCTGTAGATGTTACTTATGGTGATGAATTCCCAAAATTTAATTGGGTTTAACAATTAGTAATTATCAAGTAACGATTTCCATCTCGGAGAGTATTTAAGCGACTAACAAGTGTGCCTGTGAGCTAGTGGGTACGTTCTTTGTATGGGAAAAATACAGACATATTGTTTGCTAAGGAAACTGCGAGCGTATATAGCTAGCTGAATCGGATATGGAATCAATAAAGTGTACAGCCATGCTCAGGCATTAAATTGAGCTATCAAAGCCTTAGCGATAGTAAAACCGACCTATCAATCCGCTAATCGATTTATCACCAGAGGAGCCGAACATAATACACCTGCCCTATTGGATAAAGAGGCAGTCAAAAGGAGTCGAACAAAAGCCTTAGGATACTGACACAAAGACCTCCTATGGAACACTTTCTTCAGCCCACCTCATGGCCCACGCCGCCTCAGATCGTCGTAGGCAACCAATGGCCCATTGTCCCCTTATATTTAAATATTCAATATCTTTTATAGCTACATGAAATATTGCGAAACAAGATGTGATAAATAAATGTTTATTTTTAGTTAAATAATTGGATTTATTTATGGTCGATTATGTACCATGCGGTAATTCAAGAAAGAGATACCTTATGTATCATTCTGCCATTTATTAACAAATCTATTTTATTGCGGCAGGTCCTTAGTAGGAGTAGAAATTCCTTTAGTAATTTATGCCATTCATTTCTAAGGCTTTTTACTTCTTGGGACTCAGTTATTTGTAGCCTGTGGCAGAGATTTTATTGGCATGGATGAGTATCACCGTTGAATGAACAGGTAGTTAATAACTAACATATCAGCAAATTTAGTCATTAAATCTAGAGTTAACAAGATGAAAACAGTCAAATGGTTAATCCGATTATTGTCTATTCAATAGTTTTAAAGTAAACTGGACATAATTTAATAGTAACTGAAAGAAAAAAGTGTAAATGATTTTGGAACAATAATAAACGTCATTGGTCTTATTATGAACACCTTCAAAAAATGAACCCCTGCCAATAAAGACTTATTAGTTATACAAAAAACGGACGAGTTTATTAATGAGTATTTAATAGAAAAGGAGTATTTAGAAACCCCCAGATTCCTCCAAAGAATTGCGCGTGTTCTAGGAAAATCTCTGGAAGATTGTTCTTTTTTTATTTTTTCGTCTAATTTGTTTATAAAAAAAGTATAATCTTGGAATAGGAATCTGATAGGATCTGATTTTCTGGTATAGAATAAATTATATTGTTTATCGTTTTTTTTTCTCTTTTTACGAACTAAATATAATTAGAAAAATAGATAATAATTCTTTTTTTTTTTAAGATACTAAAGCTAGTTTGAATAAACAGTAACTTTTGATTTGCAAAAAATTTCCATTTCTCTCCAATATTTACTACAAGGAAGTTGTAATAAAAATCATTGCTATTAATTAAATTTTTCAAAAAATATAATTTCATTTGGTATTTTCAAAAAAATCTTTAAAAAAATAAATTAAAGAAATTTTAATTTGACAATTAATGTAAATTAAAAGGCGGGTTAGGCTTTGTTCTACGATAATTTCATGCAATTTGTGAATGACAGTTGAAACAGCTTATATCGGCTGGCGTATATCGGCAATGTTAAATAGCAGTCATTCTATCGAAGGTTTTCAATTTAGCAGGCAAGGCTAGCTGCTACTTTAGACGGATTAAAACATTTATATTTAAACTATTTCATAATAAATTTGAATTGAAAAGTAGGAAACGCGGCTATTGCTATTCTTGTTTTTTTTTTTCAACCTAAATAGTAGTCATCCCAATCCACAAAAAGGGGGACAGGATGATATGTAGCAACTACCGAGGTGTCTCCTTACTACCGGCCTCATATAAGGTGTTCTCAAATATTCTCTTTCAGCGTATGTTGCCCTATGCAGAGATACTGGGTCCATACCAGTGTGGCTTCAAGAATGGAAAATCAACTATTGCTCAAATCTTGAGGCTTCGCACTATTCTAGAAAGAGGAAATGAATATAATTTAAAAAAACATCATCTCTTCATTGACTTCAGGGCTGCTTATGATAGCATAAATAGAGTAGAGCTGTACAAAGCCTTAGATAGCTTTGGAATATCCTCCAAACTTGTTAGGCTCACCGAGCTCACCATGAAGAACGTGCAATGCTCGGTACGGATTAATAGCGACATAACTGAAGAATTTAGCACATGGTAAAGCATAAGACAAGGAGATACCCTGGTCTGTTTACTTTTCAATTTAGCCTTAGAAAAAGCCATACGGGAGGCTGACCTTCAGACAACAGGAACAATGCTAGAGGAACCACCTCTACCAGCTTATGGCCTATGCTGACGACATAGATATTGTCGGCAGATCATTAACAGCAGTAATGGAAGCATTTCAAGCCTTGGTTGGACCAGCAAAGCGACTAGGATTAGAGGTGATTAGCTCGAAAACCAAGTACATGGTACCTTGAGAAGCGCCCATGGAAGGGGAAACAGTGACCATCGGTTCTTATAAGTTTGGCATAGTAGCCGAGTTTGCATATCTGGGCTCAATTGTAACACAGGACAACGCAGTTGAAAGGGAAATCAAGAACAAGATAATGTTGGCTAACCGGTGTTACTTTGGACTGCGTAGAAACCTCGTAAGTAACCATATCTCCAGATAAACGAAGTCAGCTATATAAGATCATCATACACCCAGTACTCCTGTATGTGTCTGAGACCCTTTCGAAGAACAGTGAAAAGGAACTTCAGATCTTTGAAAGAAAAGTCCTCCGTAGGATACTACAAGGAAAGAGAATCGGAAATGAATGGAGGAGAAGAAGCAACCAGGAACTCCTAGATATCTACCGAGAGCCCGATGTTGCCCAAGTTCTACGCACAGGAAGGCTACGTTGGGCTGGACATGTGGCCCGAATGGGAGGCGAGGAGATGCCAAGGAAGCTGCTGACAGAGCAGCTCTTCGGGCGAAGACGGAGAAGAAGGCCGAAGCTTCGATGGTCTGATGGAGTGACAAATGACTCGAACTATGCTCGGCATCAGGGACTCGATGGTGGCTGCCATAGACAGAAATGCTTGGAAGACGCTGGTTGAGGAGGCCAGGACTCGTCCCCTAGTTGTAGCGCCGAACTGATTGATTGATTGACATTAAAAATTAATGATATTTTTTATGAAATTAAAATATTAAATTAAATAAATTGAATAATTTAAACGATCATTACAAATTAATATTGTTTTTTTTTTTATTGCAATTTCATTTTGTTGTTTTTTTTTATGTTATTATTTCATTTATCAAAAATAATAATGTCGTGAATTTTGTTAAATGATTTGTGTGCCGCCAGATAAAGTTTGGGAACCACTGGTCTATACCACCTAATCAGAATTTATTATGGTCAAGAATATAAGCAATTTATTTTACAGAGCCGTTATCGTACCAATTACGGAGGTTAATTTTTATGGTAAATTGCAGTGTGTTCTCCATAATTTTCACAGTTCGGAGCTTTATCATGGAATGCTGTAGCAAATACCATTCCATCCCAATGTTTGGCCGATAGATTGGATGAAAGAGAAATAACTTCAGATGAATTTTTTAAATCAATGCTCAATAATTTATACAAGTAATATTACATAAGACTAAATAATTTTCCGTATTTCTCCAAACTCGCCTCTGATATCACAAGTGAAAGTGCTCAATCAGGGTTACAGCGGCACTGACTAAACACAAATTGGATGTAAAATAAAAAAATAAATAAAATAAAAGATTGTATTCCGAGAGTTACAATTTCATTCCATTCTGGTAATCGTTTCCTGAATACATTTATTCACCTGAATTATGTCTAACCAAGGATCATTTCTTAGTTCGGCTTCGTTGGAGATTGTTCTGGCGTGACTTATTTGTCAATTTGTTAACCGATCAGAATTGCAAAACCATTCAGATTTGCATTCATTAAATGAAACTACTAAACTTGATAGAATTATACGCTTTTTTTTTTTTTGCTACCATTCAATTTTATTTAGTCGACTGCCTTATATATCCCAAATTAATTGACATTCACCGGTTTAAATTATCATGAGAGATGATGACATTTGCATATTCATAATTTTTTGAATGACTAGGTACTTCGAAAATATTATTAAAGCGAATGACCGATTCGAGTTTGATTGATTACAACTTTTTGACTCCATAACATTAAAAATACATCGCCCAATATAAATGCTTATGCAATAAACATTAAAAAAAAAAATAATGTGGATGTCCAAAATTCATATGTACCTATATCCAAAATTTTTGTTTTATCCTCAAAATTAATGAAGGTAAATCAAAGTAGTAATAAATGTATATGTATTAGTAATAAATAAATTTAAAAAAAATGCAATTGACAAAATTTATCAATGGCATCTCGGAACTGTTCACGTAATCAATCTAAAATATGCGATGATATGTTACACGATTTACTGAACTCGACACCACAGTAATAGGAGAAAAAAACTATGGAAATAACCTTGCACAGATTTCACTATAATGAAAATTCAATCTCCATCATTTTCCATGTCGGAAGAAAGAATTATTATTACGGGCATTATTAAATAAAATTACCAGAAACCGATCAGTAGGAGAAAATGGGGCTGGTTGGCATAAGGGGTAGGATGGCCAACTGCTTTTTATTTTCACCACCCGGGGCTCTGAAAAAAAAACGCCTTCTCACTGTGTGCCGTCCAACTCTACAACTAGTTATTATGAAGTTTTCAGTGCCGTGTGAGTTTCCATGGAAGATTGATTTACGAAAGTTTGTTTTCCAGCTTGATAAATACATATTTTTCTTTAGTTTTCTTTTTCTTCTACAGAATTCGCATGCAAAGAAATTCCTCCATTCCTTGTAATATATTATTTTATTTTCCATTATGAATATTGTAGTGTAAAACTCTTTTCGATTTTTGCTTCCTTGGGCCTTGACAGCCATTATTGTTTTGAAAGCCGGTTCGGGGCTGGTTGGCCAACATGTTTCCAATGTGAATATTAATGCGATAATATTGTAATATAAGATGCGATAATGTGAATATTATTAATGCGATATAGTCGAAAAGTATGTGCTTAAAAGTTTGTATAGTTTCTCTGTCGCAGTTACACGAATATGTGTTTTTCAGATGAAATCTTTTGAAATAAGTAGGTAGCGTTCTGTCAGCAATTGTGTCAG
This sequence comes from Rhaphigaster nebulosa, assembly GCA_948150685.1. NCBI lineage: Eukaryota > Metazoa > Arthropoda > Insecta > Hemiptera > Pentatomidae > Rhaphigaster > Rhaphigaster nebulosa. The sequence continues at coordinate 114,463,349 of OX411309.1, read as the reverse complement.
TTTATAACGTGTACTATTTATTTTGTTGTAGTTTTGAAGTATAATATGAGGTATATATTTTTACAACGTCCTTTTATCGATAGTTGCCGTTTTATCTGTTCCCGTCTCGAATTAAGTCTGTCCTGATAAATTTTTAATATAGGATATAGGCACTGAGTAGTAGTCGATTGGTAAGTGGCTATCAGTAGCAGCTAATTTAGCCAAAATGTCAGCTCATTCATTGTCGGAGATCCCACAAAGATTTAGTCTAAGACTTGTTTAGTTTAATTAATTAAGACTTCATTCCACCACAAAAAAGTACCCATTTTTTTTTTTTTGTATACATATAATATAAAATATAATATAATATAAATATATTTATAAATCATAATTAAATTTTTAAAAGAACACTTGTTAAAAAGGACATCAAGAAATATATCTAATAGTAATTTTTTTAAAACTATTTATAAAAAAAGGCAATCAATGATATTAGGTATATTAACTAATACTTGTGAACTAAAAATAGTATCTGTGAATTGTTTCTCCGTCACTGTTACATTTGCCAGATGAAATGTTTTAAAGTAGTGTTTAGATGGTCTCTGTTCTGTCAGCAATGGTGGCTTTTTTATTTATTCATTAACTTTTAAAATAAATTCAAAGTCCACAGAAACTAATGGCATATTGCTAAAGATATCTTTAGTAGGGTTATATAATGACGAACATGAAAAACTACAATAAATTCTGCCGAACGTAGGTATAATTCTTGCAAAGGGTATCGTAAATTACCAGAACCATAATAAAGGTGGCTCAATTAGAAGAAACACGCCGTAAAATAAAAGGAAAATAATTGATTATGTTGAGAGGGGGGGAGAGCTCTGGTAGGAAAAGTTATTAAGGAAGAGATTATATGACAACTGATTAGCTCCACCACTATAAGCGTTTTTTACAGCGCTTCTCCAAAGGCGGGAACTTTTGACGCCAAAACCGGTCTCCCGCGCCCGCCAAGTCGCAGCCTTGACTTACTTTATTCTGCCTTCGTTTAATTGTTCAAATCCTCTTTCTCCGCCTTCTTTTCTTCACTTACTCTCATTACGTGTCTTTTACTATTTCACAAATATATTTCATGAGGTAAATGTTATAAAATTTAAAAAAAATACATAGAAAAGAAAAGATATCTCAAATAATGACAGAGCTTGTTCCAAAGCTGCTGAAACTCCAAGATATTAAACTTCCATAAATAAAAAATATCATTATCGATTTTTTTTCTTCTAAAGATTACAATTTTTAAGTTTAAAATGTCTATATATCGAATAAAAAATAATTAATTTTATTTATTTTTTTTTAGTTCTTATTTATTGAAATTTATGACTGTATACAACATATATCAAGCAAATAGGCTGTACTGCACATATGTGAATTAAATGGCGTGAATAGGAAATGGAAAACTGATAATAATAATGTATTAAAAAAACTATAAATAATTTCTCGAGAGCTTTAAGGCTGTATGTGCCAATGAACGAAATTAATTCATTGGTACAAACAACTTCATTGGTACAAACATTTGATGTTTATTCCAAGTTCAACATTTATGTCGACGCATTTCATGTCAAACGCTTGACTTAATTCTTTATTTTCTTCTCGTGGTAATGTAATTATGAATATATAATAATAATATAACTACAAAGAATAAGAATAAAAATGTTATCATAACTGCTAATGGTGTTCTTCCGGAAATAATGAGCACATTTTTTTAGCGAAAAAAAATTAATGAATAAAAAAATTGAGATCGCAGAAGGCATTCCTTATAAAAAAACACATCACAAATTATACGAAAAGTGATAACTAATAAATATAAACTAATAAATAATAAATAAAGCTTATAGGTTGTTTTATTTATATATGGAGTATGTATATGAAAGCTTAGTAGTAATTTTATTTTAATTATTAGAAATCATATGCTGATATGGTTAGTGATCCCAGAAGAATGCCCATTACCATTAGGCGTATCCAGCCTTCCTCTAAAAGAGATATCTAAGTGACCTTGGGCTAATGGAGATATCTGTCGAGGAAGGATCAGGCAAGGTTCAAGGGGAACTAGAAAGTATTGGCTACGTTTCTATTGAATAATTCAGGAACAGTAGTGCAGTTCTATGTAAAGAAAATTCTTATTGATTAACATTCTACATTCCTGAATAAAACAAAAGGGTAATATGAGATTAATGTATCAACTTGGGAGGTGTTAGAGTAGTATGAATTTCGAGATCGGTTTTATTCCTTTCTTTTAACTGGTATGTCGTTTACGATATAACTTGGAGTATATTTTACAGTAAACTTTTAATAAGTCTAGTCAGTCAGTAAGGTGGTAGTAGGACAATTGAGGGAGGGACTGATCAAATGTAATTCACCCTAAAGGCACTGCTACTCGTACTGGTATTGGTGGGGGAATTAGATCGGTAAGTGGGCCTTGTGGTCTTTTTTGATAACACCTGGTGGCTACCTATTGGTCGCCGTCCTCTACTAACCAGTGTGGGAGTGTCAAGATTCGTTTCTCGGGACCACCGCAAAATAAATAATAATTATTAATATATAATAAATATTCACTCACCCAGATGGAAATCGAACCCATAACGTTCCGAACGTTATATAGATTCAATTTAACAGAGAGTGGATTTTAATTAATGCCCACTTGATCTTATTTTAATTTAATAAGTATTTTAATAATTTAATAATTTTAATTTAATTTTAATAAGTGTCTTACTTTTAAAGTGATAACGAGACGACCGAGCACGTTGGGACAAGGATACCAGAGTGCTCGGTTCGGAACAGTGTGGGTTCGATTCCCACCTGGGTCAGTTAAAATTTCGCACCGGTCCCTAGAAATGAATCTTGGCACTATATCTATCACTATGAGCAGTACGAGGCGGAAACCCGTAGTTAGCCGTCATTGGCAAAAAAAGGACCAAAAGGCCTACATGCCGGAAAAATCCACCCGTCCGTCGTCCGCGGCTTTTCTCCGATAATACTGAACCGGCATTCTTCAGATTTGAAGTCACATGTCACCCAAAGGAGGTCCTCGGAACTCGAAATAGCAATCCGCCTTTTTGGTTTAAAAAAGGTGGCCGAAAAGTGGTTTTATACTCCCGTAACTCGGCCACTTATAGCGATTATCTCGAAACATATAGCAGATACGAAGAAAATGGAAATTTACATTCTTAATGAAAACATTTCTAATTTTGGATAAGACAAATTTTTCTTCGTTTTCGAGATATTAGTGAAAACCCCAAAGAAGGGCCTAACGCACCCCCTACTTTTTTTTGTTAGTAAAATTAATGGTAATAAAATTCTCTACAAAACAATAAAAAAACAAATCATCGAAATCGGACCAGTATTAGCTGAGATACGGCGAATTGAACTTTTGAAAAAATGATACCGTATATTAAGCCATAGATTATGTTCAGAATTAAATTACATTAAAAAAAAAGTACCAAAAGACACGATTGTACTCTATATCTCTCGAATTAATGTTCTTTAATTTTGTACCTGTCCAACTGCTACTTTCCAAACTAAAGTGCTATATCAATATTAAAATATATATATATGTATATAGATATATACACGATGAAATCTATATATATGAACATAAGGTTCATATCATATATATATATATATACAGAATGAAACCCAAAACATATGTCTGCAATATCATCAACAATCATCTCTAATATAATGTATCTAATCTCAAAACTAATGTTTAAAAACTTTTTAAAATGTTATTATTGAAGATTATGTGATAATATCGTTCATTGTCTTTCTCAATTTTCGATGGTCTTATAGTATATACAAGGTCTTTAACCGTAAATAATATTATTTTAATTTTTAGTCACACCATTCGAATTTTTTTTTTCGCCCATCTATCTTTTTTTTTTTTTAAGTCAACAGAAAAAAACTTAATTTTTTTCTGTTTTTTAAATAGTATAGTATAAATAGTATTTTTAAAAATAAATTCTGTTCTTTTAAGCATTTTAAATAAAACAACAATAAATCGGATAATTGAACGACGTTGGAAAAAACCGTTCAACTACATCACGAAATTTATTTTTTCATGAGATCAGTTTCTAAGTAACCGATTGTTTTGGCCGAATATAATATTTTTTCACTAACTTTGCATCTGAGGAAATAAGGCAATGCCTACCTGACCATCCATTCATAACTAATTACTATAAACCCAGAACAGCAATAAATTATGTAACTATAGGAATAAATATGAGGAAAAAAATATATGAATGCTAATTACCGTCAGGTCGAGTTTCTGCAGAAGTCAAAACCCACCGCCCTGACCCAGAACAAGCTCACCTGAAAAAAAATAAAGGAAAACAAATAATTCAACGGAGCCAGCTGGGATGGCTGCTATCTAGCTCTAAAAGATTTTTAATTAGTTCCCTTGACAGTGTTCTCAATCGGACCTTGTTTTTTTTTTCCCCTCTTCTTCTGAAGGCCTACGCGGCGGCCGACAATCTCATTTACTATTCGCGTCTTCGTTATAACTGTTGAATTCAGAATTTTCTAAAACAGGTCCGTCCAGTTCCCCGGCCACGAGACCGATGTTCGGAATGAGATAGGTTCCTTGGCTCTGTCAACTCAGTCTCTTCCGTTTCTCGGGATGGAAAAAGAAAGTGCGATAATGCAGAAATATTTCACAAATATTAACAATTTAAGTAGCTTTAAAATGATCTACCATTAGAGGGTTGATGAAACTAGAGTACAATAGGACTAAAAATAACATTTTTTTAATATTGATATTTAATACAATAAAGTTCCCAGTACCGCAATTAAGTTTCATTATTATGTTGATGAAAATCACGATTATCGAAGAAGACTAAATAAATATTAGAATAATGAAAACAAAAACGTAAATAAAAGTGTATATTTTAAACCGAGTTTATATTTGCTTATCAATTATGAACCCATGAAAGAACTAAAATAAAATAATCTCTCCCCTCTCGAAATTTAAGGTTTTACGTTACAAGATAAATCAAATAAAAAATAATCCGTCCGTTCGCTGTCCGCGGTTTTTCCTCGAGCTACGGGACCGATTTTTTTTTTTTTCAATTTGGCACCGTAGTCAATCCAGGATGATCCTCGAAACTCGACACTACTACCATCAGCCATTTTGTCTAGAAATGGCGGCCGATTAGAGGTTTAAAACGTCCTTATCTCAGCTATTTATGAAGACATAGGAAAAATTGGAAATATCAATAACCATCTCTAACCAAAGGCTTAAGAAAAAAAAAATCAATTCTAATAATTTTTCAATTTTTTTTTGTAAATATAGTTATTTGGAAGTAATAAACCATAGTATAATAATTTGCAGCGTTTTTTACTGTTCTTATTTAAAATTACCTTTTGAATTAAACAATGCATTATTTTACCAATGACTAAATTATATTACAAGAAAAAAAGGTGCATTGACCGATCCAGATTAATAGATAAATAGATAATTGATTTAAATACTGGTGCATAATAGTATTAAAACGGGTTAATTGTAATGTTTGGTTCATTCCAGCTACGTTAAATGCTAGAATAAGAACGCACATAACAAAGTTTAACACATCTATCCCAATAGGATCATCTCAAAAAAAAAAAAAAAAAAAGTTTTGTGGAAGCTCATTCAACCACCAAAGTAAATTTTATTATTTAAAATACGACATATACATATGGCATAATGATACAAGATTTTACTTTTTTAATAATAAAACCTATAAAAACGCCATCGAGATATCTGGCCTATACATTATTATAACATGTATATGTAACATAGATATATATATATATATATATATATATATATATATATATATATATATATATATATATATATTTTAAATTATAAATTTCGTTTTTGGTGTTTTAAAAAAAAAATAAGTTTTTGGAATATTTAAAACATTTTAAGATTGTTTTTTTTTTTAATTCAAAACACATATCAAATCAAAGATCACGTAATTCTAAAAAGAATGATACTATTTTGATCTTTCTATGGCAAATAGCTTTGGAGCTATAATCTTTTCAATGATTTAACACGGGTTAGTAAAGTCTACAAATTGGAAAAATTTGAAACTTTTAATTTTCAACTACATTTATGCACAGAACCTAATTACTAAGTTTCACTCATTTTGAAAAACCTTGACTATAAATTATTTTTTTATTGGCATGGAATGGCCCGTTTGTTCTTTAAATAAAGCATTTTTAAAATTCGGGAGTGCTATAAATAATAATAATTTATATCTAATACTGCTCTAACTGCTCTTCGTTCACACCAGCTATTTATTTGGAACATAGGCCTGTGCACGGGGGGAGGTGAGAAGGGAGGGAAAGGTTGCACATGCAAATGCCTCAGAAATGTTTTTCCTATGAAACAGTTGATAGGAGCAAAGTTTATAGATTAAATAAAAAAAAAAATGTTGCTTAGAACTAAAGTTCAAAAACTTCAAATAAAACTTTTTTGTAGCCCAAGAGTGTGAGATTTTTGGTTTAATTTTACCTAAAAATTGTTTAAAATAAGCTTTAGACAGCATATTCTTAAAAAAAAAATTCCATGGGAGTAATGAACATAACCCGCACCCTTCCCCCCCCCCCCCCTCCACCCTACTGAAAAGTGTAGAAAGATCGTCCGGTACTATAAAGGATGCTGCGTACGCCAGTGATTTGCGATTCCTTGGACCATTTACACGCTCAAAGTTGCAATAACCCAGCGCTGGGGAGCGTGCAAAAAGACAACTAAACCAAGAATACCGGCTCCTTTTCTAATATCCTTCGCCGACGAGTGGAGATCGTAAATCCCTAGCCCTTCACCTCCTCTAATTATGGTGCGATTACCGACACCGGGCCGCGATATAATATACACTCTATTAGCTCGTCATGGATATATATTGCTAATATATACTGTTACATATAGCCCATCCTCTAGCTTATATCTCCTCTCCTTCTGTCAACACCGCTTTTCCGGCAATCCTCTGTAATCCAGGCCCATCAGCGGCAGGGACGTCTTTTCTAACGACCTCGGGAATAATACAGCTTTGGTATACTAGGCCGCGCCTAGCTAGATGGAATAGGCATCAGCATTAGATGACTAGTAAATGCAGGCTGTTATGAGTGGTAATGATCGCGGCCGGCGATTCGGGAAAGAATCCGCACACAAGAAAGTTTTCCTCCTTAAGTGAGGTAGGAAATCAGATATCTTTCACTAGGTCACAATAACAAATTTAGATTTTTTATTAAAATGAGACATATTGTGTAATATATTAAAAAAGGAAACTAGGAATACTCACAAGCTTATTTATCATACTAAATTCTAAACCATATGGCAGCAATTTAGAACAGCGACACTCAATCAGACTAAACTGTTGAGCTGAGCTTGTAAAATGACTTGTTTTCTATAGTTATCTTTAGCATGCTATTTTTCAGACAAGGAAAGTACGATTTAGCATACTAAATGAGATATTGTGAGAACCCTTACTGTTGTTTATTTATATGCAAGAACAAAGAACAAAAGTCTTCACGAATCCAATCGAATTTTCGTAATCATTTACATTTAATGTTCACAATTTTTTTTTTTTTTTTTTTAAGCAATCCTTTACGAAGTATAGAAGCTTGTCATTGGCCGTTCTCGCGTTTGACCAAAAATATACAACCCATGAAGGGTCTTGGGTTCAGTACTTGGTAAGGAAGAACAGTTTCTTGACCATGTTAACAGTTATAAAAGGATGTGGCCATTGCATCCACGCTCATTTGACTGCATGTACTCCATAGTTCTTTATAGGGCAAAATCACTGAACATTCCAAAAAAAATTCTTTACCAATATATTTATTCTTTTATATAAAAAAATAATGTTTACTAGGAAATAATAAGCTGGTACAACCAATGCCCGTTTGCAGAAGCGTTGCCTTACGAGTTTACCGGTACATTTGGTGTACCACAATTGTGTAGATGAGCTTTAAATTCCTCATTTCTTGTTTTTTTAAATAAATGAACGTTTAAAATTTTTACAAATGTATTTATTTATAGCTCTACTAGTATTTTGATCATCTTTGAACTTACTTAGAAGTAACGCATACCTATATTGAAATTAATTTGAATTAGATATTAAATAATAACAATAATAATTATATTAGAGTACTTTGGAATGACAATCAAAAAAAGAAAATATTGAAATAAAATTTTTAAAAAATTACCAAGATTCATTCAAGATATTTTTACCAAACGGTGTCAAATTCTTCGATAATATTGAAATGTTATGCTACCGACAAATCTGATGAGAAAAAATGGCTTGGAATAATATTGCTACATATTTTTTTTAATAGATTAAAATGATTTAATACTAATGAGTATTAATTTTGTGAAAGCAACAATGCAGACAATCGTAGTTTGAGGGCAAACGCTAGCTGGTCATTGGAAGGTACTTAGTCTTTCCCTAACAGCTATATTCGTGGTGATAGTCCTTAACGCAGTGTTTCTCAATCTTTTAGTATTTGCGACCCAATTTTCAATCACAATTTTCATCGCTCCTCTCTCCCTGCCATACAATAATTTTCACTGAAATCGTGCTGTAATCATAACATTAGTTTCTATTTAATTTAGTTTACATAATGCATATATCGATTCTAATTTTCAAATACATTATATATCAATTCAATATTCAAAATATCAATGCATAGATTTGTCTCGAATATTCTAAAACCTGAACCTAAGGGAGTCACTAATAAGTATTAATCATGTTTTTAATTTACATATTTTAAAATACATTGTGCAATACCTATTCATATGTGTATTATATCAGTCTAAAGTGTATTTTATTTTTGTATAATGTCAGAAAGTTTTCTGTAAAATAAATAAAAATTTTGTTTTTTGGTCGATATATTTTTCCCGATATACTCGCGCCCCTCACCCCCTTTAGTTTTATCACATCCCCCAGGTTGAGAGCCACTGTCTTAACGTATCTATGTATCTATTATATCACATTGAAACTATTTGCAAAATTCTAATTGATGTAATTGGCTCTGGTACAACATGTGTACCAGGGTTCTACAAAGGGATAAAGACATCTAACATTGCATATTCTGCAAATTATTCCAGGCCTTTCTCTCTCTAAAGCTCCCTCAAGTCACTTACCTAGTACATCGATAGAAAAAAAAATGCGGCGATAATGCACGATATCTGCTTCTATATTCCCTGGTCAACAAAAACGCAAAATAGATTTACTTAGAAATGCGATTAACATAATAATAAGTGAACTTGGGAGTAACAATAAACTTGGAGAAATGCAGCTTAAAGAGGATACATCTATAATTATAAAATAAAAATAAATAATGAAGCCTAAGAGATTCGCCAACCTGATTCAATATATTTTGATTGCTCGACTCTCCTTTTTAATTCTATCGTATGAAAATTGGACAAGCGTCGGCAGAGCTGAAGCATTGGATCAGGCAGCTCATTCTCATACAAATGGATGAAGCTAATTCTGTCAGTGACTGATTGCCGCTTTGATTGGAATCTCTATATTTTTTTATCCTCAGGTTATTGATACACAAATGTTTGCTATAAAATAACACCTTCGATCCAATATGCAATCATATTATTCATCGTCTTTTTTTTTTTCTTTCATCATTTCAAAATCGCAATTTCGGACGTCCCACCTCTCTGGGATGAAAACGATTCGTTAAAATTCTTATGACGTTGCATAAGTTGCATAATTTTTTTAAAACTAAGCATAATCAATTAAATTCGTGATTTGACCAAGATTCCCTACTATACATCATACTATTATACAAAAGGACGGGCCGTTTTTCGTTTGTAAGGTCTAACCGCGAAAAACTACAAAACCAATCTTAACCAAATTTTAACTATATCACCTTCATGGTTCCTAGATGGTGTTGCAATAATAACATTTTCCGACACCCGTATTTCGGCTGCGCAAAAGCCGAAAAACCACTTCTATATTTCATTTGTGCATAGATCGAAAAGTATAAATTTTTCGCTTATTATAAAAATGCTCATTTTGAAAGATAATTCAATTCCTTACAAAATAAAAATCATTGAAATCAGAGCATTATTAGCAAAGATACAGCGCATTGAACATTGTAGCAAATTTTTATTTTTATTTCCGCCGCAGAACATAAGCGCGCTAGGGTAAGGAAAATATTGTAATCGGGAAAAATTTGTATGTGCAGTTTTCAACAATTCTTGGTCATTGGTGTACCAGTGTAAAGATTATTACTGAACAGGTGAACTACAATAATTTTATTTTAATTTTTTAACTCTACATTTATGTATACAATAATTTTTAATAAGAATAACATTTAATCTCTCTCTCTCTCTCAAATCCACCCAAATCTATATACTAAAATCCACCAGTAGCGAAGCATTGGCAGGTCAGCAGGTATAAAATATACAGATAGATTTCTAATTTTTATTTATTTATTGTTTTCTGTATATAAGGTATTAATAAACTCTAGTTAGCACTATTATCCATTGCCCACAAGTGTTAATATTTGAAATAAAACGATGTTTTAAAAAAGTATATGAATCAATTCATTTGAAATCACCCAGTCTGAATTAATTTTGCTGCTCTACATTTTTGATTTTTGTGATTTTTTTACTATTTATTCCTTATCATGTATTCAAAATCATATAAAAAACATTTTTCAGGCACTTTTTTTGCAGTCATTTTAAGTTATCTTCGCAGCTGAAAACACGTTTTGGGAAAATGTCTCTAACTCTAGAAATTTTCAGATTTCAAAACAAAATAAAACTAAAATTATCATAAGGGTGTGCTCTTCATTTTATGCACACATAAAACACCACCAACGTCGTAAATAAAGAGGTTAAGGAACATCATGGAAATTGACATAAAACGAGATCTTTAGCGATGTAAAAGTGTATTGAGGAAAAAATTGTTTTATTGTTTTATTTTTTGTACAGTTTTATCATTGTTACTTTGTTAGAAATTTCGATCTTGAAAACTTTTTCCTTTTTTTTATACGAATTTTCAAACCAATGGCCAAAAATCATTTTCTACAAAATTTAAAGCGCAATATCCCAAGAAGGACTGAGCGATTATGAAACTAATAATGTTTATACCTCTATTTAATAGGACCACATAAAACAAATTTGGTGCCTGAGACTCAACTGGTTCCAGAGTTATATGAAGATCGTTATGGAGACTTTCGGGTGTGATTGCTTTCTATGAGTTCAATTGGGAAGATGTGATGAGATCGACTCACGCAACTCAGCAATATTTAATGCATTATAACTTTAGAACTAGTTGGAACTCAGTCCTATTACATAGAGGAATAAACTGACAGTTCCATCATTTTTCACTAACTTCCTTTTGAGATATTGTTCAGGGAATATCCCTGAAGTTACTCACCATGTGCGAGTAAAACTAAAGGAACTCGCCGGCCCACGGTAGAGAAATTGAGAAAGAAGAGAAAATACTAAAGAACCTACGGCAAACCAAGACTTCATCAAGATACCAAAATGCCCTTTTAAGCAACACTGAATTATATTTCATTGTAAATCGCATAAATTCATTAACCTACTAAAATATTGTATTATGATTGGGCCTTTCCCGAATTCATGTTGCTTGTTCCAATAAACCTTATCAAACCAATACAGTCTACTCAAATCATTCATAACCAAACACTTATCATTTAATGATTCAGTTCAATCATTTATTTTCAAAATTGTATGTGACCGGTGCACTTCGCTGGTCACAAAACAGATATTCAGCTTTGAATGTTGCAGAAAATGACTTTTGGCCATGTTTGAAAATTCGTATAAAAAAAAAGAAAAGATTGAAATATCTATAGCAAGTAACAATGACAAAAAAAAAAAAATCAAAGGTGGTCTCTGTTACTTATTATAGATTTACAGTGCTAAAACTCTCGTTTGGTGTCAATTTCCGTGATTTCTTTTAAACACTTTTAATACTTGGGTGATGTGTTGTGAGGAAAAAAAAATAGAGCACAACCTTATCATGGTTTTAGTTTTTGTTTCGTTTTGCAAATATCTGCAAAATTATAAGAGTTAGAGACATTTTTCCAAAACTTGTTTTCAGCTACGAAGATAACTTAAAATGGCTGGAAAAAAATTATGATCCAGAAAAGCGTTTTACCAATCGTTTTTAACTCTGCAAATGATAGGGAATTGAGGGAATAGGGAGGCATTTTTGCTTTTTATTATTTAAACAAATAATAAAAAGCAAAAATGCCGAGCAACATGGTCGGGGTGGTTTCAAATGGATTGACCCATGTAATTGACATAGAGAATAGAAATGTCAGGAATCGTTCATGTAAAGAATGAATAACTGTGCAAGTTTGATTAGATATATACATATGCATTTATATTCAATTTGTATATATATTTATTTAATTTTTAATTTTATTTATATAAGTATTTATTATTCGACTTTTAGTTAGCAATAAAATTGATCTGTTATTCTTAGGGAACTAAACGCCCTTGAATAAAGATTTTTTTCATTCCTTCATTTGGAGTGGGTTTTGTAGGCAGCTCCTATACTACATGTGCCATCTTAACAATCCCTCCGGCATTTTACATAAGAGGCTGTTATAAGCGGAAGTAAACTAGCTCCATTTATCTATGAAAATGTGAAGATAATCTGTTGAATAGAGACAATAGTTGTAATAAGATCCGCCGCAGCGGGGACTGCATCCATTACAACCCCTCATTAAATATTTAGCATCGCCGGGTATTTACAGAAGAAATGTTAGAAAAACGACATAGCGCTATAAATAAACATGGATCTTTTTATGCCGTGAGGAAGGGAAGGTCATTAGGCGGGACTCGAACCCTCCCTTTGTAGCGAGGGAATACTTTCACCGCCAAGGCAGACAGATAAGGAGAGCCCCTTCACACTCGCAGCTTTTATTGCTTTACCGCCTCCTTGCTTTAAATAAACAAACTGAATCTATACATACTTATTAGCCTAAAATATTCCCTTACTGAGTACAGATGAGTCAGCGATATGTCTAATTTTAAGTGCCAAGCAGTTTGAAATTAGTCTTCAGCGTTCATGATTCGGATAGATTGTCTACATAAGCCAGATATACTGCATATTACAAAACAGCAAAAAAAAAAAAAAATTATAACACTCTTTTTTATAAATGTTCTTTTTATATTTGATATGAAATATATAGTACAAACCTTTTTTTTTTTTTCAATTTATTCAAAACATAACAAATTTTATTAATTAGTAAAAATAAAAACGAGAAAAAAAAAGCCAACACTGTTTATGGCAACACGTATTTTTTCCACAATATTTTTGGAACAAAAATAAATTTAAACAATAAATTGATTATCTATCTAGTTCTGCATTACTCTTAAATTCATTTTATTTTTTATAGTAATTGATTATCCAATTCTCTGACAACCAAGTCCTCATCCCTTCAGGAACAAAGGATGCAGAATATACAATGATAAAGATATGGTGGCAAGTAGACAGTATACGTTACGTGGAAAGGTGACAAACTCAATATCTATTCATTTAGGAAGCTGTGTGAATGGAATGGGTACGAATGATTTTCGACATTGAAAATAAAATATACTTTGGCAAGGTCGTTATCAGCATTTTGAATAAAGTGATATGGAGTAAGATAGTATCTTTAAAAAAAAAACATATTGTAGATAAATTATTTTTAGATACTGTCACAGTAATCAAGAAGAAAAAAGATCACAGAGCAAAAATGGATTTTTGAAGGCGAACTGTCTTTCCCGGCTCCGAAAATTTCCTAATGCCGAATTTATCTAACAAAAACCTCTTTCACACCATTGAAACCATGAGTTTCAAATAGTTCGGGCATGCAATAAGGATGGGAGAGGGATGTTGATGCAAAAGAATTTGAGAACGGGGAACGTTAAGAAAAAGGTCGTCAAAAGGAAATGATGTCTACAGGCGTCCAGTATTTAGGGGTGTAGAAGCAAAAGACACCCTAGATACTTATGATAATAATTATTAATTTGATTCAAAAGAATTGTAGTTTTTATTTCTAAAACTTTCTACAGAATTTCTTTATATCGCCCTAACAAATATCGGATGTCTATGGCCGTGTTTTTACTATCGCAGAAATCGAGGTTGTTAAGTTCAAATGACGGTAATAAAATTCTATAAATATATATTTTTTAATTAGTCAAAATATAGCATAAGTTCATTTCATGAATGTGAAATATTTATTAAACTCCTGAAGATGCATTAAATTAAGCATTAAAAAATATTTGTTCCTGGCGTCCCTCGTCGATTTTAGCATGAGCGTCAAAGATTTAGCGAAACCGAGGAAGGAGATAGGAAAGAAAGAAAGGAGCAATGGCGATGTCTACTTGTAGAAGATTTAAAATAAATCGGCATTGCCATAGTAAAACCTCCTATACGTCAAAAACATGATTTTGCAGGATTAAAAACAAACTGATTTTATAAATATGATTTTATAAACTAATTATAAGCATTTCAACAAAATAGACAAATAACTGTGAAACAATTTATTTGAAGACTGTCTTGGAAGTGTCTAGTGGGTGATTAGTAGCGGTAACTGCTGCTTATGCTACAAATTCTAACAACAGTAGGATACGTTTTGATTAATTTAAATCATATTAGGATTATTCAACATACGAGTTCATTTCACCAGCACATAGCAGATAAAGTCTTGTTTCTAATAAAATCAAAATCACATAACTGATTTTTGGCCACATAGGAGATTTCACTACGGTAACAATATGTTGTAAAATTCATATAAAGTAAGGTGATGTGGGGTAAGTGCGTAATTGTCCTGTTAAATACAACAAATACAAACCCTCAACCGGTAACAGCTATCCTTTACGGAGCCTAAAGCCTAAATAAACACCGAATCATCAGAAATCAACCAAGAAAGTTCGCACGAATTGTAAAAATATTAGTTCCAACCTGTTGATAAAGTTGTGTCTTTCAAAGTTTGCATTACAGCTGTGCTCGGTGTTTATATACCGGTAGGCCTATTTTATTATCGCTATTATTATTTTTTTCCGTAAGTGGAATCTATAGAAGCTATTCAGAATACTTTGTGATTTCCATTTCTCCTTGACAGTTTCCTATTTTTTAAGCGCTTGTCCGCTCCTCCTTGAATAATGAGTCTTCCAGTTACATTGAATGGACTTACCCCTTAAGGCAGGGGCAAGTGCTTACTAAGCACTATTCAATTAAATCATCAATATCATCAAAATGGACGTGGTTGAATCGTAGGCTTGAATGCAATATTAAAACATAATCGTATAGGGAACAGTTTTAAAAATAAGAGGAAAAATCTAGCATCCAAAATAAAAAAGTTTACAGTCGTGTCGAATCGAACTTTTTAAAATTGTAAAATTTAGTGCACACATGCCCCACTTTACCCTAAATAAAAACCATAATTAATTCGATTTTTATACTTTAATGAAATTAAACCAAGCCATCAGTATTATTATTGTTATTATCTATTAAATTAACTTTTTATCAATCTATCCTATCTAAAAAAAAAATAGGGTCAAACTTCCTATGAAAACAAATTAGGGATAGTTCACGAATTGCTTCACCATGTATTCTCGTGCAAAACAAAGTTTCCGAACTATTCCTAGAACGAGTTCTGTCTTTATATATAGGTGATAGTGGCGTAGATTTACCGTTGATTTTTCTGCGAACGCCAAAGTGTGTTTCAACTTAAGTTTCTGTTATAATTATAGCGAGAAAGGTCCATACGGTATCGGAGATATATATACTATTGGACCATCAGCCGTGGAAGGAGATAGGTGAAAATAAAATATTACTGGAGGGAGGACCCGAAGATATGGCTCCAGCCGGCCGGGCGAGCTCTTTAATCCACACAGATTATACACCATCCGCGGCCGATTATAATTTACGAGCAGGGCCTCCTCTCATTAAATCATATTTATTATAACTAGCCGATTGGAGGGGGTTAGTACTGCTCCTAGCCCAGTATCTTCCGTCCTTATTTATTTATTTTTTTCCAAACTTCTTCACGTAGATAAATACACAATGAGATTGGTCAAGTTTAGCAGCTTATTGCGTGAAAGCAGCGAAGGAAAACAAAAAAAAAGGATCTAATCGCTAAAATAATGTTTGAGTTAGTAATGCAAATAAGAATTCTATCAAAAGCCAATAAATACATTTTTGGCAAAATAGTTAAAAAAAAAAACAATGCAAAATTAAGATTTATCATGTTGAGTTGAGGCCAAATCTATTTATGTGGGAAGGTTTTTCCCATACAAAAATTAACAAATAAATAAATAACAACTTATATAGCAGTGATCAAATTCTGTAAATACCAGCCTCATCATTTTGTATTACTGTTACAATTAATTTCGATAAATATGAAATAAATATAATTAATGCATTCCGTGTTTAAAGGTATGTTCAAGTCTGCACAATATTTTGAAAAAACTAACATTTCAAATAACGTAATTCGGGCACAGTAGAGGGTTACTTTGGCGCACCAAAATAACATTTTAAATTACATTTGTCTATTACATTTTACATCTCTTAAATATAAACATAATTCCCAATATCTACAATAGGTAGCAGCACTAGAGATCTTCAGGCACTTTACCAAGTTCTAATAAAACATTCATTTGTTTTTTATTCAAATGTACTAGGAAGTGCAATAAATAAATAAAAGGAGAAGCAATTATGATTGCGCAATATCACAAACCAATTCTAAAAATGTCAACGTTTCGGGGATGTGACACCATCATCAGGACATTTTTCATTCTGCTTGTTTTATTAATGTAGTATTATTATTCATAAAATACTATTTTGTCATATAGCTTCATTAAAGTCATCAGCTCATACTTGTCAATTGTGCTTCTAAAGCAATTACTGTCCTTGGTGGCCTTCAATTAAAGAATGCCATGCATAACTATTTCGGATGCTGTTCAAGCAGAAGGAATAGATATAAGTATATCAAGAAGGCCGTAAAGCATCAAGCTCTGAGCGCCTGGTCTATTGTTCCGCATCGAGGCGTGCCCTACAAAATCCGTGCCTTGTGGTCTGTAAAAATGAACGGAGCAGCAAAAAGTGAATACAGCACCGCAAGGCGTGCGCACGCAAACCAGGACAGTCATGACGAAGTGTAGACCACGTCAAGGAAAATGGGTTTGCTCGAGTGGAAAAAAATTAGACTTTTAAGTGACAAACATTGATTTGATTTCTTCCTAAATTCCCTGAACTAGCATATGTTATATTCTAAAAAGAAATCTAAAGATCTCATTCATATCAAGAGCTACTGATGAGTAATTTCAAATATATTTAGCCGTCTTGTCTGCCCTATTTGGAGTGCAAAAGAAAGTGAAATCCCAATAAACAACAAACCAATACAATTAGAGGCGGTTTTTAAGTCAGAAATTGAGATTGACGGATAAAATGTTTTTTTTTTATTATAAGATAATACAAGTTCCCAACCTCAAGAGCAGTTGTTAATAGTATGTAAAATAATGATAAAAATAAATAAATCCTAAATTAACTAAAAATAATAAATTAATTAATAATTCGAATAAGTCAATAATTGAGATAATAAAATTAAAGTTCGGCAAAAATAAAATAAATCATCTTAAACACAATCATACCTATGTGCAATATTTATACTCAGCTTAGCGAGATACGAATCAAACTTTAGTCCCTCCCCTCACCTGTGGAGTGCAAAGTAGGGCTCCAATGATCCCAGTGCTTCTCTCCTAGCCACACTCCTTTTATTCAAAGCCTGTGGAGACAGGGTGAGGGCACGAGAGCCATCCGTCATGAATTAGACTCAGTTCTAGACTATTCTCATCTTAACCTATTCCTCAGCCTCTGGATAACTTGTCAAGTTGTTGTTTACAAGAACAGAGGAAGAGGAGCGTGGAAGAGATGAGGGAGGCCACACTGACAGCGCGTGGCTGACCCTCGGAACCAAACCGTTCCTTTGACGGATCGCATCAAGCCCAAGCTGTAATTATAAGTCCTTTACCGAAACGGTGTGGGGGCTCCGCTGGGAGCCCTGTTTCTGAAAACGACATCATTAGGACCGCCTGGTATTCATAGTGTGTGGTACCCCGCTATTGCTCAAGATTTAACTGCTTGCGCATAAATTAATAAGGTACTATATATTAAACTCATCCTTGATATATAGTATGTATTACCATGTTTAGAAATGATTTGGAATGGTTAGTGAATGATAAATAATTTCTGATTTATGTGGAATATTGCTGATCTATATAGAAAAGATCGTTTAAATGTCTACACTTTTGCAGAATCCTTAATAAGGAACATGCGATCTAGATCAGTGGTTTTCGAATAGCTGAGTTGGGCCGCCGTCAGCTGAACCCGGGCTCGGGACAAAATAGTACAGCATCCCGTTCCCCTCCTCCCACCCAATATTTCATGTGTTATATATTTGTGAATAATATTAATATATGGATTAAGGAATTATGAAAACGAAACTAACTACTACATTTTAACAAAAAATGAAACTCAATTTTTTTTTCAAAATATATAATAATGATAGTATAATTTAATAATAAATTACTTTAGTAAAGTGTTCATTATAACACAAGTAGAGCTTGGACTATTTCTTATTTAATACAACAATTATTCACAACACTCTGCTTACCTTCTTATGAGAAAGATGGAAAAAACTGAGTGAAAATTCAATGTTCTGCTAATCTAAACAATTACTATTTTCTTTAAACAATAAACAACTTTTTTATTAATTAATTTTTATAAATTAGGATACACTGTCAGAGTATGATAAAAGTACGTGATAATATTTATTATAGATAGAAATGATTTTTTTTTTTCAAATATATTTGTTCAACAGAGGATTTTTCCCTCTTCCCTGTTCCTTCCTGACCACAGTAGTGCAGTCGGAGGGGAAAGAGGAGGGGGGGAGTCTGGAGGTATGGGACACCCCAAGAATTGAATTGGGAAGAATTGAATATCAAGTTCATGATGGATAACAAACACTAAGAGCCGTTCTTAGAATAATCTTTCAATTCTTACGGACAGAGATGAAGAATTAACGGATAGAGGTATCAATTTTCATTCTTATAACTATGATTTGAAAAATTAATTTGGAAAACGGAACTGGTATTGTGTTGTATTTATTAATATACAGTTAAATAAAAAGCAATATCGACTACAACTGTACGGTCAATGGAGTTAGAAGTTCGTTGGGGAAGCACGTACGGTAATACCGGCGAATATTTTTTTTTTGTTTGTATACATTCCTCGTTGTTTATCCATTTACTCATAACCCCTTCGAGGAATACCGACAACCTACTCCGTAGGACACAAACTGCAGCGGACCACCGTGAAAAGACCACATTCCTCCCTAATACGTAGCTCACTCCACCAGAGGCACGGACCTTTGCAGTCACCCAGAGTATACCGGCCCCCTCACCAAATTACAGGCCGCCATTTATTTGATCGGTTTTTGATCAAAGGACCCCGGGTCCGGTTCGTGGAACCGTTGGCAACGAGGAAGAGCTCCTTCCTGAAAATCAATCACTGCTCACCAACCGGTCACTTGAAGCAACCATTACCAGGAAGCGTGAATTTACGATAACAAGGTCCAGTTAGCTGTGTGTAGCTGCGCCGATTAGCCTTAAAAAGTATTATGTTTTTCCTATGGTGTGCTTACTCACCCTTGAAGTGGAAAAGGTTATAATCCATGATCAAGTAGAGCAAACACTAATGTATTCTTAAACATTTCAGAGGAAATTTGGAAGCTCGAAAGCAGACTTGCGAAATACGGTGATCAGACGAATTGCGCAAACTAATTTTACAGTCATTTGAACTTCCGAACAGGAATAATCATTGGCTTTGTCCTTAATAAGTTTTCATCCTTTAAAGGTTGCTGTTACATAGTAATCTTTGAGCACCAAACAAGGCAAAAAGTACTGTGAGGTTCCGTTGAATAAACGATTCGATATTTCGTTTTGAATGAGTATGGATATTCCTATATTCAGAAAATAAATATATATATATATATATATATATATATATATATATATATATATATATTAAATAAATATGTTCTTATAATTAAATAGTTATATTTTATATATATTATAATCGAATATTTAAATTAGCGTTTGATTCAGGTTTTAAAAATCTGTAAAAAAAAAACAAACTTTTTTTGGAAGAATAATGCATTTATTTCTAATTTAAAAAATGAATAATTTTGTAAACGATTCTATATTAAACATTTACTTTTATTGCATAGCTTTTATTCAGAAGAAACAAATCCCTCCGACCAGATCACAACATATACCGACAGAAGCCATGAATTCGCATGTGCATAAAAATTACAAAAATAAAATATGTATTGTTTATAATTTTAATTAGACGGAAATAATAGAGGCTACAACAGTTGATATGATATTTACCAATTAAAACATACTATCGAAAGATTAAACATTTGCAGAAATATAATTAACAACTAATAATAATTATAAATAACTATTATAGAAATGTGATTAATTAATAAGAAGGAAAGGATAAGAATTTACAGTATTATAGAAAAAAAATTTATAATTAATAAATATAAAATAATTCTGTATTAAAATACAATAAAATAACGTTAATATAAGAACTATGGAATATACATAACTGAAAATGAGAAATATATATAACTAAAGAACTATATATAAACAAGAGATAAGAATACCTAAATTTGTTTGAAATGAAATGAACATAAATTATTAAATTTGCGTAAGAGAAATATTTGGTTGATGGAAAATTAATGCAGATTTTCTCTATTGCTATATCTTAATACCAATTCTGTAAGCAAAGCTAATCCTAATATTCATTCCTTGTATACCATAATAAACGTTATCTAATACTCTTCACCATGAATTTAATCAGTAAAATCGTTTTGTTCAGTGTGTTTAAAGGTTTTAAATTGAAAATGTAGAAGTGGAATTTTCGTCAAATTTATTTTTACGAGTTTAAATTAGGGCGCAGTGATGCGCAAATAGCTCGTAATGTTAATGAAGTGTGGGATCAGGGGACTATTAACGAATGCACGGTGCAGCGTTGGTTCCAGAAGTTTCGCAGTGGAGATTTTGACTTCGAAGACAAGGAAGGTCGTGGCCGTCATTCTTCAGTTGACGACGACCAGCTGAGGTCAATAGTGGAAGATGACCCAATCGAAACCACCCGAGAAATGGCGGTAGAACTCGGCGTGAACCAATCCACCGTCGTTGGAGGCAATTGGTAAGGTAAAAAAGTTAACCAAATGGGTGCCACACCAATTAAACGACCACCAAAAAAATCGCCGCTTTGAAATCTGTTCCATGCTTTTGATACGTCACAAAAATGATCCATTTCTCGATCGCATTGTGACGTGCGATGAAAAATGGATCTTGTACAACAGAAGGCGTTGTAGACAATGGCTGGGCAAAGATGAACAACCAAAACATTTCCCAAAGCCTAACCTGCACCCCAAAAAAGTTATGGTTACAGTTTGGTGATATACTACAGCTTTCTCAATCGGGGCGAGACTATAACTGCCGACAAGTACTGTCAAGAAATTGATAATATGAATCTGAAGTTGCAGCATCTTTGCCCAACATTGGTTAATCGGAAGGGGCTGATCCTTCTCCATGATAATGCCAGACCAAACGTTGCACAACCAACACTACGACGACTGCACGAGTTGGGCTACGAAGTTCTTCAACACCCACCTTATTCACCTGACCTCTCTCCTACAGACTTCCACTTTTTCAGACATCTGGACAACTTTTTGAGGGAAAAACATTTTCAAAACCAGAATGAAATTGAAAATTCTTTTCGTGAGTTCATTGCATCCAGGGATCCAGATTTTTTTTTCTGCTGGGATAAGAAAGCTTGTTGAACGTTGGCTAAAGTTCATTGATTCTGACGGAAATTACTTTGATTAAATATGTATAGTGAAAGTGAAGATATGGCGTATTTTCAATGAATATTAAAAACCTGCATTAATTTCGCATTATCCCAATATTATAGCTTGATATTTAGTTAATACAGCTAAGTGTTATTTATTACACTTAAATAACCAATAACCAACCAATCAAACATATAGTTATTTTTTTTCATTTTCTTTGTTGTCTGTATATTTAGTAAAACCATTATATTGCTGTATCAGTATCAACACATACATAATCTTATTTCAAAGTTAAATTGAAAAATATAGACAAGTGAAAGTAATATAGGCATAACAAAACTCTTTTTAGAATGTGCTCTCAATCAAAAACTGTTTACAGTTATTCAAATAATTTAACTAGTAATTATAAATAGATTTTTTTTATAAATTATTATTAATTTATTCGTTACTTGTGATTCTCATGTCATAAACCTTAGATATCCTTTCCTCCAGTATCTTATAGAAAAAATCCGCTTATCCTTGTTTGACAGATCCGCTACTTTGCATCTGGGCAGGCTAATATGAATCCTCATATAAGACTCGACAAGAAACTGCTGGCAGTTTCTGAATACTGCAATGTTTACTTCCAATTATTTCCAATTTATGGAATTAATATAAATTATAATCTGGCCTGTTTGGAAATGTAGAGCTGAGCTTTAGGGATGAAAGTAGAGGGGGGATGGAGAGATGGGAACGAACGGGCCACATACTCCGGGCGGCAAATTGCGAGCGAAATTTTACTTTTAAGTTAAGTAAATATGCTGATATTTACTTAGAAATATATAATCTAAAATACTGCTATAAAGCTGTTGTTTATTTTATAGCTAAGACTCTTACTGAAATGGGATGAAAAAAGCGAAGGAAAAATTAAACTTGCCCTCTCTTCTCTTCTCCCGACGAAATTCCTAGTTCCGCCACTGACTTTAGGGTTCCATTTGCCCTCCAATATCATTAAGTTTTTATCAAGCAGGAACAAGAACAAATCAGGATTATGCCCGTGCGATACAGTGGATCTTGTACTACAACATAGTAGTTTCGTTTTAGGTACCACTTGGCATGTGAAACCTATTTGTGAAGTCGGTTCGCGATCTGCTCCTCTGATTAGTAGTATCCAAACAGCTGTGGTGAAAGGCTAGTAAGTATATAGAGCGACCTTGGCTGATGACCTGTGCACCGCCTGCCGAGCAAGGATAGCCACTGGGTCACCTGGTGCACTGTCCGCTTCTAAACGGTTGGTATCTGTCGGTATAAATATATATAAACATAATATAAAACATAACAAACATTTATATAAACATAATATAAATAAATAAATAAATATATATAAAAATACACACACACACACATATATATATATATATATATATATATATATATATATATTTAAATTCCTGATATCACTCCATGGGACATAGGCAGTTGAAGAAGCGACGCCATCTGTCTCTGTCTGGAGCCATCTCTTTGAGGGTGGACCATTGTGATTTTGCCTCCTAGGCTCTTCTAGGACAGGACTTCTCTACGTCTTCCTTGGCCTACCAACTCGACGTTGTCCCTGAGGATTCCACCCGAGGGCTTCCCGGGCGATTCCTTCCTTCATCCTCCTTAAGTTGTGCCCGGTCCACATCCATTTTTTTAGCCTAATTTCATCTTCTATTATTCTCTGTCAGGTCCTTCTCCGTAGCTCTTCATTGGAAATGGTTACATTTCATAATTATAATTACATATCTCTAGTACTTAGATACTTGACAATTTTATTTTCTACTTTAAAAAGTCTCAAACAAATTGATAGTTTTCTTTAAAAAAACCAAAAAAAAAACACTGAGATGGTTTAAGAAATCCTACAAACTAACAGGAATCTGTGCAATGATATATTCAACTTTAATATTGCACTAAATTCCACATTTTGCTCTTTTTGGGCTGATTTGATCGATTTTGATTTTTACTACATAAAATTGCGTATTTCGCTCCTCGACTAAATTAGATGATGTATTCCTTTTAATTAGAGACTGGATTCCCATGCTAATGCACATTTTATTACTTATATGCAACTCCTTTCATACCGAAAACATATCCGATTCAAGATCTATGGAGTAATATATTAATTATTTCTCACGATTCTACAAGTTACGCATTATTTTAATTCATAGGCTGTAACTCTACCATAAGGGTAACATTCCATGCAATAATATTATAAATGAACCTAACAAGATGACTTTAACATGTTTAAGGTGTTATATACACAATTTTACACATTTTTTTTCACTCCACGAAAATCCGGTCTCTAGTTAAGATTTTAAATCCTTAACGAACTTTAAGATTAGTTTTGTAACTAGGATATAACCCGCAGGACAGGCTAATTTTGGGAAAGTACATTTCGAGGAACCGACCACCGGAACTCATTTTCTGGCTGAATCACCAGTAGCCTCGAGGAAATAGCTTCTTATGCCGGAAGAAACTCGTTTGGAACGATACTGGATAATGAGCCATCACCTGGGATTGGTGTTCAATGTAATGAACCACGGTTGCTTTTTATGAAGAAAGGTGACTAAGAGATACCACCCTCGGCGCTCGGTTCCCACTAATTGTAAATTATGTCAAAGAGGAGGAACTTCTCGTTGTTTTCTTAGAAGGAATGGTCGACAGATCAAAATAAAAAAATAATAAATAGAGAAAAATTTTTTTTTTCTAACAACATTTGTTATTAAAAAGTTAATTGTACCAACCTAAGTTAATACACTAAGATGTTACTATGGCAACACAAATAATAGTTGTAAAAGAATATTTTACACTGTAATATTTCATAGAATCTATATTCCGTTAACAATCTACTTTATCTAAGTTATAATGATATTAAGAAAATGATCAATTATAAAAAAAAATTAAAATTTCTCGAATAACGAACAATTTATTGACAAAATTATAGACATTGGCTTTTTTAAAACAATATCATTTTTTCCAAACAAAGCTCTTCTAGCACCAAGTTACTTGCAAACCATAAGTAATTCAACTACAAAAAAAAAAGTTAAGTTTATAGTTATTTTGTAATCAAATATAATATCAAATTAAATTCGTTTCCTGAAGAATCGTCTTCACAAAACAAGTTTTAATTTTAAAGAATATAATTGAACCTCATAATTAAAGCAAATAACATCACTAGATACAGAATACTAGCTAAACACTATATGAACTAGACTCAAAACAAGAATTCAATATTATTCATATGGCTTAACCGTTATGAGAGATTCCTTAAGGTGTGGATAGTTATAGCCAAATAAATACCTTAGTGTTTAGCAGTAGTAAATTCTGTAGTTTTACATGATAATAAATACTTCCTTACTGGAGTAAGTTTTGTTGACCGTATGTATAATTAAGGAAGAAGTTAATAGGGGGAGGGGTGAGGTCAAAGACTAATACACTAATGAGTATAACTTATAATAAGTATAAGTATAAATAAATTATATTTATTAGTGTGTTAATCTTTGACCGCATGCAACTTGATATAGTATTATTAATACCAAAATTATAATAATACAATTGAAAATTTATGGAATAAAAATCGAATTAAAATATTCAATAAAAATATTTTCATTTACCAAAGTTTTATTATATTATATTTACTTTGTAACTATTAAAGCTATGGCACTTTATTAATATTGTTTTTTTTTAAATTACGGTAATTATAAAAGCTGCACAGTACGGACCAGTGGATGTTTCAGGCAATTTAGAAATCCTTAATTGACCGAACATCGTCCGTCTTCTTCCGACGAGATCCGAAATGGGTTTCCGAGTCAACAACATACAAAAAAAAAACTAAACAGAATAAATCGCCGAAGAATAAAATAAATTAGGTAAAATAAGCTAATAGAAGAGGAGAGATAAAAAGCGGGACATTTGCCCCCCACCGAGTGAATGAACCCATGTTACATTAGCTGCTCAAATATATGCATGATCCGACATCGTGAAGGTATTATTCAACTGTCTTTTATAATAATGTAATACAATACTGTACATACTATACTAAAGGGCAGAGGGAGATGACCATCGAAAAGCAATACAATATTTTATGGTCAAAAGATAAAATAAAAATTTTGGAAATGAAACTTTTTAAATCGAGTAGATTTTTTTCATATATTAGGCTATACAAATACTTAATATAATTTTTAACACATTTTTCTGGTTACTGATAAAACTTGAATTCTACTTCTTGAAATTCATGTTTTGGGTTTTTCCAACGAAAAAAATAGTTACAATTTTTTTTTTAGATTTCAAGCCCTAACACCATATTTAGTGGACCCTTTTGGAAGATTTCGCATAATAATCATTTTTGTTTGAGTATTTGGGATTTTTTTTTTAAATCTATTATGAAGTCATGCCTTAGCACGTATTTGGTTTCTCCAATTTGGCTGTGACAGTAACTCGCTTACGAATCATTTTGTGGTTTTTGTGAATCATTTTCAAAGGTTATTTACTCTTAAAATGATCAGGTTGCGATTATAATAGGATTAATATAAATATGTTTTTTTCTTTTTTCTAAGATTATAATAAAATATGTAACGTGAGTCACTCATTTGGGAAATTTCAAACAGTATTTAAATGAATCTTTAAGAAGACAGTTATGATGGTGAAGTAGGGTATCCGAGAGAAAGGGAGGCCAGTGGAGACAATCGGATAATCGGGACTGGCCCAAGTAGCAGAGAGCGGTGATCCCACGGAGCAACCCTGTTATTTGCGAGAGATTCACTGCGCTCAGCTGTATCAATAATCTAACCCAATCTGGATTGCTCCATTGTTCGCAGTATCCTTAAGGCCGCAGCTCCAACCCATTTCAAGCTCTGATAAACATTTACCAGACCTATGGTTTAACAAGACTTTTGAAAACCTAATGTTTATTTATTTTAAAGTCCTTGCGTAGCGGAGCCTGGGCTTGAAGATCGAGTGATCCCAGTGGTTACCTAATTGTCCTAACCTGTTTTTAAGATCTGGTTTCCAACTTAAGTCGGCAAATTTATTTAAAGTTAACTCGGACAGAACAGATTTGAACCGGCGCCGCTTCTGACCCGAAGGTGCTGCAATAGCAGTGGCGACCAAGGCCTCACGAAGACCTATTATTATAAATGACAAATATATGAGGGTGTGAGAACCAAGGGGTAGAAGTGACAATTTAATAATTTTAAGAAAACGTTTTTTAAAATAAAAACATTACGATAAAACGTAAACTTTAGAGTTTGTATCGTACTTATATTATGGCTCTGCTGTATATCCCTTTTATATTAAGTAATATTACTTTTGAAAGTCATTTTATATGCATTAATTTGATAACCATAGCCACACTTAACTCTATCCTTAAAAAAAAAAAATCACTTGTACCTCTTAGCTTCTCACCCCCTCATATTATTGATTTAAAAGTATAACCACCTAACCAGTGGCTGAAAATAATGATAGATAGAAAAAACCTGTTAAAAAAAACAAAACAATTACAGGGGTCTGGTTACACTACACTTCACATTATAAAAATTTTAAAAATAAAAGTTTTCGAAATCTTAAAATAATAAGCATGTAATTTCATCGAAAACTGTTCTGTTGTTAAGGCATGTGTATTATTTTATTAAAATAACTTTTTCAGACGAGTAAACTGATTGAGATATAAAAAAATAAAGATATAAAAAAATCGGTCGATTATCATTCTAAGTAATCCTATACATATAGATATACATTTTACATTTTTTTTTCTTCCTTTCCTCTTTTACCATTTAATCATACATCTACAGAGTTAACATTATTTTTATCTTCATTCTATTACATTATACCTTTTTCTATCTTTTGTTTATTTCAATCTATCCAACTTCCGTCTCATTTCTCCACCATTTTCTTTTCCAGTTATCAATTAACCATTTCTCAATGTAGTACACAACTTCTAAGTAATTGGAAAACTATCCAACATCAAAATTCGAACGTACACATAGAACAAAATTACAGAAAAAGACTATATATATATATATATATATATATATATATATATATATATATATATATATATACACACACACACAAATAAAAAATAAATATAATGTATGTATGCATCGTCTTATAACGAGCAATTTATTAAAACTAAGAAAAATGGAATAGCAACATATCAGTCGATCATGAACGACAAGAATCCAAAGACTGCAGCCCGAGAACTGATAGGGAATGTAATAGCCTTATAGAACGCGGTGACAGCGATCCGGAAGAATTTTAATTGTAACAAGGTTGTAAATCATACTCCTACTGAGAAGTATTTCTTTCGTAGCAACGATGAATACGACATGCACAACCAGATAATTGCGGTAACCAGATCGCATAGCATTCCTTCCCTCATCTAACCACACAAATTAAATATAGAAAAAAAAAATCTACTAAAACCATTTGTACTAATACGTTTCTTATGAACAATTTATGAAATTAGCAATACACAAGAACTATAATTAAGGTGATAAAATTAATGAACAAGCATTAAATAGATTGGACAGAAAAGAACTGGATACTTATCGATTTTATTTGAAAAAAAAACAACAACACAACAACACTGATTACAGCTATAATAAACTAAGATAAATTGAAAAAAAAAAAAAAAGGATGAAACAAAAATAATAGAAGTCAATTGGAATTTCAAATTTGAACTTTTCAAACCGGCTCATCGTTAACGCCTTCCGTTTAGGTTCAGATTTTAATTTGTCTGTATCAAAAGGCCGTTGCAATGAACCTGCTTAAAAAATTTAAATTTGAAATCCAGATTATATTGAAAGTCATCCCACTGAATAGTATTTACTTATTAAAGTTACTTCAAAGGAGTATGATGTGTTATAAAGTAGATATGTTGATTTTAATGTTTATTTTCTATGGTTCGGTGTTAGAAATGAATTTCCATTAAAATCATCTTCAGGCATCAGGCATTTTTATTCAGTTAAGTTTTATATTAAAAAATTTATAAAAAAAAAATTATAAACTTTTGAAAGTTACATTTACTCAGTTTGATAAAATGTATACTATAAATTTTAGTAAGTTCAATAGTTGCAGAAAAAAGGAAAATTTTTTTTACGAATATTTTTGAGACAAATTATAAATTTAACCTTCAATAACGTTTAGATGTTAATAAATTTTAACATAAATATCAAAAGCACAAGTAGTACAGACTTAGCCCGCAAACTCTCCAACTTATATTGGACGACTGCTAGTAGCATGAAGACAAGAAGTGTGTGCTTGTTAAAATAAAAGAAGCAACTAATGGGGTTCATCGAAAGCATAGAACTTCAATGGGGTGTTTTTTTTTTTTTTAGATTGTTTAATTTGGAACCTTTTAACAAATAATAACAAATGCTATGTGTCTCTAGATTTTTTAAAACAAAAAGATTTATAAGAAGCTATCATGAAAATTTGTTATCCAACGAAATTTTTTATATAACTGAAACAAGGACCAATTTTACGAATCATAAAAAGAGGTTGGGGGAATCGATCAAAAGCGGATTTCAACTTTATGAATTTTATAGTTGCATTTAAAATATTTAATTAATTTAAAATAAGCTGTTCTCTTCAGACAATAGTCTGTTGAAAATCATTATTATTTTTTATTTATTTTTTTTTGAAAGGGGGAGACAAAGTTTCAAAGCTCCGGTTTATTCCCCATTGTTAACAATTCTCAAACTTACATCAATTACCAATAGGAGTTATGAGCAGGATGGAGATAAGCCACGCTGAATTTCTGAAACCTTAACTTTTCTTGTCTGGAAAAAGCCGCTATTTCTTTTTTTCTGATCGTTTATCATTTATCCCCGTGAACTGTTACGTTACAGTTGAATAGATGGAGCCCAACAAAATCTAAAAGTCAACAGTTACATCAAATCAAACAAAGTCGCTGGAAGAAGAATATAACAAATATAAATAAATGATAATAAACTGATAAACGTTAAAAAGATGTACAACTTCCGTCTCAAAGCGAAAAATTTCCTCAGGTCTCGGAAGCCAGATCTTAAATATTTAATTAAAACATAAAAATTATCTGTGATTTGCCCGACGGACCGTTAACAACACGTTTATAAGGCAATAAACAAGGACGAATTAGGCTACCCGGATCGTAGCTAATAGCTTACGGTTCGTTAAATAGACCTCCTCATATATGTACAAAAAAAAAAAATTATAACAATCATGATCAAATTAAAATTAAGGGTT
This sequence comes from Rhaphigaster nebulosa, assembly GCA_948150685.1. Classification (NCBI taxonomy): domain Eukaryota; kingdom Metazoa; phylum Arthropoda; class Insecta; order Hemiptera; family Pentatomidae; genus Rhaphigaster; species Rhaphigaster nebulosa. The sequence continues at coordinate 114,433,190 of OX411309.1, read as the reverse complement.
TCGCATGAATCTTTTCTCGCTACAAACTTTTTTTTTTTTTTTTACTAGCATATTGTAATATTACAAGATACTAAATTTCCGCTCCCTCATTAAGAAGGAAGATAATGACAATAATGAGGCTAAGAGGATCCGGAGGTTCGGTGCCGATATCGCTTAGAATCTTTACTTTCGTCAGGCTAGAAACTGAAATAGAAATAAAAAATTGAATGGATTATCATGTTCCTAAATTTTAGAAAACGAAGAGGCCTAGAAAAAATCAGTGCCTGAGGGGTAAGTGGTCATAACATTTTCAAATTTTCACAAGAGAGCAAAAAGAAGTTTCAGATCGCACGCTATTGCTTGTTGTGAGAAGTGTAACATTTTTATTACTTTATTTATTATACTTATACTCGAAACATATGGGTAGAATAATGTAAATACGATAGTAATATAAAAATCAGCAAAATTAGAATAACGAAAATTTACCTTGACAGGAAGAATAGAATCAAAAGACCTCAACATTAGCTTCAGTTTTACAATAACACACATGTTCTGTATCAAGCCTCTCTTAAGACAAGAGATTTAAATTGTTTTCGGAGAGGTGGATTTAATGAGAAGAAGGCAAACAATCACATAAATGTCTATAAGCGCCAAATTTTTCCGAGTTGTAAGGATGAGCATGAAAATTGGATCAAAAGCTAAAATTAAAATTACCCAAAATAGGAGAGAGGGATACATCACCCTCTCTGCCTAAACCATTCATTCATCCCATCATACAAAATATAGTCGAATAATCGACAAACTAAATATTAAAATATCAACTTAATTGGCATGTGCGATTATAACCAACAGAGTACACAAAAAGCTTATTTAATTTGCATTTTTCTTATGTAATTGACAACTGTACAGGATAGATAAAAACTTATTAAAAATATATAGCAGAAAGGAGGACTTGGCCAATGAAACGTAACGATTTATGCAAGAGTCGATGTAGGGCGGTTTTTATCACTGAGAAAAATAAAAAACATAATATTTATTTATTTAGTCTTAATTTATTATTTATTTACCCCTTTTTTATTGCATGTCCTCCCACAATAAATTTGTCTACACGTATACTCTATATTCACTTTCATAAATTCATTCTATATTCACTTACATAAGTTTTCTATTGATCTAACTAATAAACGAAGGGGCAGGCTATATACATTACCCGTAATACTGAACAGTTGTGTGGGTTTAGTGGGTCTGAACGACGGACAGCGTCGGACGCACCTAAAGGTTTTACTACCATATATAGAGATGTAAAACGAAGGTCACAAAATTGTTAGCAAAATTGATTTTAAATTTTTTGCTCTTTAAAACTTCAACAGTAAAGAAAATAGGTAAGGGCAGTCATATTATTGGATGATACCACGTATCATCCAATGATATTCATGATAATGATTTTAATCATTATAATCATAATCATTAATCATAATATCACAATCATGATAATACCATGTATTATTGGATTCATTTATTTCTTTATTTTAATTTTTTTCTTTAGTAACTTATTTGGATTCTTCAAATTATTATATTAATACACATGGAACGCTTTTTGCATCAAGTCTGCATAATATTTTTAAATAAACTCCATCTATGTAGGTTTACTATATAAGATTAACTTTTTAGTTTTTTACCAAGCAACTTTCGAATCCAATAAATTCTTGCTTTGTAGAAACGGATATATATATATATATATATATATATATATATATATATATATATATATATATATATATAAATAAGAAGCTAACTATTTTAATTATATAATTATGCACTACAATTTTATCATAAATATTGTAACGAGATCCTATGAAATCACTGAGTCTGTGACCGGTGTAAAATCTCCAGCGAGATATCGTATTGCTGCGTGGGCGTCCTTTAATTTAAATAAGCAGGAGAACATGAGGGATCGACAACTGCAGGTGGGTATAGATCAGTGCTAACCTGTTCGCTCCCTTCTTACTCTAGGCTCTGGCTAATGAACTCGGTGTATCCGGCGGGTATCCATTGGTCCAGGGGCTGCGCACGCACCTTCCAGAGGCGAAGCTCTTCAGGATATCAGCTGTCGAAAGGTGTTAAAGAAGAACAAAGAATCCACGTAAATTATTTTAACGAAGGATTTGGAAAGGAAGAAGATAATTGACAAAACATCAGCATTTACATTACTATAAATTTCTTAATAAGAGCAAACAACTAAAAAAAAAAAAAAACGAGATAAAAATTAAATTATATAATATCATGTATAATAATTGTATAATAATTTGCCTGAACTGTGAAATCGATAGAAGTCATAGCAGACAATCCCTAGTGTAATAATGTTTTTTTAAAAAAAAAAAAACTAATATTGGACATAATAGATGAATAATTAATTATGGAAAAAACAAACTTTAGGGAATTACTGTAAACTATTTTATAATACAAAACATAATACAACACAGTATATAATATAAAACAGCATAATTAAGAATGAAAGAAAGAAAACCCAGGAGACGAAAGAAAATTTCGAAACGCTGGTTTGTTTTGGGTAAAAAAAAAACCAAGTAGCGCACTTTTGCGTGTTAACCCGCTCGGCCACCTCGACCCCAATCATATATATATATAAATAATATGTATATATATATATATATATATATATATATATATATATATATATATATATATATATATATATATATATATATATATATATATATATATATATATATATATATATATATATAATATATATATATATATATACACGAGGTAAGATCATCACTCCTACACTCTTTATATTATATAAGAGTTTTTATTATATATATATATATATATATATATATATATATATATATATATATATATATATATATATATATATATATAATAAAAACTCGAGTGTAGGAGTGATGATCTTACCTCGTGTACCTAAATTGTGAATTGCGTTTCGATTATCTAGGATGTAAAATAGCCGTTTGGTTCATGGTCTGCCTTGGGGAAACAAATATTGGTCCTTGTGCGTCTGCCGACCCCGAACAGCCATAATCCGTGGATCTAGACCGATTTGTCACTTTCCTTGAACACGAGTGAATCGGTGGGAAGGACTACCGAATTGACCCCAAAGAGACCGGTTAGGAGCTATAGATAGCCTGTCGCTCCACAATGGAAACCATGGTTCGTAACAACGTGAGGAAGGGTGACCCCCTCCAGAATGTCTGTGCTCCCGCAAGCAATATAATGTCTGTAAGAATACCACATCGCGCGGCCAAAGGTATCCATGGTCTATATTGCCAACAAAAAAATAAAATAAAAACTAACATAAAGATTGGTTGAGCTATCATTGACCGTTGGTGCTATGAAGGAGAAGATAGTTGGGGGTGCGGTATAGACAGAAAACACACAGTGTGTTCCTTTTTTTCGACTTAGGTTGTAGGCCTTCAACAGGATTCAGCACAGCAAAAACCTTTCAAGGACCTCTATCCTCTCCACAACTATCTATTTATAGAAGGGGTGCCATAATAAATGAGCATCTTCCTTCCCTTAAACACCAGCCCTTTGGAGCGCGATTCCTAATATGGATTTGCAGCCAATTCGCTTCAACGAGTGTTAAGTTGGAAGATAGAAAAATTTGCTTTCCCTAGAGTGACCGGCTATTTTGAATTATATGTATTTGATATAAGATCAATTTCGAAGCCTCCTACACCCATCTTTAAGTTCGCATCAAACACAATTGAAGCATCAATAAAATTATACATATTGCTGCTGTTTGCACGGTCTGAATTGGCATTTGAACCTATTACACAGGCTCATAAAAAAAATCAATTATACCTTCCTCTCCCTTCACTCCAACGTAGGTGTAAGCACTCTCTTACGACATTAATCTGTCAGCCATACTGAGAACTAACAAGCCTGCTAAGTACCCTTTAATATGCCATGAAAGCGCCTAGTAAATAGTGTGAAAGCGAGTATCGATTATCGGCGTACCTGAACTGTATGTTGTCCCGTTCCTCAACGGATATAGCACGTCTCCTGCCACTCATCTCGACAGCCAGCGCAGAAATGCTGTGTACTACCGAGAGGTTACGTTGGACACGGGTCTCTCAAATTGAAAGAAGCGTAAATAGGGCTAAGATTCTCCATACCCACTTCTTCATAACAGAAGTTCCATTACTTTATTATTCAAGCAGCTGTTAATGATAGCCATTGGATAATTAGGATTCAAAATGAATCACAAGACCACGATTTTACTTCCCCGAAACCTAAAGTAGATTTTAATTAAATAAACAAAACAATCTAACGAATAGCTTTGATAATCCCACTTAATTGGCACGTTTAGGGTACCCTGGGTCTAAAAACGTGATTTAAAGATTTCGTTGTCGTTCCTAGGTGCGCCTCGATCACCCAGATTTATGGGCCGTTTTTATTAAACTTTTGAGGTAAGCCCTCCTCCCCAAAAAATTTGGAGACAAATTTTTTTGGAGGATGGGAGGTTTTCGGTCAGTGAAAGTAATTTCGGAAATGATCTTGAATTCACTAAATAATTTTTGATGTTTTTTTGTTGACTCCTCACATTTATGTACTAATAAAAAATTGGTACTATTGATGCTTTTTATTTATTTCCCTCCCCTCTATTATAAAACACTAAAAAAGAAGCGAGGATTATAAATTTATAAATACTCCTTGTCAAAATTATATTACATGCATTACGTTATATTAAATAGTAAAACATTGTTTAGTTTTTTGTTATTTTTAGTGTCAAGGTTGTCAAATTGAAATTCACCGTAACTTAAAATAAAAGTTTCCAAAAATAAATAAATGAGTACAAAAAAAGTTTCATTACAGAAAAAATTAAAAATTAAATTTAAAAAAAATCTTTTTTCTAACACAATAAATAAGAATTACAAAAAAAAGAGAGAGAGAAAAAATCTCAAGGAAGTATCTAGCAAGTATTTGCCGATAGAGAGAGAGAGACGACAATGATAGTGCAAGTGTCTAATTGCTCAAGAAAAAAAAAAAAAAATCGTTGTTCTTTTCTTAGCTTGTTCGAAGAAAAGAAGTGTTAATTACACTAAGTGCAGTTCCTTTTTGTGTCCTTACATTCTAAGAGTCTCCAATTCTTAAACCACTCACGACAATGAAACCATGTAAATTATCCTAAACACTACTAACAAATATATTATTTCATTAGGTACTACAATGGAGTAAAATCATTTTTAGTACCTAATGACATAATATTCACGAAAATTGTATGTTTTGTAGTATTTCTTTACAATTTTATAACAAAAAAATTCACTAATTATTTATTTTTATTATATAATAAATATTAAACCTCTACTAAAGGCAAAAGGTATGTAAAAAAAAAAAGAAGAATGATATTCTAATAATGTTAATAGTATTATTATTAATAATATAATTTATTTAAAATTATTAATAGAACAAGCTATTAATATAAATAGAGCCAATTATAACAGCAAAAGGTTATAATTATTTATAGGAAGAAGAGAGCAATAAAAAACAAATTAATGCGAGAATGATATCATTATCTGTATAGAAAAATTAAGGGTCTGTCAATGGTCCAGAAGTTGTAGACTATGATAGCCGTCACGAACTTCAGAACAGAAGCACTTATTTCGGCTTCACCAATCCTTAGTTAACAACATTCGCATTCACGAAGAATGTTTCTGTTTTTATTCTGATATGACTCCCATATCGTAAAACAAGTAAAAAAATTTCAGAAATTCTCAATGGATCTCGCTATAATCGTGCGGGTGCCAAGTTCCTGATTTCGTGACGGCTAGATTCTAGTTCTAGATTAACGCTTCCATAACCTTTCGGCCAGTTTCGGAATAGGGTTAGCTCAGAAATAAATTCAACTCGGAATGAATTTTCTGTTTGACTAAACGGTGACAGGCACACAACATTGATTGATTTAGATAAAACTACGTTGGTATAATTCATACAGCTTTTTATGGATGCGAAACGAGGTCGCTTAAGTTGTGGGATGAAAGAGTTTAATAAAACACGATAGCTTTTTTTAAAACAAAAATATTTTGTTCGGAGCCGACCGAAGAATTCTGGAGACTACACAACACCTAATTGCGTAAATATGATTGAAGTTACGGCATCTTAGCGGTTGGAATGGGCGATGCAAGGCTTGGAAAAGTTGCATGGCTTGACGAAGAAGTAATCATAGCAACGAAAGTCAACACTAAAACAACGGGTAAACGTCCAAAGAGGTAGACAGAGCCGAAGGCGAAAGGCTTATGCTGACTAATCTTCCAGGTTTCGGTTTGTGTACGGCTAAAGGAGTTTCGCGGATAATTGTTGGTGGTGTCGGCATCGAACCAACGGGTTCATTATAATTAGTATAAACATTATTTTTAACAACCTGAAACCCGCTAAATTTGTTATTTTTTAATTTCATCATACTTTCTTTAGTATTCATTCTGTGTTTGTATAAATAAAGATATTAGCGAGCGAAAACAATTACACGGGCAAGTAGAGCAAGGGCAATCTATAATATCAACTTACTCAACCCATTGACTTTCCCCTGATTTATTAACTAACAATGTAATCGTTAAATAAGCGCTTAGCTGCAAAGCCTCGGGGCGACTCAGCTTATTTATCAACAATGACGTCAATAGCCGTTGCTCTTTGGCCGCTTTCTAATTCTATATATCTTTGGCACGATCAATCATTCTTGAGTCATTCAATTGGTAAAATCGATTAATAATATAATGTACATCGGTCTGATGCTGATACTTTCTTGAGGTGATTTCTCTTTCATATCATCAGATGGCAAGGGAATCAGCTAAGTTCTTAGAATGACTTATGAACGTTGTAGAGAAATAATTGCTCTTCAGTAACACTCTTTGTAATATACAAACGATGTGCGATTCCCTCACAAAGTGATTCACTCTTGACTCAGAGAACGTTTCAGAGACTGAAGGAAAAACAGCGGTAGTTCATTTCATTAAAGAACTGAGAATGAAATCAATTACTGAAAATTCAGAGTAATGAGAAAGAGTGTCATTTTTTGTTGAAAGCAGAGCTCCCGGTCAACTTTTGCAGAGCGATGAGTGATAAAAAATACGTACATAGTTGCAAGGAGGGTTCGTCACTTGAGGTAGGGAATCTCCTCATGAACTGATTCACTTCTTTTAATGAGTGATTATTAGTGAACTAGGGATGGGGGGAGAGGAAGTGTAGCATCTAGTCATTCTTAGTGAATCAAGACTTTGAAGAACGCTCCTCCGGCCCTCTACTCTACACCTGGCCCGCACTTTTTCAGGCTAGATCATTCTACTGATCCCGTGAATCATAAGAAAGAGCAAGAGATGAGAGAATGATTCTGATCTGATTCAATAGAGCTGATTTGGCCACCTTTAGTTCTAACCCGTTCCATCTTTCAGCAATCTTTAGTACAAACCACAATGAAGTTCAATTATTCAAACTGTTAGCTGTTAGTGATTACGATGTAAAACATGCTTAAAAATAAATTAATAACGAGCAACAAAATTTGAATTTGTCCCGACTCACCCTATAGCTACAAACCGTAAAAAGACGAATTAATAGTTTCAAAGGAAACAAATTCGTTCCGATCCAATAAATCGATCATAATAAGATTAAGGAAACCATTCACAAAAGTTGCCCTCAGCCGTCATTTTTGATAATTAGCATAATCTGTATGACACGAGAAGGAAGTCCTGTGTTATCTACTCGCTTTCGCCGTTCGGACAATCGTAAATTAGCAGGCAGATAAACGAAGAGTCAAAAATTAAAAAAAAAAAAAGACACATAATAAGAGGACGGAAGACTAAAGAAGAAGAGAATAAATGTTGCATAAATAAACGAGATGGAGGATAAATAAAAAAGAAGCAGTGTTTGACAAAGCCGACAAAATGGCGGAGGGGGGAGTTGAAAAAGCGGCTCAGACAAAGCGATCTCGATCGCCACAGTCTCACCAATATCAGCCCGCTTCTTCTTCTGTGACTCGTTTATTTTGGCTATTGTTTATTTTGTCAGCCAGAGGGCAGCACTGACCGCTATCTCACCGGCGAGCTATTTATAACGAGGTATGTATCTTTCCCCTTTCTCGAGTGCCTCTTTCTCAATAATACAGACTTTAAACTGTTTGAATTCATAGTCCAATGTAAGCAAATAAAGAATATTTCAATAAACAAAAGCAATTAGGAAAGCTATAGATAGATATAAAGATTACAGTTATTTCTTATTTTAATGTCTAATAATCTCCTTGTACGGAAAAGTAATCAGACTCTAGTTGGAGTACACAAAGACCTTGCCAATTAAACAAACATACATATGTTTTTATATTTAGAAACGAAATTGAAATAAACACAATATATTTTATTTACAATGAAAACGTTGGATTAATTATTACTGTTAACGCTTTTTCTGAGTAACCTTGTTAAATAAGCGACCACATAAGTGAAGTAGGTACTCTTAAAATCTTCTTAAAATCATATTATCGTGTCTACATTATCACAGCCAGGTAAATTTGGATTTAATTTAATTTTTCTTTTTATTAAATAAAAAGTAGAGATGGGAAAAAATACTCTGAGTAACGAGTACCGAGTATTTTACACGAATACTCTCAGGAGCCGGGATTAAATACGACAAGGGATGGAAGGGGTAGCGAAGACTGGCCTACGCCATCCATCCCTAGTCATATCTAATCCCGCCTATTGAGAGTATTAGAGTAAGATACTTATTACTCAAAAGTGTTTTTTGTCCATTTCTAATAAAAAGTACCAATCTAAATATTTTTTTTTTTTTTTTTTACCAAGTAATCAACGCTAGTTCGCTGGTGAAATGGTTAAATATGCGGATGCCTGAAAATCCACGGACCCCTCAGGATTTATTTGCCGCAATCAGATATCAGTGCCTATTTAGTCTTGTCAGAAAAAACATACTTAATAGAAGAAGCAATAGTATGGAAAACAATTTACAATATATATATATATATATATATATATATATATATATATATATATATATATACATATATTTATCGATATTGACAAATGTATTATAACAAAACAAAAAAAAAATGCAATAAGTTAATGTGTCATCTAACCAGTAAAACACGACAGTAGTTTGTGGAGAATCTAATCATTGGTAGATGGCAATTTGGTTCCGAAACCACCTTCTTTTGAAATGCTTCTCTGGATCATCGAGAATCTTTTGGGAAGTAATTTAAAAACTGGTGAGTTTGGAGTTTGTAACGGAAGAATAGGTATGTATTCCCGGTCAGCGACAAACAGGTCATTAAGCTCATTTATGGGTGATATTATTTGGGACTTAATAAGGAGCGTTGTGGATTTTATGAAGTATGTTGGATCTTAAGAATTAAATACTGGAGGAATTTGATGATTTTGAAATTGAGAAACGATTACAGTCATATAAATGGCTTTTCGTAACAAATTGCATGCTTGGAGTGTTTGTATAAAGTAGGAAACGAAGAACAGTTTCGTGTAGATTCAGTGTTGTGCAAGATTTTTACGTTATTCTCTTCTTTCTTTTTTTATTATAATAGCCCCATGCGATGTAGTGTTGATTTCAGAGGTTGGTACAGTAGTTTGGATCTCTTTTGTTAGACATGATGCGTTTTAAGAAGCGTCTTAGCAGAGGAATAAGTGGGAATCGTGGGTATTTACATGTTTAAACGGTTCTAGTTATGGGGCTCACAAGTAGCATTGTGTCAATCTAGCTCGACGTGTTTATATGTGTTTGGCACCTCAGTGACTGACCTGTTGGGATACTATCATGCGTACGTCAACAAAGTTAATTGCTGCCGGTTATTCGAGAGTCGTATGGAGTAAATCCGCTTTGTCCTCTGTAAGTTGGTGTGCCTCACAATTCGTCTCAGCACGCTGTTCTGAAACTGCTGTTGCCGTAATATTGTCCAACATCGGCGCTCTATGAAGAAGGGTCGGTCTTAATATGTTATTATAAATTAATAATTTGAGGTGGATGGATAGATTTGGCGATGTCATCAGGTGGTTTAGTCTGTAAGAATTGGTCTTCACCAACCTGATCTTCTTCGGCAATGGCGGTAGAGTGTCAGAGGCCAGTCAAGAGTGACATCTGACACAAGTACACTATGCTGTTTGCCGACCTATTTATTCTACCCGCTACGCTATAGAGCTTAGGAAGAGAACGCTTGCTCAAAATGTTGGTATTTGTACAATTGGTAACCTAAGCTCTGTTCAACAGGATTAAGCAGAATATTATTAAAGGGTAAAATCAGACAGAATGTCGTTCAAAGTTTACTAGTATAAAAGTGATTTGATGGCAATTTTTGGAATTGTTTTTAATATTTGACTTCATTCTTCAAAGTTTATTAGAAGTGAAGAAGGATTTTTGGATGCAATAATGGGTCTCATCCCTCTTCTTGTTGTGAACTCAGGAGAGAGTTCAGACTGTATTCGGACAGCTTAAACTTTTTCTGAAGTCATCATAATAATCGGATAAGTTTAGACGGTATTCCGAATTCCTTCATGGCTTCATAAAGCTTGGCTCTGTTATGCACCCTCAAATGGTGATTGGTCATTCTATATTCATTGGATTTCTCATGATGCTGAATATTTGATGCGTTGTAGATCTACCTGCTCTGAATTCTGCCTGGTACTTTCCAACTATCCTCTCTGCGAAAGGCAGTAGTTTATTATACAAAATGTTGGATAGGATTTTGTAGGCACACTGTAATAGCGTGATCCCTATAGAGGGATTATAGAATTTGAGCAGTTTAAAATGTCCTTTTTATGAAGAGGACAAATAACTCCTATCTACCACTAGTCAGGCATAGGCTCTTCACACCAAATAGAAAATATTATTTGATGTAATGCTTTATGAAGGTCCTCACTTCCTTAAGGAGCTCTGCGGGGATTCCATCCTCGCCTGGAGCCTTATTATTTTTTAGCCTTTCTATTGCATCAACAATATCTTCTATATCAGGTGTTTCAACATCACCATTTTTATCAGTCCTCATATTTTCTTCCACCATATCACAGTTGACACGTTCATTCAAGATTGTGTTAAAGTGTCATGATCTTTCGAGGATTTCGTCTTTTCAGAGGAGAGACATTTTAAACCCATCTTCATTTCAGCAAATCTTTGGCTAATCGGCTTTCATTAATTTTCTTATAGAACATTGTTATTTCATTGCGTTGTCGGTGGTCTTGAATATCTGCAAGCTTCTTCCTTTCCCAAAGCTTTTTTTTTTCTTCCTTTTTGCCCTCTTTTCCTCTCTTCTTCTTGTCCTTTATTGTTCAACCCTGAGCATTGTTAATGGTACTACTGCTTGAGGAGTTCAAGAATCTTCTTTGGAATCTAAAAAAAATTAGTCAATTCCCATTCAAAACGGAAGAGCTAGTAAAAATGTGTTTTGGTGTTAACAAACAAGGCTGCTTAAAATAAATATCTGTATGTACCAATTAGTTACGGAAATTAGAAGAACAGAGCACAACCATTGCGATTGGTCGAAGATAAAACTAAATCCGCTCTAGTGGCCTGCTCTAACGGGTCCAGCGGCCATCCGAAGAGCCCCGCCTGCCCACCTGCCCCCGAGACATTAGCATATCCTGACCTCAGGGGTACAGTAAGATATCACCGCGGGAGTTATTGGGTTCGGGCGGGCTAAAAGCGTTGCCCTGTCTCCGTTCCAATATATGCCCAACCTGTGTGGCCTGCCCACCAGTCCTTTTATCTTTTTATTTACATCTATTTTTGGTCTCTTTATATTTCTCAATTCACTCTCTGCCACTAGAGACACCCACGTAATGGCGCCGGTTGCCGATTCCAGCTTAACCGCAACGATCGGAGCGAGGCCATTAGCTCTCAAACGTCGGCTTCCTGTCTCACTAGTATTCCGAAATCAAAGGGACCGAGGATGTTCTCAGAACAAATTTTCGTGTTTGCTTTTAATTCCTTTCTTTTTTTTTTAAATACTGCAAATGAATACATACATTTATTAAGGCTCTTTATAAAAGTAGGCTCTTTTAATTTAGTTCTCAGTCCGTTCATTATTTTGGAAGCTGCAGCTTGAAGAAACAATGAAGAAAAAACAAGTTCTCTGTAGGATTTGAAAGTTCACATATAATTAAAGAGGTAACCGAATTCATCCATTAGATATCAGAACGTAACCCAAGAATACCGTGGGATACATTCCAAGTAAACCGGGCTCAAGGCACACAAAGGTGGCCTTTCTACAAAGCCCTCATCCGCCCTTTGCTTACCTAAGGTTCCGAAACGTGGACTATATCAAAAGCGGAAGACAAGAAATAGCAGATCTATGAGATAAAAGTTCTCATATAATAGAAGATAATAGCGGACGCAGAAGCAATGATGAATTCCGTTATCTGTTCAACGATGTATAAATCACAACATTGACAAAATTGACCAGACTTCAATGAGCAGGGGTAAAGTCGCAAAAATCCATACACATACGATTGACAGAACTCTTTCAAGGACATCGAGCGGTGGGTAGATGTCAATGGTAAGAACGTGTTGCAAATGACGACAGCCAAGTCCTGCTTTCAGGAAGTCATGCTATTATAATAATAATATTCTTAACCATTCGGAAATAAGCATAATTAATTCCGTAACTTGATATATCATTAAGCCAAAACCTTCATACGGGGAACAGGCGATGCTGAATGGTTAATTATCTATAGTCAAGCTTTCTCTAAATGATGAAATGATGAACTCAATGAGTGAGATAAATTTTATGATATGTTCGTTGGGTAAAACAAACTTTACTTAATGAATTTCAAAATATATATATTTTTTTTTTTTGCTCGTTGCCATTTAGAACCTTTACCAACAGCCCTAGTTCTTCAAGTTCATCATTAATGGATTGAAAATTCAAAAGGCCAACGATAGACCCGCTTTCGAAACTATTCCAATTTGGAACGCTTTGGAAAAGCGAAAACTTTTCGTTTCACTTAGCCGTGAGGGAATGTGTGCATAACGAGCCCCAATGAAGGGGCTTTTCACATCTAAGGTGTTCTCACGGCTTTTCCACAAGAACTTAGTCGGGAAAAAAAACTGAATTATTAGTAAAAATCAATAAAAAAAAAAAAAAAATGAAGCCATATATTGTTCGATCCTTCACGCATTTCAAACAAAGTTAAAATAATCTTGTTCTATACATGATTGTTCAAAATGCAACAAGAAAAATGAATTCTTGTGGCAATTTATAAAACTACTTTTGGCTGCAAAAAATCTAGCTATATTTTCCAAACAAATATAAGCGATTTATACAAATAAGAAGAAGAATATGAATAATAATAATAATATGAAGAATATGAATTCGAGATAAGGAGAAGTTACCTATGGTGTAGGTGGCACTCCAACTATAGAGGAAAAATAATATTAAAACATTTTTTTTAGACTTAAACTTTAGACTTATTTTTACATTATAAATTATTTCGTAAGTCTGTGGAATTATTACTGGTCAATGGACTGTAAAGATACCTTTTACGGAGTATTATTGTATTATTTTTAACGAATGTATCACTAGCTTCTAGCCTTGGCAGTTACCAGAATACAGTAAAATATTTATAGTACCCTAGAATGGTATGGGCCAAAGAACATGCGATACCACTGAATATAGGCGTGGTTCTCAAATGGTCCATATTGTAGCTTAACTGACCTAATAGCTCAGAATGGTTCAATTTATAGTTGAGAACTGAAAACTATTATCACATAAATTATGAAATTATTTTAAGAATGGCTAGGGATAATCGACTGGGTTATTCTTATCAATAATGAATCTTGTAATCGTACAAACATTTTTTTTTGAGATTTGGCACCAATGTAGAAGGTCATCCCAGAATGACATTACCATTCATTTTATTTCAAAATGGCGGCCGATTAAAAGTTTCATACGCCCATATCCATACCATTTATGAAGATAGAGAAAAAATATAAAATGCTTTAAAATCATTATACCAAAGCCTTAAAAACAATATCTGATGTGGACATCCCATGACTTCCTTGTACGCCTATTAAACAATAAATCGGTGGCTCAAAAAGTGATCCTGAATTTGGTTACTAGTTTCCGAAAATAGCAGTGCCTTAAAAACGACACTCAGCGTCCCGACTTCCATCTATTGACACACACACACACACAAGCACGCACGCACGCTCGCAAACACAACACAAGCTCTTGTTTCTTGAGGTATTATTCCGTTTTTATATTTCGTTTCCTTTCAGTTGGTAACAAGTTCACAAGAGATTTTTTCGTGTTCCTTGACTATATCAAAACTGTCTTTGTCACTAGAAAAAGCATTGGAAGTCGACGGTTTCAACATTTTAAGCGGAAGAAACTGCTTAACTTATATCTTATTCTCCTCCTGCAGAGTTGCTCAACTCACAAATGGGAAAGAAAAAAGTATTTTATACTAAATTTTAATACTTAAAATGAGTAATACATTTTTTAAATTAGAGAGGAAAAAAATCGCATTTATAACCTGTATCACCGAACCATATCGACGTCGTTTTTTGAAAAAGGCTTAAGCGCCAAAAATTCGAAATTTAGGTTTCAATTGATTTTGGGATGTAAACACCACCTCTATCGATTCCCGCTCACGATGCATCGGAAAAAAAATTGGAAATGGTCTAAAAATCTAATATTGATGACGTAAGCACCAAACTTATAAATGTTTTGTCACGTTAATAAACTCTTACTCTATAAATTTTTACCCTATACAGTAAAAATAAGAAAAATCATTTTTGAATTATTAAGTATTAATTTTTTAATTAAGCACTCTAATCCAAAATCGATTCTTGAAAACTACTAAAACATATAAAATGCCAAATCACACTATGAATACAATATAGCTTCTTTAACTACAGTTGACATAGAAAACCTAGTTCAAGAAATACCTAGTGATGAAAATTATCAAATCGAATGTAGGAACACGTTTTAAGTTATTGATAACAATAAAAAATAATATAGTATTTACCGTTCACAAAATAAAAGAAAGGCAGTAGACATCAAATGAAAATCAATCATACCTGAAACAAAAAAACAAAACAATATATTAGTATAATATGTATGGCAAAATACAATTAAAATATTTCTCAAAATCATAATAAATTTTGTAATGCTTATTCAAAAAATCGTTTCATTATACCACGATAACTAGAGTGAATCAAAACTTATTTTGTGTCTTTTGCAGCTCTGTTAGTTTTAGCATGTTGACGTATAAAACATTCACTTTTTCAACATTCAATCTCAACATGTCAAGTTAAAAAATTAACAACTTTTAATTGCCTAAGTCTTTCCATGAACACTCAAATCAAACGTGGAAAAACCTCTAGATTTTTATAAAATGTAATATTGTTTCTAGCATTTTCAGTAGATTTTATTAGTGTCTTTGAAAATTGAATAAAATTAGACTAAAATAAACAAATAGATTATCTACCGTAATAAGAATGTTTTTAGAAACACTATTGGAGATATAATGAAAAAAATATATGATATATATGATTAATCAGCATTATTGGTTCAGAAAACATCCTTAAGCGATCTACACACATGGGAGCATCGTTTTTTTTTAATCAAAAAATAAAAATCTGAACCACAACAACTCATGAAAGTTGTTGGGTTGTAGATACAGGTGATATGTTCAGCATTCACACGCAACCGTCAGATTTCTTCTTTACCCAATGAAAGGGCAGGTATCCACTTAACAGTGGGTATATCCAGTATCTCCCAATTTCAGAATAAATCCATGCATGATAAGACAGAAAATACATTTTCTGAACTCGACTCTGGATCCTCTAATAAAATATGAATGCTCTACCCACTGAACTACCCCAGTCAGTTAGCTAAGTAAAATATAATTTAACTAAATATTACAGTAGTATTTTAAGTTATAAATACCCTTTTTTTTTGTCTTTTACTATCTTTTCTTTCAGAAAAGATAAAAAATTCTTCAAATATCAATCCTCATTGAGGGTACATATAGAGATTCAGGCGGAGTGACGTGAAGAAAAAATGATCTGGAGACAATCGTCATTCCTCTGCAGCTAGTGCTCAATGGACAGATGAATAGGCATTTGCATAATGAGGGGAGAAACCAAGCTGGGGGTGAATTGCATGAACTGCAGCCTGGACAACCGAGAGCAATGCAGCGGAAAAGCTCTTACACAAAGGATCCTGTAATCGGGAGGTTATATAAGCGAGAGGAAGGGCGGATTATCGGACCGACAGCCCATTCATCGAGAGCTAAAGAGGTCTTTGCAGGACTGGATCTTCAGAGGAGAAACGTGCTCGACTCTGAAGAAATCCCGGGAGGAGTGATAAAGGCAGAATGATGTCTTGTTCAAACCCGTTCCCCCCGGCATTCTTCCCCAGTATCCCAAACAGCCCCGATACTGTTACTAAATTAGGAATTCGGGAAGGGCCCTATCTGGCTCGTAAATAACACGCTAAATGCCTATCCGCCACAAATGCTCGGCTATCAGTTTAGACCGTTCAATTATAAAAATTGTGTTTCAAGCCGTGAAACGTGGATATCTGACGGCTATATTCTTTGGATATTTGTATTCTTTGCTTCTTAATCGGCACTATATCATTAGGATCCTTCTCCGGATAGAGCGGATCTTTATAAGGAATCTAAATATCTTCGGAATTTCTTTTTTAGCTGTTAATAAATCACACAAGTAAGCAAAAAAAAAATATACTGATATCTAAATATATGATCGATAAGCTGGTTTTTATTATAATATGCTGTAGGAAATGATGAAATAAAATATAAAATCGATTAGCCATTTTCTCATACCCTATTTCAAATTTATATAAAATTTATTGACCGAATTTTTTTTTTCTTATTCCAGAAAAAGAGCGATTTGTTTAGTTACCATTAGCAGTAATTACAACCAATAATTACAAACGTTTCATTAATAACTTGCATAATTGCGCGAATTTGTACTAGACTTATACTAGGTAAATAAATAAAAGTGATTTAATAATAACATCACTATAGTGGCCTAGCTTAGCCTGCACTGGCTTCAATGATAGTGGGATGAACACCGGGAGTTTTTCGACATAAGTGGAGGAACAAGCCTGGTTTGGAGTTTTCCACGATAACTGTAAATAATGAACATAAGCCATACCTGTGTTCAAGATGTTTATTTCACTTTATTTAACTTAAAGTTTAGTTTTATTTGTTTTGTTTTTTAACCTTTAGATTTTAATCGTATTTATTTTATTTTTAATTTATATTGCTATTACTTTATTAATTTATAATGTCTGTAAATATTGTGTGAATGAATTCCCTTATCACTATTGCTATTGTCCTTAATTAAGACGGACAGTAATGTTTCTGTCCAAAACGAGAAAAAAAAAAACTAAAATTGAAAAGCACGAATAATGATTTATGGCTAATAAATTATAATAATTTGTGACGTTTATTTCTCATTTATTGAAAAGTACAACATAAATATGAACTACAAATAGTAGAAGCAAATTGTAATGTTTTAGGTTAAATCGGTATGTATTTTTCACGGGTAAGAATTGAAAAACTTTTATTTATTAAAAATATAAATAGTACGTAACAGCGTTTAAAAAGACGAAAAAAATGAGTTTTAAATAATTGAAGTTTGCCAACAACTTTTCGCGGAAAAGATTAAAAATCGCAAAATATGGCCATTTTATGCCAGGGCTAGTAATTGTTGCAGGAACTTGTTTTATGGCTCATATTGTGGCTTTTGTTAGGGCCTATAAACAATAAAGATTTTGTACTAAAAAAATAATTTTTCCCGGAAATGGAGAAAATATAAAAGTAGGTATTTTCTGTTATATATTTGAACAAGAGACAAAATGGTAGTTGAGTGATTTTTAAAGCATTGTTTGTTCTCGAGGAGTATCTCTTCTTCTTCTTCTTCTTGTTCCATGGCGCGACAACCAATAGCCTCCGCCAGTTGGCACGGTCCTGAGCTCCAATCTTCTAAGCATGTTGTACTTGGTTTGTATGTCTGAGGTCTTCACAGCTTTCTTTTCTGCCAGGTTGAAGGGGAGGCCTGTCAGGGCATCACCTTGCCTCACGCCACTATTGGCCTCAAATTCCTCGGGGAGGTCTATGCCAAATCTCACGTCGTATTTAGAGCCCTTCATCGTCATTTTCACAAGGCGAATTAGCTTCTTTGGAATATCCAGCTGTTCCAGAGCTGGATACAGCGCTGGTCTATCCAAGCTGTCGTATGCTGACTTAAAGTCGACGAAGAGGGGATGTGTGATGATTTTGTGTTCCATGCACTTTTCCAGGATCATCTTAATTGTAAACAGCTGATCGGTCGTTGGCTTGCCGATCGCAGACTTGAGACTGCTCTACAAGGGAGGAGGGAGAGACAAAGAATCGCCTAAGGCATACAGGCCGATATGCCTCCTCCCTGTCGTCAGCAAAGTCCTGGAGCATCTGATCGTAACGCGTCTTCGCCCGATCCTCAGTGCAGCTAGTCATCCACGGCAATTCGGCTCGACCCGTGGCAAGGGAACCACAGATGCGCTGCTGAGAGTGCGTAGGGACGTGGAGGAGAGGGCGGAGAGATATGTCATGTTGGTGCTCTTCGACATATCCTCCGCCTTCGACAGTGTGTGGTGGCCCTACGTACTCCAACGGCTGCAGGAGATCGACACCCCCAGCAATTTGTACTCGCTCGTTAGTAGTTACCTCAGTAACAGGAGCGATAAGATCAGAGGTAGCTACTACGAGGTAGAGCGAAGGATTGAAAGAGGTTGTCCGCAGGGCTCTGTCCTGGGTCCGGTCCTGTGGAAGCTTGTCTTCGACCAGCTGCTGGGGGAATTAGAGGAGAGAGGGTTCCTTGCCACGGCCTACGTCGACGACCTGGCGGTCATAGTGGCCGAGAACAGCAGAGCCAGATTGAAGACACAGGCAGAGAGGTGCGCCAGTCTCGTGTCGGAATGGTGCGTGAGGAGGAAGCTGAGCATGGCCGCATCCAAGACCCAGGCCATGCTCGTAAGAGGCTCTACAGACAGGGCTCACCCTATCATACTGGACATAGATGGCCAGAAAGTGAGGATGGGTGAGGAGGTGACCTACTTAGGAGTGAAGATGAGGAGAAGATTCGACGTCACCCCTCACCTAGACTACCTGAAGGATAGGGTGACCCGGTCTATCAATGGCTTATACAGGATTGGGGGTGCGTTCTGGGGCATCAGGTATCCCGCCACGATGACCATTTACAAAGGCGTGGTCATGGGTATCCGGAGATACGCATCCCCAGCGTGGAGCCAACACCTCACTCAGCTGCAGAGAAGGAGATTGGCCACAATTCAGAGACTGGCTCTGCTTAGGGTCACTAAGGCCTATAGAACGGTTTCGCATGAGGCGGTGCAGGTGCTAGCCGGAGCGATGCCCCTGGACCTCGTCCTCAAGGAGGACAGGATAAAGTACGATGTGAAGAGGCAGGAGCTTGACGCGCTACCGGGGGGGACTCCGGGACAGAGTTCGCGAGACCCCTAATGAATGGAAGAGGATATTGAGGGAGGACATTATCGAAGAGTGGAATGGACGGTGGATAGGGAGTCAGAAGGGAGATACCCTAAGGAAGTTCTTCCCCACCGTCCAAGAAAGGCTGAAGGCGAGATGGATCCTCCCTGATTACTGGGTCTCGCAGATGCTGACAGGGCATGGACGTTTCCGAGGGAAACTACAGGAGCACGGAAAGGACATAGACCCTCGGTGCCCCACCTGTGGAGTCCCTGAAACTGCAGAGCACGTGATCGTGTACTGCACCGCAGTAGAAGGACACCGAGCCAGGTTGTCGAGAAGTACCGGGATCTTCGCCCTCGCCGAGTCGGACTTCCCCCGTCTGATGGAGGAGGAGGCATACCCCTCCTTCAAGGACTTCATATACGGGTGGAAGGAGGTAGTCGGCCCTGAGCACTTCACCCTGGGAAGGGTCAGACCACCCGACGGCGGTGAGCCTCAAGAGGTATGATACCGAACGGATGCAGACTGGAGGAGATGGGATCCGGACGGATGCAGTGGACCAGGAGGGCTGGACCAGTATCCGGACGGATGCGGCTGACCAGGAGGGCTGGACGGCACCGGGCGGATCCGGACTGGAACCGGACGGATGCAGAGCGCCGGAAGCGCTGGCCACGCCGCAAGGCAGAGGATAAGGTGCAGCCCTAAGTTGCGCAAGCACGCACCGGGCTGCATCACAGTAGCAGGAAAAAAAAAAAAAAAAAAAAAAAAAAAAAAAAAAAAAAAAAAAAGGTCGTTGGCTTGCCTTTTCTAAATCCTCCCTGATATGGTCCTAGCTCTCTATCTGCGTATTGAGCAAGTCTTGTAAACAATACGTTTGAGAGCACTTTGTATGCGCATGACAGTAGGGCAATTCCTCTGTAGTTCGCACACTCCAGTTGATCTCCTTTCTTGTGTAATGGGCATATTGTGGTCTTCGTCCATTCTTATGGCATTTTTACCGTTTCCCAGATTGTCATGATGATGTCAGAGTATATCTACAACTCATAATAATGCGCTCATATATATGAGCTTCGATTTTATTGATCGATTTCGAGGGAGGAGGAAGCTCTCTATCACTTTCCAGCATTCGAAGCTCTGCCGTCAAAGAGCCTTCTCCCACGCTTCGTAGCTTACCCAAAGCTACCTCGCTAACAGCGGCCTATCCAAGAAAAAGGCCAATGTTGAAACGCGTTTTTTAGGCATTAAATCGAACTCCCATATATTTTATCAAAATAGGGTTGTAGAGAAACTCCTAGGCAATAAATACCGCTTTGACAAGTCCCAGCAACAATTAAAAACCTTGTAATAATATGTATAAAAATGACCATATTTCGAGGTTTTTATTTTTTTCGAATTGTTGTTGATAGTATTCAATTTTTAAAACTCATTTTTCCCTATTTTTATACGCTATTACTTGCTATTTTTATTTTTAATAAAAAAGGCCTTTTTGCAGTGTTTCTCAATCTTTTAGTATTTGCGACACAATTTTCAATCACAAATTTCATAGCGCCCCCCTTACAATAATTTTCACTGAAATCGTGCTGTAATCATAACATTATTTTCTATTTAATTTAGTTTACAGACTAACATAATGCATATATTGATTATAATTTTCAAATATATCATATGTCAATTCAATATTCAAAATATTATTGTATAGATTTGTCTTGAATATTCTAGAACGTTTCAAGGGAGTCACAAATAAATATTAATCATGTTTTTAAGTTAATTTATTAAATGCATTGTGCAATACCTATTTATGTCAGTGTAAGGTGTATTTTGTTTTTTATTTTGTCAGAATGTTTTCTGTGAAATAAATTATTTTTTTATTTTTCGTCGATATATTTTTTTTTCGATATACTCGCGCCCCCCCTTTAATTTCACAATCTCCCCCTAGAGGGGCGCGCCCCCAGGTTGAGAACCACTGCCTTAACATCTTAAATGTGGAAAAAACACTTTTCGGCACTTTTATATTTTTTTTCACATGTTCCTGCATATCGATTTTATGTAAAACATATTTGTCTCTACAACTTTTTCTTTTAATTATCACGTTGAGAAAGAATACTTGTTTTCTCTAGCGCCTGGACTAGAATTCTCTACTGAGTTTTCAATTTTCAGTTTTCAATATATATATATATATATATATATATATATATATATAAAACTAATTTTATTTATGATAAGATATGATTACTATCAGTAATATTATGACTTCTGTGAACTTTCCAAGAAACACATCAACTCTAACTTATTTTTTAATCTAGTAAATGGCATTTGAAAACGTTTTTGAAAACCTGAAGTGTGCCACATGTAATAATGTCTACCCTGAGTGATAATCAACCTTAAGATTTAAAATCCATTTTAAAAAATAATCTTTTCTCAATTATTAAAGTATGCTGGAAATAATTAAGAATAAGTAAACCTTAGGGACACTTGGAATTATAATAAGGATACAACAATAGAAACAGAAAACAAACAATAAAAATAATTATATAATTATAATTTATTCCTAATTCTGTTTTATGATTTACGTACGTATAAACAAAAGAAAGTATTTTCTAAGGATTGATTTATTATTCAATGCTAAATGTTTTAAAATTTATTAAGAGTAAAAAAATATTATTACAATTAAAGTAGGTAAAAATATTTAATGCCCTTCTTTACGTTTATTTTATTTTTTTTTCAAGTCAGAAGAATTTTAATTCGTAATAAAGGATGCATTATGCATAAGAATTATAGGTCCAAAAATTTCAAAATCCAACAACGTGGTAAGTTAAGACTGTGTTCATTAAGGCAAATAGTAAATAGTAAGGGACCTAAGATGATGTTTGTGGGGAGGTTGTTCTAGATTTTGAGGTAAAGGTCAGTCCAGAGCAAAGGTCTACTTATAAATCTGCTGCTTAAAGCAGAATTACAGCCTAGTGTAAGAGTTTTCATATTTAAATATAAGCTATTCATGCAATCAAAATCAGATCATAAGTATAAATCAGGTTATTTATATGATAATGTATTGTTTAAATAATACAGGTAGTAACAAAGTAATACACCTGGTGTTAAAACGCTTAAATAGAACGGTCTCGGAGAAAATGAGTATAATAAACATTATGAAATTATTATTCAATTATTTGCAAATCGATAGATCCTTAATACATTTGAAAAACAGCTTTATAACAACAATTTGGTATCATCGTAATACATTATTCGATTTTAACCTAGCGATGCGGCTGTATTATGCAAAAAAGAATTATTTTAATTTTAGTATGGGTAAAAGCGCCGACCGATAGATGCCGTGCATTCAGACACAATTGTTAGTTTTCTGAATAAATCCGTGTGTTATTCATTATTTTATCACAATAAAATATATATTAATATTTACGATCATTAACTTTTATTTTTTCTGTTATAATGTCATAGAATATTTTACACTTTTTTTTTTTTTAGCCAAAACTCTTTGGCAGGATATCAGACTCAAAGAGGAAAAATCTTCAGACGGATTCAAGGGGAAAAAATCCTGATGCTAATATTAAACATTTTTTTAAGTTGAAATATGCTTTAGCGTGTGGAAGGATTTGACTAGAAATCGTAATATTCCTCCTTAAATTCTTCTTTCTTTTTTTTTAAATTAAAACTCTTGAGCTGGTATTTTCTAATGGCTCGCCTTAAAAGTTAAAGCACTAGTTTATCTCCAAAATATTCCATAACACAGCAGCGAGTCTCTCAAGTAAACAATCAGCCATCGTTTCTCCTGACCGGAGCTAGCACATCACACATCAACAATCTACAAAAGACTAAATAGATATTATATAATACATCAAAAGATTTCAATATTTACTGAATTATATATATATATATATATATATATATATATATATATATATATATATATATATATATACTGAAGTATATTTCGAAGTGCTAGATATAAAATCTCTGTTAAGTAATCTCTTTTAGACTGTTGATATGAGAATGTCTATGGTCTGCATTTAGGTGAGCTTATGTCGTTGAGACCTATCGATAACTGAGTTGGCGAAATTTTGCCTTTTTAGTTATTCATTGCTGTTTGAGAGATTTGAGGCTTTTTGGAATCTTCTTATAATTTCAAAATGACATTTTTGGATGTGTTATTTTCAAGATTTTGCTCTCACATTGGTTAATTACAAGTTTCAAATAAAGCATTAAACTAGTTATGATTCACAACGCCACATATCATCACTGAAATTCTCCTTGTCTTCTTCATAAAAAACAGAGCTATAATAAGATATGTGAAAGACTGGCGAAGACGTTGAAGAGGGTGTATAGGAGCGAAGACCGAAATGTTATTAAGGAGGCTGTGATTCCCACGGGAGGGGGGGAGCTCAGGTCGAGTCCGTGACCTCTGCTTTCTCGATGCGGATCGTTTCCACATCGGTCATTCTGCTAAAGGTAAATCCTTTCTCAGTTCCGAGTCCTTTCCAATGTCACTATTTGGAGCGCTAAGTCCTTGCGTATATTTCCAAATTTTTATTTAATATATGGTACATTGATTAAAAATAGATTTTCGCTAAATTCTAAGGAAAGGAATCAACATCCTATTACGAACTTCTATAAATCCTGGAGACCTGGAATATCATGCAGGAAGAAACTCCGGTAATTTGCATAAACCTAAAATTAAGGATCACTGTTTCACATAAACTAAGTTAATGCTTACCTAACTAAAAACATCCAGTTTCTTACAAAAGAAATCGAATTATATATGAATTCTAATTATAAGTCGATTTCATCCAAAATAATAATTGGCATAAAATCAACTGCAATGTGCCTAAAAATATCTGAAGCTGTTCCGTCAGCACGGTTTTTTTTTTTTTGTAGTAACGATCCTAATGAACAATTTAAGCAATTAAACAAGCGTGGTTGTCATTCTTTCCAGTTTTTCAATATTTTTCATATTAACAAAAATATTTAGTCTGAATTTACTGTTAAAAAAGTTACCATAAAACACGATCAATCCAAAATAAGTAATACTAGGGACAATAACACTTGTGACAACTTTTAAAATTGAATAATTTTTAATTTACAATCTGAAAAAAATCTGGTGCTGCGCGCATTATATAACATTGAATCAATTTTAAAAGATTACAGTCAGTTTCCATGGAACCATCAAGTTTCGATTAAATAATATAAAAATATAAATAATTAACTACAACAACTACGTTTGTGTGTTTTTCGTGAATCTATTAATATTACCTTCTACGAGTTATTATGTTCGACATAAATTTTTCTAAACTCTTTAGCTTTCCAACTGTATTTTAGACATCTATATACTCTTATTTCTGTTAAGATCTTATTTTTTTTTTATTTTGCGAGACTAATTTAGTTGAACCCAGGGAATCTTAAAACGTTTATTTCCGTCGAAATTTTTCGCGATCGCAATATTTTCCCTTACTACATATTTCATGTGTAAGTAAGTGAAAGTAAAATGTCAGAATCGGTAGCTACTTTTTAAAATGTTACTCCACTAATGTTCCTAAAAATAAAATGGTCCCACAGTATTTTTTTTCATTTCCTTAAAATCAAAACAGATCGGTAAACGAATGTATTTTAACTCTGGTATATAAAAATCATCAATTTTGATTAAACCCACCTATACACTGGCAAGAGAGGATCAATATATCACATCATCATAATCACTTATGCCTCTTACACATAACATCAAATAATTAATACTAATTTCATATAGTAATTAATGAGAAACTAAGTAGGAGCGTATATGATTACCTAAGATTCCTTAGATAGCTATAGACAAACATTATAGTACTGATGTTCAACTTGATAGCAGTATATACTGTTTAGAGAGCAACTTCACAGGGTTCCTATAGTAGAGTCCTGTGTTGAGGAATGTATGTACAATAATAAAATTTTATTATTATTATAGTTAAGTGGCAAGGCATGTTTTCAGTATATGATTTTTTTTTTTTTTTTTTTTTTTTTTTTTTTTTAATTCGTGTAAAAATAATATTATTATGATCCCAATGATATTTTAACAGACCACATTCCTATTAAACTCTAAGGATTATAGCCCTGTAAGAATAATAATGACAGGACTAGAAAACCACGGTTGTCCTCATGGGGCAAAGTTTCGATAAATCTAGTTTCTAATAATGAGATGCGTAGCATATACATATTTATCACTGTAACATTTTTGTAGACGAAATATGAAGAGCACAGCCAGCATGTGGCAACAACAAAATGCAAAAGAACTGTTCCTACTCTCTCAGGTTTTGTAATAAAAAAAATGTATAATCTTCTGACTATTCATGTCTCTTTCTCAACACTTCTACTTGTCTCAATCCTCTTTTTGTTCTGCATAAAAATGAAGCAATTACACGTAGCATCTATCTGCCTTCAACAGATAAATAAATTGTATATAAGTTTCTTCTCCTCGGGGTACATCTATCCGGAGGAACAACTTTTTTTGATCTTCTCAACGCAGCGGTGATTTAGTGAGCAGATGGAAGCGTCCAAGCGTACTCTCTTATCTTGTTCAATCGCGAAGAACATCCTTTTCTTTTCCTTCTGATCTTTCAGCTGTGTCAAATGGCCTTCGGTGGTGTACCATTATATCCTTCCAAGGTAGCCTATTTGAAGGCTTTGAAGAAACTTCTAAAGACTAGCCTACTCTAAATCTAATGAAAAAAATTGCATATTCACACAAACAGTCTTTAAAGAAGCCAACTCAAAAATACGACATGAAATACCAGTGACGCCTTCAGTTTTTGTGATTTTACTACTCCGGCCTACCAAGTGTACAGCAGGCAGTTTCCGAACAATTAGAAGACGTTAAAGGGGCTATTGTATACAGCATCAATTTTATTAGAGAAATAAAGACTATTTTGTTTATTTTTAGCATGCTTATTGATACAGTGAAAATAAATAAATTATATATGAATTAGAACTGAAATTAATAATTGTACGCAAGAATACTTACTTACTTAATGGCGCTGCTGCTCGAAGTGACCCTTGGCGAACAGAACAAGATTAGCCCTGTTTTATTCTATTCTTGGCAGCCTCTTTCAGGTATCAAACTCTTAGTACACCGGCATTCTTTCTCACCTCGTACTCCCAACGGCTTCGGGATCTCCCTCTTCTTCTTTTAGTATCAATCGTTACTACTAGGATTTCCCGCTCCACTCTCTCCTCGTTCATAACGTGTCTAGTCCATCTTAATCCACTCGCTGCTATACAATTAACTAGATTGTACGCAAAATCAGTTGCTGTCCTCTCACCCGAGCGACGAGTATGTTCACACGAAAAGTGTGCACAAGTTGGAAAGATAGGCAGACTGCACTCCTACCAACGCGCACTCTGCCAGCTACCTACATACCTTTCGGTACAGATTAGGGGGTTCACTGCTCAAGCGGTACGGATTGCATCTGTCTGTTATAATGAAGGTGTTCCTTTTCTATAGATTTACTCAACCTCAAATAAATATTTTCTAATTATTTTTACTACAATAAAATAATTATATTTTTCTTTTATAAAGCCAGGGGATCATGTGCTTATGTACACAAATGGAATAACCGTCAGTGGGCAAGAGTACCACATGATACGGGTCTTTGAGGTTTCTTGTTGATGTGTAAGAATCCGTAATACGTAAAGATCAGTTAATCTTTCAACAATGGGTCTAAGAAAACGATATTACAAGCCACCGAATCCTTTGCTAAAAATCGTGCAATACAATACATAGTCAAATTCTGAATTGTTAATAAATCAAAAACTGATTAAGGATCAAAGCTCAACAGCCCAGTCTACCCTTTTTTCGGGATTGATAATGCCGGATTACCGAAAATGCCAACCTATGATTAGTATTATATATTTAAAAACAAAACAAATTAACGTGAAAACCTCATATATACGAATCGTACGAATCCTATATAATGACAATTTATAATGTAAAGGATAATAAAAATCACAATTATAACGTTGATGTGACAGATTTTCGTTTTTATGACATCGCACTATACTTGAAGAATACGTCTACTGCACAGAACAGTCACCTGTGACTGGTTAAATACAAACACCGAACAGTATTAAAATATTTCTGAAAACACTTTTTTTTTCTTCAAAGAAATGAAATTAATTTTCGGATCTGCAGCATACAGCAAAAAAAAAATTTACATAACCACTTTCCCCACAAGTGTAAAACTTTACCGTAGCTCGAAATAAAACCAGTCGAGAATACTGATTTTCGAATTGATAGCGTTCAGAAGTTTTTCCTGTATGAGGAAAAGGTAATGGGAGGAAGAACTAGCCCTAAGTCTTTAACCATCATCAATTTTCTTTTACTATAAATATGATTGGAACTTCGGTGTCCATTGTTGGAAATTTCTCAAAGATAACGCCTACAAATTATCATTGTAATTCTATCTTTGGAGCCAACGAACAATAAAGAATCCGCGACTGTCTTCAAGGCCACGCGTCCATAAATTGATTGCCGTAAAATGTCTAACACGACATAAAGGGCTTGATTGAGGTTTTATGGTCCTCACCCTCAAGAACGGACACGATTAAAGGTGGACATAGAGGTATAATAAAATCTTCCGAGAACCCTGAGGCAAATAAACCATGAAAACAATTACAGACGGTGACTACGTCTTTCGAGACCGGAATCGGTAGCTCCTTGGATCCAACAGAGTACTGTTTTATGCACTATGGTGAATCAACTTTTTTTATACGTATTCCAGTAGGTTATAGGAGAGAGAGAGAGAGAGAGAGAGAGAGAGAGAGAGAGAGAGAGAGAGAGAGAGAGAGAGAGAGAGAGAGACACTTTATTATCAAAAAGCTGCTGCCCAACTGTATTAATTTGCCATACACACAGCATACCAACATCATCACATTGAAAATTTGTACAACTTATAAATTTATAGGATAATTAAGATATTCATATTACATAATAGAAGTATATATAAACGTTATTTTTTATTTTTTTCAAGCGGTTTTCATATAAATTTTCTTTAAACATCAACCCTTATAAACCTATTACATCACTATTTAATTTATTAATAAGTATAATTTAAAGACTGCCTTTACGCCCCTGCGAATGATGGTAGCGATTCTTTCAAATATACGCGGGCGTAGCTTTTTGAGGGGCGCCGTTTGGAGAGCGTAAGGCCCGAGAACAGATATTGGTTGACAAAGTCGAGCTGTTACTCGGGCTTGAGAAGCAAGAAGCTACGAGCTTATTTAAGTTTTCGTTTAACATTGTCACCGAATCTTCGTTGAACCCGAAAATGAGTAACCTAAGTACTTAATGGTATCTCCATGTTTCAATGTTTGGATGCCATCTCCATTCTCAAGGGAGAGCGTCGTTCTTTCCAGCTCTCCTTTCTAACCTAATATAAATTTACGTTCAGTTTGATAGTATCCAATTTATTAAAATTAATATTTTTTTTTTATAGTGAATTTTTAAGTTCAAACATAAATACCTAGTTATGAATTACTATTTTAGGTTGTATTCTTATTATATTATTTGAATACATAATCAAAAAATGATAAATAAATAAATCAATTCCACAGATAATAATCACTTTTTCACTTTCTTTCTACCGTAATTTAAAAGTGCATTGTCCACATTTCTCAATTTACCCAGGATGAAAAGAATTCCTATTTCTGGATATTATCAGTTTAAAACTTCATCCATTAAATTCACTGGACTGATTTATAATGAACAGTTTATAACAATAATTAATTAATTCAAAATATATAACAATAACATATACAAAATGAGAACGATTAGATGTCCGATATCCAAGAGGTCTGTTATCCTAGATCGAGAAAGCCGCAGACCGTAAGGTAACACTGAAGGGTATTATAACAATAGGGAACATAATAGGGGAGGTGAGACAGAGCGGATTGTTTGCATCACTTCCACTCTATATTGTACAAGGGAGCTCCCACTTCACGGCTGGTGTCACATTAAGAAAGAGCACACGAGCTGTGAAATTAGAGAACATGCGAGGTTTTCTCGACCGAACAGAAAGGGATGGAGTTACCAAAGCAAACCCCTTCCAAAGATAATGAATAAACTATTTTGTGAAACAACAAAATAAGTGATAATATCGATTAATAAGTTTCTTAGCAGCAAGACCCCAAAAAAGACAACAAAAAAATAATGATTAATATCTTACTATCGCAAAATTACCAACTAAAAGAATCAAATTTCAAAAGAAGCCTAAAATTCCGATATGATATAATTCTTCAGTATTCTCAACATAAAAAAAAAAATCATGATGATCGTTTTAATGTCGTTATCGTTAGTGCTATAAAACTGACAGCAAAACTGTATAAAATTGTAGCAAATTAATAAAGAAAAATCTTGTCAGAGAAACCAGCATGACACAACAAAACATCAGCTGTCCTCAGTATTTGTGACGTGTGAACTATGAATAACAAAAAGCCATGACGGATTGAAAGAGCTTTTAACATGAAATGTAATCTTTGAAATTTACATAAGATTTCCTAGAAAAGAAAAAAAGTATGAATGGTGACAAAAATGAGCAATACATGACGTGCATGTCTACCTACATCATACATGATTTGTAGGAAACAAGTCGGCGGGGATGAAAAAATGCCAGCATATCTTTGGTTGATAGATGTTCTTATACAATGGAGGTAGGAAAAACTAAACATTGATAATAAACCTGTGTTCTTAAACATCATAGTCATCGATTCGCACACAATAGAACAATGAATTCCTAAATAAAATGTTTATTAAAAAATAAAATAAAATAAGAAACTGTTAAAATGGACAATATTTAGAAAAACAGATCCATTGGTTATGCTAATAGTAAGTTATATATTCTCAAGTAGTCTCAGCGTATCACAATACAAAAGTTCTTAAAAAACAGGAAACTAATCGAAGAATCGAGTTTCTCGAAAATAACGCCATTAGCATTGGACAGGTGACGTAACGAAATTGGAGCGAAACATTTGGTGGCGCTCAAAGCCTCTATGGGCTTAGCTCTGAGAGAGAAACAGCGTTGTCACTTTCTCATTACGTAAGCAGATCCGGGATACAACGCCTTCCAGAGGTCGCCGACCTTGCAGCTGTTGCAGTATTCGTACGGGACACAGAAACCTGAAGAATACGGTACCAGGCACGAATGCTCCTGCTCTGGGAGTGTAGGGACACAAGAGTCACGGCCTGCAAAAGTTGGTCAATGGTAAGTTCAGGTCGGGTGCGATTCCCTTCGAACGGGAGGAACGTTAAACTCCAGTTTCTTAGCCTTTATAATAATTAAAAATGAATTGATATGCAAGAGAATACATAATTACATTCCAACCATTTCGGGAGTGACCTTCACCCAGATGTACTTTCAAAGACTCCAGTTTAAGGAGGGTGACGAATCGGCCTAGATGTAGTGATATTGCTCTAAACGTACAAATCGAAAACATGACTATAATACATCACTACAAAAAGTTATTTCTGTACGCCAGAGGTAAACTGCTTAGGTATAATTATGATGATTTTGATTTTATTATCGTAGTTGCATTATTCTGGCCATATTTTTCGAGTATAAGTATCGTAAATGAGCGAAAAGAATAATAAAATATACAACACCTCAAATATAAAGATACATATCAATCTATACCAAGACATCCAGTCCAATCTGAAACTTCTTACTCCTCTCCTTTAAAATTTTGAAAATATTACTGACAGTGAGGCATTGGAAAACGCATGGTGGTTGGCTATGGTGGAGGCTAGTCTTAAAAAATATTACTGATGTCTAAACAAGTACAAAATTAGTTAAATTACTGACAAAATACTGACCTGCAATACTCCTAAAGGCATGGAATACTCCAGCGACTATTCTCTGAAATAATCTCATTTTAAAAAAATTCTAGACTGAAATACCAAACAATACCAAACTGTTTTCTGATATCTTACCATATCAACAAAAATACATTGATAAACTGAATTTTCATTATAATGAAGACATGTACATTTTATTTTCGAAAAATGAGGATGGTGCCTAAACTAGATCCACGAATCAGTTCTAAACAACTTAATAATTTGGCAAGTATGTGTACTATTTCACAGAAAATTCATTTAACAGCATATG
Source organism: Rhaphigaster nebulosa (assembly GCA_948150685.1). Classification (NCBI taxonomy): domain Eukaryota; kingdom Metazoa; phylum Arthropoda; class Insecta; order Hemiptera; family Pentatomidae; genus Rhaphigaster; species Rhaphigaster nebulosa. The sequence goes on along the minus strand of OX411309.1, from coordinate 114,401,566 downwards.
AATGGTTTATACAAAAATCTTCTTCTAAACGAGAGATTAATAACTTAATAAGAACTAGAAGCATGGTCAGACATGTGATTTCAATTCACCCCTAAAATGAATTTCTGGCAACAGTAGAGGTAAAAATAAGGTGGCGCTCTGGTTAGCGTAAAATAGAAGATCAGGCACCACTACCTATAACCGTCTCTTTTTTCGCTTCAGTATGCTGCTGTGGGACTGGTTCATTACTCTACGTTATAGATATACTAGAATAGATATACGAGAACCGTATTGGTGTTTTCGAACAAATTTGTGAAAGCCTTATCACTGTTTCTAAGGATGGTGAGACATCAAATTATTTGTTCACAGCCATTATTCGAGTAAAATTATCATAAATCGTTTGAAAATTAATATATATAGAACGACATAGACAGTAACGGCGTCATTGATATGCGATCTACGTAAAAACCAAAACATATGATATTCGATTAGGATTACATAGCTGGATAAGCTATTTTGGATGATTCCTCTCTCTCATTCTCTCAAAAGAGCCATTTATTAAGTTCCTAGACAGGTACCAAATATCAGTCCTCCCACTGAGAGTCAATGCTCCCCGAGGAGGAGAGAAAAAGAAGGAAGAGGCTAGAAACAAATAAAAGAGAAGAAGGATTGAAATATTCAGAGAGACAAAGCAGTGGCCACACCTTGCTCAAGACAGCACCGGTACCAGCCAAGTAGGACGTGACCCCAACTTCCCGCTCGGTGAATTCGCTCTTTCGGTATATATTTAGCATCCCTCTCGGTCCCTTTAATTAATTCAGAGAGGTTTTAAACTTTTTATAAAGTTATAAACTAAGATTAATTAAAAAAAAAAAAATGTACATTTGTGCCTTTGACGTTTCAAACGACGTTTTCAAAATACAACAAGAGAATAGTCGGAAGATTTGAAGATGATTCTGAAATGAGTCGAAAATATCAATAAAAGAAGTCACCAATCTGGAACTTTAAGTTATCTTTTTATTATCAAAAACTGTGTGGACACTTACGCTTCATTCACTTGAGAATAGACAACACTATTATTCCTCCATTTATTATTAAAAACGCTGCAAATCATTACACAATGGTTTATTATTATTTATTTGTTAAATTTATTGCTAATAACATTATTAAAAGTTTTTCGGAATCATAATAATACTAGACTATTTTTCATTTTTTTTTATTTTTTATTTTAAGCATTGGTATAATGATTCTAAAACACTTAATATTGTTTCCCTGTCTTTATAAATTTCTATGATATGAGTGTATGAAATCTTTAACATTATTATTATTATTATTATTTTGAAACATTAGTGGATGGTAATGACGAGCTTCGAGGATCAAACCTGAAACATTGGTGCCAAACCTGAAAAAACAAGCTCGGAGAAATGCCGCAGACGGCAGGCGAACGGATTAATTTATTTATTATTATTCTTTTTTTTCTAATATAGCCTGAATTATTACCAATTATTTTTTTCACGATCATGCCTACTAGAGATCGTGTTAACAATTTTTTTGTTCCTTGTTTTTATCTCTTTCGTTCCTTCCAATATTTTCCCATGTCTCATTTTCCTATCCTCAGTCCATTTAGGACCAAGTCTCCGTTTTGGAGTGCTTCAATTTTCAAAACCTTATCTTTAAAAACCTCTCTCTCCATAGACCCCTCTTCTCTTACTTGACCTCTTCCAAACCTATATTAATCGGACAATCCATAGATCTTGATGATCTGATGGCTTTACGCCTTAAAACAAAACAAAAAAAACATAAGTTTCATCAAAACAATTGAGATTATCGATTATCTTGTATCACCATAAAAAGATGTTTCTTCCCAAAAAAGTAAATTTGATAGAAAGTGAGATTATTAGCTACTGTTTGACTATGCTTGAATTTTATGACGCAAGGCAAACTCCACCAAGAATGTTCAAACCCGATATTTAGAAAAATAATTTGGGTTTTGGATTTTTTTGTATTGTATTATAATTTTTTTTTTTGATAATCTAGCATGAAAAGATCTAATCAAAACCATAGATGTAGTAACATTGAAAAACCTTTCTTATTTGATACCGCAGAAGCATTCAGATGGCAAAAATATGTTAGGTATTTTCTTTTCGAAATTACTTATTCAATATATATTAAGTTATGCAGTATATATTAATATTAAATATATGTATACATACTATTAGAGAACGAATTGCAACTGTTTAACGGATTCCTAACTGTTTATCAGGTGGTTTTTAGTAAATAACTGCCTCTCCTCTCCTACAACTGAAAAAAAAAGTTAAACCGAATTTCAGAGTTTAACTACATTTAATGATTGTCAATGGCGCGATTTGGTTTTCAACGGTTTTATTTATTTAAAATAAATAAACAATAGGCAAAGTTTTTTTTTTTTTACTTTCCCAACCCGAAGGTAATTACAGCTCTGTATTAATGTGAGTTGTAACTGTTTTGCGATTTGAAAATTTTCAGTAAAATCATCATTTAAAAAATAAATTAATGATAGTACGTATTAAATATTATCTAAATTGACAGGTTTGAGAGGGAGGACACAATATAAATATCCTATTTCGGAAAAAAAATTAATATTTTTTAAATATACCCATTATTCATCATGCAAATGTCGAATGTTACTGATGATATAAAGTGGAAATTGGAGTGCTATAGTTCCAGCACAGTTCCGCCACTGAGTGAAACTACCTTATGTATGATATATTAATATATGATGTATGGTATATAAAATACAACTGAGGAATGCGGATCGCCCCGTTTTAGACATAAAACATTTCAGAATCAAATTTATTGATTCGGACTATCATATAATAGAGCTGATTGTAGTAGTCGAACATTTAGACGATTATAATCGATTATATTAAATGATCGGATATGCATATTTATCTATTAAATTACCTATCCCATGTTCTAACAACATATCATTTAAGTTCTGACTCTCAATTAAATCGTAAGTTTCCTTGAAATAGACATAATAATTATGAATCTTTGCATTATAACTTCATTTCTAATATTCATCGAAGGGATGATTTCTATGAGTAAGAGGTTATGATAATTTCTTCGGCGTATTCTCTATGATTCAGCTTGTTAGAATAAGCACAAATATTTTATAATACGTTGGAAGGAGATAGAATAGTTATTACAAATCTTTCTCAAATTTCTGAGAATTGAAATCAGAATACGGGGCTTATTTTATTTACTTATTTTTCCCCCAGATTTTTTTAAGAGATTAATTTTAATAATGTCAACTTCCTAGTACCGTTTAACTAGTTGATTGGGAATTTTTGCCGGTTGCGGCTAGTAGTGATCGTGCATAACACATAATAAGTTATGGACGATTTGCAAGACCATCAAATTGGTTCCAGACCATCGCAGAAACCATCACCAGGGGCCACGACATCAGATAAGGAGGTGATGAACAGCCTTCAAGATCAAGAGCTCCTTCGAGGATGTTGAGGCGTCCCAGGCCATCCCTCAGGGAGCACCATCTTCTACGTGATCTTGTTTAATGGAGCCAATATCCCCCGGTCACGAAGTTGTTTAAAAACACGAGACCATTGGAAAGGTATGTTTTATGCTGCCGAAGTTGTCATTCGACTACAAGTCACATCACGCCATCTCATTAAGAGCATGCGCAGAGCCATTAGCACTCCGTTGCCGAGCTACACAATCGCTCTCCGTGTTTGTTTTGTTAATGACGGGAAACAGACGGCTTGGCTGGCGGGCGGGTCACTTCCAGCCTACGTAATTATTGTTGTATTCTCATGGCGTAGTCTATGCTAGCAGGTTTACTAGTTGCGCGAGGTAGAAGAATGACACTCAGCATGCACCTCCATCCCCACTTTATATGTATACCTACTATCTTAGAAGCGATCTACTATTTTAGTAGTAATTGCTGCTTCTCTGGCGTCTATCAATACATTATAGGAGTTTTTCTTGACTATATATGAAATATGGTATAAATACTGTATTATATACTATGCAATAAAGCCAGGATGTTTATAAGTATGTATAGGTATTTTAAAACACGCACATTACACGGTCATTATGTTAAAATATTTACAGTATAACTGATCGTAGCGAGACAAGACTGATGACGGTAGGGATGATGATATTGAAGAATATCCGGATATTTTGATATCACTACATTTGTATTTGTCCACGATTCTGAAGGAGTAGGGGGCGTGGTATAACTTTACAATCGGGGCGCATTATCACTAATTCCGCCCGAATTTACCCGAAGGTCGACGGACTAGTACACTTTAGCACCATTTGTGCAGGCCAAATGCTTTGTTTTCTTTTGTAACATTCGTATTCATTGGAATTAAAATTATTACATATTATTTAAAATTGTTAATGTTGTCGACTTCCGGTTATGTGGGGAAGTTGTAGTAATAAATTAAAGGAGTGACAATTTAAATTACGGTAAGGACCCGACCTCAACTGAAAAGGAATTTTTGGGGTTTGTATATCTCTTGAGCAAGCGCAAGTCGAGAGCTGTGAAATAATTAAAGCAGTAATAATTGAAATTTCGGTAAGACCCCAACCTCAACTGAAAAGGATCCGTTGGTGTTTTGTTTATTTCTTGGGCGAACGTAATGAGCGGAAGTCGGCAGCACTAATAATATTAAATAATATCTAATTAAAACAGTAATAAATGAATTGCAATGAATACGAATGCTACAACTGAATGCAAAGCAGTTAGCACAAATGGCGCTAGAATATTATAGTCCGGCGATCTTCGTGTGAGTTAGGGAGGAACCAGTGATAACGCGCCCCGATTGTAAAGTTGTATCAGGTGAGCGCCTCTTGTAGAGGGAGAAATGGAGAATTTATTTTAATATTTATTTATTTACATATGGGTAGTTTTTTATACATTTATAATACATAGGTTGTTTAGTTTTATTATAATTAGGAAAAAATAGCAAGTGTAAGAGATAAAAAAAAAAAATGTTTAATAGTGAAGGTATCGTTGACCATAGATGTATCGAGAAATTGATTAGTAGTGCGGCTAAGAGAGAAAACACTGTAATTGTAAGAAAACTCATTTATTTTCATGAGTGCCGACGTTTCAGCTTAAGTTGTATGCCTTCATCAGATAAGCAAACCACGATACCATACAAGTATAAAAGAAACGAAGAATAAATATTGATATAGTTGGAAATACATTTGATACATTACAGGAAATGTATTTCCTGCTACATGAATACGTACAATTAATGTTAATGAAATATGATTACATTACCTACACACTTGTTTATATCGGAATTTAAAATGATAAATCTTATGAGAAAGATCAAGTATGCAATGCTTTTTATTAAGTCAATGCATTGGGCAGCATCCCAAATAAATAAATTGATTCTCTATAAAAGAGAATCTTTCCTGCTATAAAGATTATTTTTCATTCACTCATCCAATATAGTTTAATAAAGAACATGTTGAAAAATAAATAAAGGAACAGTATTATCTAAACGATCACAAGGCGAAGAGGAATGTTGAGATTATTACACCGGCTGATATCGGGTCTTGTAAAGACCTTCGATACCGCAGACTATTATATTAAGTGATTTCATCCCCGGTCCGAGGCGGCAACTTTATGGCCGGACGGGAACCGGTTTCGGCCTCGAGGTGGAGTTAAATTTAGCCCAAAATTGTACCGATAAATTGCCGAGTAATGGGAAAATAAGTTCACACTCCGCTAATGAGCGACTCCGACCTGGGGTTAGCCTAGACTATAAACAGCCAACTAACTCTGTAATTTGATGGCTGCAAAGACTGGAATCATCAGTCGTAAATAGCAATTGATAATGTTTGCAGGCGCGGGGCAAATAGACAATTTATAATCGAAATCCGGTTCGTACGATGCAGTCCGGAGTGCAACGAGGAGATCGTCTACTATTACTTGCGAAGTCGTGATTGCTACAGCAGAGACGCCTCTGGGTATCGCGTGCGTGTTTTTTTTTTTTTATTTAAACGACTTAGCTTAATAGTAAGGTAGAAAAGAAGACTACCGTACTGCGAGGATTGCCGATTCAGCTATTTTTCGCTATCGGCTGCTTTTATCAGCATGAGGCAAAAGCAATCCAAATGCAAGATTTTTGCAGGTGCTATCCATTAGTATATACATCAATAAATACCTTCATAAACATATCTGTACATTACATACAACGTAAATATTTCGGGATAAAGGGAAACCCCATCAACTTGTTTGAAACATAACATTTCAACTTATACACTTAAGAAGAAAGATTCAACAGAAAACACCTTAAAATTTATCAGCGACAGAGTGTAAAGGAAACTACTAAATAAATTATTATATAAAAGTCTCAAAGAAAATTGGAATTTTGAAAAAAATAAAACAAAAAAAAACATGTACTAACCAAAGTTAAGAAAGGGGAAATATCCAAAACTGTTTCAGAACATGAGTTTCCAAAAATTAATCCAATACTATAAAATACATTTATGAAGTAAAGGAATTAAATAGGAATAATGAATAATAGATCGAAACAAAAGATTAAAATAAGATTTATGAAAAAAATATAATTGTTGCAAAATATTATAATAAGAAAAATCCTTGAAAAAACTTTCATGTAAAGATTGAGAACATCTAAACTTTACAAAACAATAAAACTGCTGAATCAAATTAGAAGTTTTGAGTTTCCAAATTAGAAGTTCTATTAGAAAAAATTAAGAAAATTTTGACTTAAATTAATTTTCAAGACCAGAAAAAAAAAAAAATAAATAAAATCACATCTATACAAGTCTATTTACAAACCTCAATAATTCGAATAATTAGTTAGGTTTAATGCAATATTATAAAAATAGTAAAGCAAATATTGACTGGTTCTAATTATAAGTAATACATTCAACTAGTTATAGGATTTCCGAAAGCATTGCAAGTAATTTCATAAGATAAAGAAGTCGTACGTACCATCCAATTAAAATACATATAGGGAATTAACAAATCCAATCGAATTTTAAAAACCTTTCTTGACGTCATAGGTTTATAATTTAATATATCATATAAATAATAATTTATAGAATTATTTTATATATAATATAAAAGGGGAGGATAGACCTGAAGGTAGTTAATTCCCGAAGACGGTAGGCTATGGTTAGCGAGATGAGAAGGAAGCCTCAACATGGAATTATCAAAGATCTCTAATCTAAATTAGTGCTGGCTGGTTATCGACAACAGTCATTGAAGAGATTCTAGTCTCCTGAGATGAATACAGTGCGTATCCAAGATGCGGGTCAGTTACGCCTTGTACGTCTTACTTTACTAATAATAAAAAATAAAGCCAGAGGGTTCGACCTGTACCAGATATTAATTGAAATATTTAAATAAACAAAATTAAGCTATAAACAAAATTTAAAAAATCCAACTCTCGTCAGTAAAAAAAAAAAAAAGTTCGAATTTAACTTATGAAGGGTCTTGGTTTCAGTTATTGCAAAGGAAGTATTAATTCTTGTCCAACGGTTATCCAAGGAGGCGATTTGGTTCAAACAAACGCTTAATCGCTAGGTTTTCGGAGTCCAATGCCTTTTACCCACTGAGTTACACCACTCAAGAAACAAATTTGTTCTATAATATTAATTTTGTGTGTTTTTTAGAACAAAACGTCTATATCAGTGGGATCATTTTTAATAAAGCAGAGATATAAAAAAATACATAAACTTAATAGAGTAAAAATGTATAGTAAAAAATATTAAAATTCAAGATTATAGTTGCATTTGAAACTTTCGATTTTTGATTAGAACCTCATCGTAAAGATTTAGTTTTTAGCAGAATGTATGATGCAATTAATGTTTTGTCAATATATATATATACATACCTGTCACTAAAGACAATAAGCAAATAAGAGCAGCAAGATCACATTTTCCATCATGAACATGAGGGAATAATCGATGGTAGCCCTTCCTGCCGTGAAGAAAAAAAAACTTTAAAGTCAAACATGATAGTTGGCAAGTAGTTAAGGAAACGTGAACTTGAAAAGTACTTCTTTTTTTTTTCCTAATCTTCTATGTCCTTGGAAATAATGCTATCTATCACTTAAGAAATGTGCCGATAAAGGAAAATACGCGATTCAATTCGTCCTGGTTTAAACAAAGACGCGATAGCTTCTTAGGGACGGCGCAGCGCAGGCCTTCAATTGGAAATGCTAACCGTTTTTAGGACGTGACTGGAAGAGGAGAGATAGCAAGAAACTGCACGTTTATCCTGAATGTATGTCGCTACCCTCCTTCCTCTTCCTTCCTGCTTAGTATGCGCGATAAGTACCCTGAAAACAAAAGTACCTAAAGTACCTTATCCCGCATAAATTCACTGCGGCAATTAGTTAACTACAGGGCGAGACGCCGCGAGTTCTGCCTCTTTGCCATCCTACGGTTACTTGGTTTACTAACCGGATTCACAATATGTCGTCGCTGTGAATTGAATTAACAGAATATAAATTTACAAACAATCTTGAATATTCAAAATATATAAATTTATGAGAAAAATGAGTAAAACAATTTAAACTTTGTACATGCTTAATTTAAGAACCCGGCTAAATTTCACTCTAATTAATTAAATTATTTACCTTCATTTAAAGCTAATATTGTGTAAAACATTAGCTGTGCCCTGTATTTACAATTCTTGCTCAAGCTTCTCTTTAGCATAAGCGACATTATTTTTGTTCGTCAAGGCAAACTGTCGTAAGTCCAATTTTACTGTTTTGATTTTATTATGGTTTATTTATTTTATTATGATTTTATTATATGCATTATACTGGCAATATTTTTCAAGTATAAGTATCGTAATTAAGCTAAAAAAGTAATAAAATATGCAACACATCAAATATAAAAATTACCCATTGTATACAAGCAATAAAGTGCGATCTGGTCAGAGCTGATCTCTTTGGTCTCTTATATAACTGAAAATAGGAGGCGCTCCATAGAAGAAGCCATGTCTCCAATCTTTTTTTTTATTTGACGGCTCGTATAATATTATATATACACTGTTATACTTCATATATAGGTATATACGGTTTCAATAAATGCTATAGAACAAATGATGGTCATATTATAAGTATCATTTATATTCGGTATCACCTCAAATTACTTACGAAAGTTTACCTCTGAGGTAAAGATATGTCCTAGGTCATATAATTATTAAATATTTCTTAGTTTATTGTTACCTATTTATTTTAATTTATATCTGTGTTTAATTCATGTCGTGTTAATGACAAGTAAATTAGTTATAATGTAAACATTTTAATAATGTCTTGTTCGAACAATCCCTCTTGATGGGCAAATGTTACAAATGTAAAACATCCCAAAATTTGAAGTTATAAAAATATCAGGATATTAAAATATTAAAAATATCATATACTGTTATAACATGTTTATTACGAGTAATTGTTTTTAGAATAGCAATGGGCATAGGGCCCGAAACGTTATTGATCAAAGGATGTTTTAAATAAAAATATGAATCTAAAAGTTTTGTAATACATAATTGAAAATTAAAAAAACATAAGTTCTCTTTTGAAGAAATTTCGGTCTTCCGAGGTCAATTGAACGCTAATAATCTTTCTGCGATTCTTTTGTATCCATTCCGATAACTTTATACACAGAATTTTAGCACGTTGATGCAAACAGTTCAATTATATTTACCGGGTAGCATGTCCAACGGAACAACGCGTTGTGCAGCCATCTAAATTATAGGCGTTATTCTTCACAAAACGCAAGCGGTAAATTTTCACTTTTGTTTGTTTATTGACTTATCAGAAATAGTTACGGACTAGCGGGTTAGTTGAGTTTGTTGCCAAAGTTTTCGGTCGGTCAAAAAGAAAATGAATAAATAAAAATAACACTGCAAACCAGCAACTAGCTTTAATAACTTTATTTTACTTTATTTTTTTAATATTAATGATTTTATTTTAAACTAAATAGCAATTAAGATAAAAGGGAAATAAAAAATTGCTTATCAGCAACTCATCTTGAAGGAAATACTACAGAGTACGAAGATTTACAGGGAAGGACATGATAATAATTAATATATATAGCCTGTTTTATAAGATAGCAGTATAGAATGCTTAGGTTTATGTTAATTTAACAATTTTTATCCTGTGGGCTATTTTAAGTTCTATAGCTCCAATATTTTCGGAATCGGAAATCCCTCAGCAAGTCCTCTCATTTAACCCCTTAGAAGCAAACCTACCACAGCCGCCTATAGGATTAACCCCGAAATACAGACAGTTTCCATAACAGGTGCTGTCATTTGCATTCCACTTCGTTACAATGACAGCTGACTGTAACAGGTTACAGATAGGACTCGTTACAGCAATATAACTACCTATAGGAGAGAGTGTATTGAAGAGTTTTGGAGACCTGGGAGGCCTGGTGGTGGGGAGGTACCGGTTCTCGGCCAAGGCTGCAGGTCCAGGAGGACTCCCGGTGCAAGGTTCACACCATCCTCTTTCTCAATATGCAAATCTCCGACAATAACAGTAAATAAATATAGCGGCTTCATTTCGTCCGCTCCATATTATATATCATATCGGGGCTATGTTAACATGTTTTGCAGATTCTCCCAGTTCGGTGTGATTCGCCAACAAAGCATTCCACATTGCATTAATTCTTCGGACGGTATATTTTTAGTAGAATTAAACATATTATATATTATAAATATATGAATGTATATATTGTATTATAGTTCAGCGAGTTTCTTTGACTATTTCTGCAATAGGCAAAGAAATCTTCATCGTGGTTTATTATACGAAATCTTAGGCTTTAGGGAGTGAACATTATAAAATATGAGAAATCATTTATTAGTAAATTAAATATTAGAACAGAACTTTGATGCCCAAGCCTGGACCGAACATTCTACGACACCAATTTGCCGACAGCTCATTTTGAAACTCCGTCAAACATCAGAAAAAAAAAATGAGAGTGATTCCGCAAAAAGTAATTGGCAAATGGAGTTTTGTCGAACAAAGAAGTTTTCACGGCAAGCAGATAAAGTAGAAGAGGGTATATACACTCTTGCTCGCTATAGAAGCCAATCACTTCACATGTCAGGTCCAACAGGCTAAATTCCGACGATCCGAACTTGTTCAATCTACTTCCCGAATTTCAAATGAACTACCTGGAGAAAGCAAGAAAACCACTAAATTAATAGTATAATAGTATATTAATAGTATAAGGCCTAAAACATATTAATACTATTTTATTTTTAAAAAATGTCACCACAAAAAACCGATATTTGGGATTTCCGTACAACGTGCGAGAAAAAAATTGGAGAAGGGATCAAGTGATAGAATCGTATCGTAGTATTCAGTATATTCTGCTTTTCTCCAAGAAGCAGTGTTGACTTTCATGATCAGCATGGACTATCACCATCTATCTCCAAAATTTCAATAAAAACGGAACTCATTCCTACATTAATATTTATATTTCTAGTTGAAAAGCAAATATTTCGAAGAAAATTCATTGCACAATTCATTCATTCCTTTGATGTGTGAAATGTTTGAATACCAGTAACTCAAATTCTCTTGCACCCCACATGCTCGATTATCCACTTCGAAATTGACCACACCAAACTACGTATATTACGACTTCCATTATGGTCATCTACGGTCTCTTGCAAAGATGGATTCTTAATTTTCTTCTAGGATACCTTTAGGTAAGAACATAATCTACTTTTACACTTGATAGAGTCCAATAATAAAGTAAAGTTAGGAAATTACGGAAATTGGGTTAATTATAGATAGCTTAGAAACATTCAATTTTGAAATAATATCGAAGTCAAGTTTAGTGTATCATCCAATAATAGTTTATTACTTCCGTTCATACAGATACCTACTGGTATTCCCTTGCATTCCTTTTTTTGATTTCTAGAATCACTAAGGATAGTGCATTTTATCGAGTTTTCATTTCGAGATACTCCTTTCGCGGTTTTAACGATTGCATCAACGAAATCATAAAAAAAAATTATGGCTCTCCATTACTCGGCGGAAACTCACGATAAGGAAATAGGGAACGAAATTCATTTAGATATTAATGAAGCTGAGAGGTCATGTAACTGTACCTGCCTTTCCCATGACCCCGAGACTTATGTCATCGCTGCTATCCGACTCCCACCTCGGCTGTCATCTTATATCAAAGTCTTGTACATTGCCAGGATACGGTCGTAAATGTGTACCAGTCCAATGATACATGTCTAATATATCATACCGGATACAGTAAAGCCAATTGCGGATTTTGTAATCTAACTAATCTTTTATTTTGACGGATTCTAAACTGAAAGAACTCGGTTCAAATCCTTGCATGCCGCATTTCAGTGGAATTGTTCAGCATGAGAACAGTGCATTCATATATGCTTCCTAGAACAACAGAACACCTTTCCGATTAGCTATCTGGATAAAATAAGTATCCGGCGTCGGAGAATAAATCAGACAGTAAGGTACGTTCGTCGCCATTCACCACATTAATTTAGAACAGACATAGCAAAACTCACTACAACAGCGCAAAAAAAAATAAATAAATAACTGAACAGATATGATATATCGCTCAAAAACAGTTAAAAAAAATACTAAAGGAACACGATAGTCCTATTCACTTGTACAAAGAATTTCTCGTTCGCTCATATTCGTATAAGAAAGACTCCATTGTATATATACAATATATATAAAGTTATAACCTAATTCTATAATATAATCGATATCGAAGATGAACTGGAACTTAACATTAGCCCGACAACGGAACTTAACTCAGGCGGCCCACTTTCTCTCTCTTTTATTACCCATATAGCCCAGAACAGGAGGATCCAAAAAGGAATCAGGTTTAATGCGTTCCATCTCTGGAGGGAGGTTTCCGTGTAACCGTTCCTTATTCCTGGTTCGTGCGATTATTTGTAGTTAAATATTCTGATATAATGAAAGCGAAAAGTAGTTTTGACCACTCTAATCTAAATGGATAAATAAATTACTAATTTCGAATATCTTAATTTTATTACAAATCTTTCAGGTATAGTATAATGGCTAGCATCTTAGCCGACGACCACCAACAGAGCATTGTCACAAATGAAAATGGAATATTCACTTCATTTGGCAGTATTTACGGAATTCTGGCATCCTAACTAGAGTCAGCACGTAGGAAAGCTAATGGAAAGATATATTTTGACAATAAAAACTAAGCCTAATTTTAAATCTGAACAATAACAGAGCCAAAATACGTTAATGTTCTTTAAAAATATGTATATATATATATATATATATATATATATATATATATATATATATATATATATATATATATATATATATATTGTTTATAATCACTGAAATATTACTTTTTTTGAACAGAAAATAAAATCGGCGCGCATAACATAACACATTTAGTGGGTTATATAAAATATATAATTCACCTCTTCTGCGAAATATGAAGTCGAATAGTCGGCAAGTGTAAATCAATCGTACCTGAAACAAAAAAAAATTGGTTATTATTCATTTTTTAATGTAATAAAAATTGCTTTTATACCAATACACACTAAGATTTCAATAGCCAAATTTGAATAATTGGTGTAATATAGATATGGTTTTGGTCATTTCAAGTTATATAAGTAGGCAATAACCTCGATTGAGATACCGTACTAAATAAATACCGTAATAAAACTATTTTGATCCAATAACATAATTAGATTTCCGATGGCAAAACTTTTAATAAGAGATTACATTTAAACGTATGGCAGCTCAGTTTCACTATGTTCTGTTTTGTACAATCTAATAATAACACGGATGGCTCAACATATCTTTCGCATGAACTAGCTTTATATTCTTCACGATATGGACTAAAGCCTCCATTACACGGTAACAGTTTTCTGTTGTGGTAGTATCGTCACGACATTGTGGCAGTGCTGCAATGTCCTCTACATGCTGACAGCAGGACACCTGACTGAACACCAGTAAATTGTAGCATGAAAACTAAATTATATAGTTTTTATTCCTCCTCCGTGATTTAAATTTGTAACGTCAAAACATTGGATACAATTAATTTCAAGTTCAGAAATTATCAGAATATATATATATATATATATATATATATATATATATATATATATATATATATATATATATATATATATATATATATATATAAAGTGGATAACTAGGTAATGGTAGATTAACAGGAAGATAATGTGCGACAGTTAATTGTCAAGGCGTATACATGTGGCAGTTAACGTGACAATTCACTGGTGTGACAGCTACTGTAAACTACCACGTCAGACCAGATAGTGCAGCGTAATCGATCGTAAATCCTGTCATGACGCCAACTGTCCTAGAGTTTACACGATGGCAGTTGCTGCCATGCCTGTAACTGTCACCATGTAAGCGGGTCTTCAGTGAAACGATCTATGAGGAACTCAGTCACTTCCTCAACGTACAATGCCTCAAAATATTAATCTGATTGAGCCTCTATTCAAGACCTTACCGTTTGGAAGCACCCTTAAGGAGCTCTGCAAAATCGAAGTTACGTCTCTATGGCTAATAATCATTGGCACTTACCACACAGTTGTACTATTGTAATAGAATAACATAATGTACTTAGTATAATATATTCAACCAGTCTTATATTGAAATATTGAAGAGGACGAAGCTAATACCAAGTATGAGACGAATTCAATATAGGAGGAGAACAAGAATGGCCGAAAACCTCAGCAGCGCCAGGAACAGCAAACTGGATCTTGCAGACGGAGTCTTGATAGATCACCTGAGCTGCGATAAAAACAGGACCCACGAAGGTCCTGTTATCGAGTCTTTGATTGCCAGTATTTTTTATAATCATAAACAAATAAGTATTTTGCTTATTTAAATGTTTTACTAAAAATTGAATTTATTTTTCTTACTCCTGACTTCTTATCAACAAAAATAAAGAGATTAACCTGTCTCGAAAAATACAGCACCATCCTTAAGCTACGTCCAAACTGGTCGATTTCAGGAGCTATTTCGTTTTCGACATGAGTACTTCATCCTCTTATATCTTAAAAGTTTGAGTTCCTTTTATAAATTATTTCTGTATTTCATTATTTGTACTACCTACTTCATTCGTCACATTTTTTCTTAAACCAATAATTCATTAGTATTTCGAAACTATCCCACAACAATATACCCTCCTTTTTCTTTTTTTTACCGATGTACCATAACTGAAATATATAACATCAAATAAATCCTGGCCAGAGATAGCACATCTAACATCAGCAGCTATAAAAAGGCAGACCAATAGACATAGCACATTACTCTAAAACAGTTTAACATATACTGATGTAAAAGAGACGAGGTAACATTGAATGTATTGTTAATGAAATTTATAGTTTCGGAAAACAAACGAATTATTTTTTTTTAAAATGTGACGAATGAAATAGGCAGTGATAATAATGAAATAATGCATAAAAGGAACTCACATTTTCAAGATATGAGAGGATTAGGTAGCGATATCGAAAACGAAAGCGCATCGAAAATCGACAAGTGTGGACAAGGCTTTACAATGACCACAGCAGACCCTGACTGGACAACGTCATATACTTATTTTCATTTAGGGAGGGTCTGAAAAACCAATAACACAAGGATCAAAATTAACGCGATTCCAAGACCAAACCTCTCTATTTAGTCTCTTGGCGTGCTGATGTGTATTACATATCACTGTCTAGGCAAAAATAATGTGATTTTGTATGGTATTTAATGCTGATGATTCCTGAACTGGCGAAACGTTGAAAGGTCATTTTTTAAAGCATATACATTTCAGAGATTTTAGACTTTGTTCAGGAATATTCCAATAGCAACCTATTAATGGATTATATTTTTTAGAAATTTATCAACATCATTAGGTAAATATCTAGCTGCCTAAATAGAAAAACTAATTATATTTCTATGCAGTTATTCTAACGTAGCTAGTCGGGCCAATTTCGAAGCCTATTTCAGTGCTAACCTTACATTACGGAAAAGCTTTTATCATACAATACTAAATTTTATTTATATCTACAGTGGACTTTAAAAAAATTGATTTCATTCATAACACGAATTTCTCCCGCAGAAAACCTCGTAAAGAGTTGAAAAAAAGTAAGCTATAAAATATATTGCAGTGCGGTGAGAAATAAGTAAGAATAAAACTGAAATCACCATGTCGGCGTTATTCTAATATTAATAAAATCTAAAAAACAAGGTATTTAAAGTGAAAATCAAAAAAACAAAAACATATTTCAAGAGCATTCTAACATAGAAGAAACAAATGGAGTAGCGATGATTAGATCATATCAAGACAATATTAATCATCAATAAATAAATCATCAATTAATTGTCATATTCTAAACGACCGAAAAGAGAATTGACGATAAAGCAATGATATTTCATAAAAAAAAGTTCAACCATTCAAACCAAGTTCAACTATTGTTATCAATGAAGATAAAGAATAGATTGTTCGAAGTTGATCTAATTAAAATGAGGAAAATAATTATTATTAAGGGTTTGATAATTATAATATATATACAGATATATATAAAATAATCAACGCATAAATAATCTCGTACTGTATCCTCTTAAATTAATTGGATAAATAGACTTCTAAACAGCAAACAGACAGGGAATGGGAACTCTTACAATCGGATGTATTTGAAAAATCTACAATGTAATATCATTAGTTTAATTCAATAAACCACAAATGACGTGGGGCCTTCTCTACGGTCCACGTGACATATGGGCACTACATAGGCGCCAAAAAAAAAACCTACATACCTTTAATAGGCCCATTACTTTTTCTCCAAAAACAAATGACCTCCTAGTTGCAGTTTCTGTTCGTAGGAAATGTATTTTTTTTATATTTTATTTTATCTTAATTATTTTTTAAACAACACCAAATGACAACCCCAATTTCGGTCCATTTTATTCGAGATAGACGATAAAAGACTTTTTAAAAAAGTCATGAGATCATTATAACTAATTCGGAAAATCTCTTTTAGTTGAAGACTATTTTTCTAAGCCAAACTTGGGAAAATTATATTACGAATAATAAATCAATTGCCTTTATTCATTTGTTTTAAACAACTTATAGTAAACTTAATGTTCCTAATTACGAAAAGAATATATATATATATATATATATATATATATATATATATAGGGTATTGTGTTAATTTGTTATTCGTAAATAAAGAATAAACAATTCATTTCCAAATTTGTTTCCGATATTTATTTTATCTTATTTTTCTGGTGGAAAAAATATTTTCATTCACGATGAAATTTTTTTTAAACATTTTTCATTTGAAACATGATGATATAGAATTAATTTAGCAATAATATTTAAGAATAAATACTTTATATAATTATTTAGAACATACGTTCGGATATATGCCAAGTATTACTTTAACAATTATTGATTATTTTATAAAGTTTTAAAATATTTAATCCTTGAAACAATTGTAATTTATTACAGAAAGATGCCTCTAATTTAATTCTAGATAATAGAATAAGAACTCAGGAATATAAAAAAAAAAAATTATTAGTTATTAAAAATGAAACAATATAAAGATAATCATAAATGTAACGAAAAATTAATATTTTGAATAACGAATAAACAATTATTTGCTATTGAATAAATTTGTAGGTCGATAATGCCCCATCCTGGTTTTAGGCATAGGGACTTCTAAAAAGAACAAGAGGATGACATGTGATTTTTAGTGAGTGTTGAAAGGATGTTAGTCACATTTCATTTAGCAATATTGTGAAAGAATTGAAGAATTTTTGTGCTCCACAGAATAGAGTACATGCCGATTTATAGCGAATATACGAATACTTTTTATAATTAAGCGACTAAAAAATGTATTAATTACAATCTCAAATCCTCAAAAGATTATTAAAAGAAAGGAGATACTCGTATAATATACTTGAGAGGAATGGTAAGAGAAGTTCATCACCTCATCAAGATAAAGACAGAGACTGGAGCCGGCACACACTAAGTGGTATTAGCTGGGTGGTCCAATCACCTCGACCAGTTTTCCCCCAGCTCTTGGCAAAGCTATCATTTCTGCCCTATTTATTGTCGCTAATTTTACATTTCTTTATCTACCCCATGCCTCATATGATTACTTTATAAGGCTTAACTACGATATTTTGTCTATTTACTGCCTCTGATTTATAAATTAATAGGCTCAACCATGAAAGGCATACATGGAAGTGTAAATTTTCAATTAATTATTATTAGAGTCAATAAAGGATTTAATTTATGCAATTTGAAATACACATTCAAATATTTTGGAGAATGCGATGAAAGCCTATGTTTACGGCATGCCGAGATGTCGAACTTTTTTCTTATTTTATTTTTTTTTTTTCAAATAATTAATTCATTAAGCATTTAAACAAAATAGTTAGGTTTAGAATACGAGATTCTGCACCAATAGATAATAGCACCTTGAATTTCGATTGCTATTTGACATGATGTCAAAACTATTAAATGAAATATGTACAGCATAGATGAAAGATGGTGAAGATTGAGGCCTCGAAATAAATAAGGTTCAAATAAAATTTGTAGTATAAGCAGCGTAAATATTGCATATTTTACTTTAGTTTATTTTAACTAGATTTTTTTTTTTTTAATTTTGGTTCATTATTTTTAATAATGAATCTTTGTAATCGAAAAAGATACAAAAAAACAAATTAGCCCTCTCGAAATTTGAGGTTTTACGTTTCAAGGTACATATATAAAATAATAATAAAACTTCTTCAAAAAATAATTATTAATGCAAAGTTTTAGACAAATATATTTTTTTGTCAAAACTTCAAAATCTGTGGTCTTTGTACTAAATACAAACATAATTTCAAATATCAATATCAGATGTCTTCAAAAATTCTAAAAAATGTCTACTTCGTTGTTTACACAAATTATTTTACTATTATAAAAATAAATTTACAACTGTGACATATACAGCTGTCTGAGAGGACGCGAAGGCGTGAGAACTGGGCATGGGTGGTCGCTGATGAGCTGAGAGCGGAATAGATAAGTTTAGAATAACAAATCTCAAGTTATGTTGCTGTGTCCCAGCTACTGTGAGCCTATCTACCAACACCTACGGCTATCTTGCCTCTTCATCTACAAGCATAAGTTAGGGATTACTGGCACTGCAATATACATAGATATTATCCCAGTCTATAAACCATTGAATTCAAAACCCAATATCTGATAATGTCAGAAAATTAAAAGCAGTCATGTTTCCCAATAAGGATAAAAACGAAAATGCAGGGAGAGTGTCTAGTAATTAAATGATATCCTTAGCAGGCCAATCCTTCATATACCTTATAATTCTAAAAGGTTGAAACGGCAATGGCCCAGATACTTTTTTAAATTATGACTATTTAATTCGTGAACATAGCCCAGCTTCTCCTATTCAAGTCCTGAGCTTCTGTGGCTGCCACGCTCTCACTATGTCTTAAATACAATATAGATAAGACGAGTTAAGACTTTGTATATCAGTGACACCGTTGAAGAAGAAGCTGGAATCTCTTATGCCCTTCATAAAAAGGGAGACAAGCTTGGTTTGGAGTTCCGAAAGCTAAGAGCAAACATTGTAAGTAATAATGTATAAATGTGATATATGCAATTTAGAAAAAAAAATTATGTATATATATTTTTTTTTCTTTCTGTTGGAAAAAAAAACTATGAGACCATGCAAATCTTTGGCCGCGCGATGTGGTCTCCTTACAGACATTTTATCGCTTGCGAGAGCTCAGACAGCCTAGAGGGGGTCACCCAATCATACATTGCTGCGAACCATGGTTTCCATGTTGCAGCGGCAGGCTGCCCATTGCTCCACAGCCAGCCCCTTTGGGGCCAACGAGCAATGCTGACGAGCCTCACATACCCGGAGGAGGGAGGATAGTAGCAGGCTGCGTGGATTTTCCTCAAATATTTTAGGAAGTCCAAATAATCAATAAAAGTAGGAGCAATCCTGACTTTCCAAAATGTTTATTTTGTGTTCACTTCACAAGTCCAAAACAGCAACATCAACGTTTCGGGGACGTTCCCCCATCATCAGGACAATTTTCATTTAGCTTGTACATAATTATCCATAGGATATTATTTTGTCACATTGTTTCAATAGAAGTCAACAGCTCACACTAGTCATGTGACCAAATAGTATCCTATGGATAATTATATATAAGCTAAATGAAAATTATCCTAATTATGGGGGAACATCCCCGAGACGTTGATGTTGCAGTTTTTGAACGTGTGAAGTGAACACAAAATAAACATTTTGGAAAGTCGGAATTGCTCCTCTTTTTATTATTTTTTTGTTTACCTCCAATTTTTGTATACAATTCATTTTTTCTATGTGCATAACATTATCCTTTCCTTTTCATTGTTGTTTTCATCTATATTTTTATAACGTGGGAATTCAATAAATCGTTTTAATATTTTTTAGTGTTATTCTTGACCGCAATCCAACTTCGCTTTATAATATATAATATATACTTTCCTTTTCATATATTTTTAAAAACTAATTATTTTTATTTCTCTATAATTTTCATCTCCTAACTGCGTTGGCTATATCGTAGCCTACAGGGTGGCATTAGCAGTCGAGTCGAAACTGTTGGGGTGTCATAATAAATTAAATGCAAACGTCTTGTTTAGTTTAGATGACTGATCTCGACGAAAAAATAATCATTAAAACCACTCCGATCTTACTTAAGGAGTCAAAATCTGATTTCAAAAATTAGATTTAAATTTAATAATTATATACTTTAAAGACAGACCAAGGATTCAGTGACAGTGACATGGCAGTGAGAGGGAGTTATGACTCAACAAGAGGTAGGTGACTGGGTAATGGAGGAGCACTACCACCACAAAAGAATCACTAGGGGACAATAGGCCTGGGCAGTCACCGGATAAACCACAGGGCCACAATAACACACTCAGCTCTATAAGCTAATACCTCTCATTGTTATCTAATACTACCGGATTCACTTTTATACTCCTAATAAAAAGTCCTAGACTTGCTTTTATTTGTTAAAGTCCGTGGGGATTTAGAAATCTCAAGTTTTTTTGTCCTATTTATCACTCCCTTTTATGTTTTTTATTACACGGAACAGAATCAGAATTACGGATAATATAATCGTTAGTAAAAAAACTTTTGATTTGTAATTGTCGAATCATATTACTATCAGTATATGATGACGGTTTATATCGGTGCATCCATATCCATAAATCAGCGATTGGAGTGGAGTTGAATCGAGACCTTTCCAGATACGGCGGTTAGAACTAACAACTTAATGCGAGGTATTTATTTAAATTGGTTTGTAGAATTGAACTTCCCACTGCTCTAGCTATAAAGATTTCTATAGCTTTTCCTAAGGTTATGAACGGCAAAGCAAACATACGAGGTTAATGATCAGGGCGAAGTGGAATGGTTGGAAGCAGAGCCGTTATGCAGACTATCGATTTGCCTAAGATCGAATCCAGCGGACCGGATTTCACCTGACACATGTGACCCTCCGACCTTGGGGTGCTACGACCCACTTCCCCGCCAAGTAGGCCGACCACTAGTCAACCCATAGCAACCCATTTGTCTTAATAACCTCCTGTACAAGTACTCCATATGCTCTCCGAGGAGGAATATATAGGGATATAATTCTTAATTAAACCTTAAATTAGTATAACTGGTATTTCGAACAGTGCAACCCAAGCTTATTCAAAAAGAGTGGTTTTCCTTGAAATTAGCATGCGCAAAAACAAAACAATCATATTATGTACGTGCTAACAGTGCAAAGCAAGAAGGTAGAGGGGATTCATGCAGCTTCATTTTTTTTCTAGTTAAACTAGCGTAAGTACTAAGTTTCAACAAAATCGGCCGATTCCTTCCTTAGTGCTGATGATCCCTAACCATCAATGAAGGATATTAATTTAGAGCACTGAATGAAAAATGAGCCAAAATTTCAGAATATCAAAATTACGAAAACTTTCAGTTTTTCGGCCACCATTGTGTTACTTATTTTCATTTTTAAAAGCCAATATCATATTCTTTTTTAGCATGAAATTTTCCGTAATTTGATACCACACAGGATTTTTTTACATATTTTCAAAATGGTAACAAAAAAAAAAAGAAATTTCGCTCACTCAGATTTTTTTAGAATTTTAGTCAAAAAGATACAGACAAAGAATTCAAAATTGAAACCCCGACTTTGTGGGAATTAGTTTCACCTATCACCTATTTTTTTCATTTATCTTCTCTACTGTATAATTAGTGTTTGGAGGTTGATTTAGTTTAGCATTAATTTTAGTTGACCGTGGAAAAATATTTGTGCAAATTTTATTATAACTTATACCAAACTTACCCGGGCATACAAATTAAAGCATTGTGAGAACATTTCGTGAGAATTTTTTTTTGTTTCCTTCCAATAAACTCATTATTCGTTAAAACAATCTAAAAAAAATCTTTACTGTCAAAATAGAACATCGCCGACAGACAACTAGAGACTCAAATTTGATTGGAGAAGTCATTTCAATTTTTCCAGTGTGTATCTTTAAGTTAAAATCAATTAGAAAGAAGAAAGAAAACTGATGGGATAGATTATATTAAAGTTTATATCAGTTCTCAATTAGGTTCCAGTTTCCGTTTCCTTTCAATTTGAAACGATCATTGTGTTTGGATAATCCGTTGTTTTTAGTCCTTTGATATCTTAGTCAGTCTAAGTTGCGCATAAGTGTAAAGCAGAACAGAGTATTTCGAAAAATGGAAGAAGCCACCAGAATCTTAGGTTGCATAGAACTAAAATCATCACTAGAATGGTTCTTGCTAAATTTTGTTCACTTCGTTTTTTCAGCTTTTTAATGAACGTTGTTAGATTCAGTTAATTTAAACTGAGGGTAATTCATATCACTACTTCATCGCTTTTCTGTTTGTATTCTTGAAATTTCCTCTGATTGTTATAGCTATTCTGCTATAATCAGTTGATGATATAAGATAAGAAAATTCTCTAATTAACCTTTAACAGACCGAATTCATATCCAAATTGACTTTTGATTTTTTCTTCGTGTTTTAGACTTTCTAATTTTTCATATAAAACATAACCTATGCAAGTTTTAGAAAAAAAAAATATTAGGATTTTCGGTATGCTCCCAATTGGAAATAATGACCGCTAACAATAAAGCTTTTTTTTATATATATAAATATTTTTAAAGTTATGAAATAGAGGAGGTACTAAGAAGAAAAATAGAAAGACAATAGGTTAAAAAAAAAAAAAAAAAATATGACTGCACTAATCGAATTGAAACAATTGTCATAAAAATAAGTTAAACCGAAAAATATATAAAGCCAAATTTCAGGTATTTCGAATTTGGAAAATTTGCTGCTTTTGCATCCAAAAATAAGTTTGGGACTTTATATAATATATATAATAATATATTATATAATAAAAATATTGAATGAAAGTTGGATAAAATTTGTTCCCATGGGAACCTTGGCCGCTAAAACGTTAATTGAATATAGTTAAGTCCACCTCCAACAAAAAAGCATTTGAAAGTACAAAAGCATACCAAAGTACAAGAATTTTTGTTCTCCGGTTAAATCTATGGAAAAGAATCATTCTCAATCGATCTAATAATCATATATTTTATAATGTTTGGAACGCCCAAGGCATTTTAATTGCATCAGTACTTTAATCTATGGATAATTATTGAATTATTTAAAAACATAGCAAGAAAATGTTATATTAACACAGCGAAGCAAGTCTTTCAACCACAGCTCAACTAGTCCCAAAGTAGTAGTCGAGGATTTGAACTACCCCAGTCTAACGGTAGAGCCCGATAAGTACAGAACCCGAGGTGGTCTCTCCGATCTGGCGAAGAGGAGGCTCCGGGCGACAACTTAGAAACAATGGAGGCGATGGCGTCAATAGGATAATAAATACCTGTCACTGCTAGCTACCTGCCTGCTATTACCATACTTCTTCCCCGGTTTACTCAACAGCTAACTGTTCCTAGGGGGAAGGAGATTCATCGCCAATAAGGAAATTCACAGATAGATCTACAAGAATATGATACACAAACAAGCAAGAGAACAATTTAAATCACAGATTATATTCCTTTACAGAATAGAGGAAGTGCCACATGCAAGTCGTAAATATAGTCCCAAGACACTAACCACGCATGGTTCTTAAACCAACTTTTTTGGGACAAAAATTTCGACGAAATCTGACTAAGGGATATGATTCCTTGAGCGTTAATAAGTACGGAAATGACTTTACTCAAATCGAATTAATTTGATTTGGCCATATATATATACTTATTAACGCTCAAGGAATCGCATCCCTTAGCATCCCTGTATATATTATACACATGAAAAAGAGTGAATTTACAAAAAAACGGGAAAATATTTAAAGGGTTGATAGTAGATCTCAAAAGCAACAAAAAAGTTTACATGGGTCATGGTCCTATTTCACACAGAAAACATTTTAATGTTTCCGATTTTTTTAAAGTAACATTTTTTGTTGAATAGAAGGTGATCACTCAAAAACTATTCATGGTAATTATGTCCCAATTGCACCATCGTAAAGTACATAAAATTCCCTTTAATAAATAATGTTTGTCTTAACTAAATTAATTGTAAGGGAACTTTAGAGCCGACCAATAGCGATAAATTTTATTTATTTTTTTTAATCACTCTCACGTTAACTTTTTTGGGACAAAAATGTCAACGAAATCCGACTACGTGATACGCTTTCTTCGAATCAATTAAATTGGAATTCGATTTGTCAATTTACTTGGACAAATACATGAAAAAAAAATGAATTAAAAAGTTGAATAAGGGTGTCCCTTAAGTTACGAGAAATATTTAAAAAGGTGGTAGCAGACCTTAAGAACAATTAAAAAGATTACGTGGACCATGGTCCGATTCCACACCGAAAAGTCGGAAATTTAAATTTTTGTTGCTGTTTTTTAAGTAATCCATTTTGAATATTAAACTATCACTCAAAAACTATTCATGGTAATTAGGTTGCAATCGCACCACCCCCTTCAGGAATATCGTTTGACTTAACTAAATCCATTGTAAGGGAGCATTAGGGCGGGCAAATTGTGAAGCATTCTATTCAATTTTTTTAAACTACTCTTTACTTGTGAATGTTTTTCTCATCCCCCTGCAGGGTTGCAGATACCCACTCCTTGGAAAACTTCTACTTTTATTCAGCTTTAATTTCGTATTAATGAAGTCGAGGTTTCTTTTGGCATTGGTTTAGGATTGGCTGCTGATTTACCAAAAAAAGTATGGTGTAGAATAAGGTTTTCCCGACAAAAGAGTGTTTTGAGAATGAAATTTACCCAATTTACTTTGTTCCTAATCAATAAAATAATCCGGATATATAGGATAAAAAGTTTATAAAATAAATCAAAAGCTTACAAAAAAAAAGAAATGTTCCATCAGTATTGTTCTTTTCGACAGATTTGTTAGTCGAATTTGTAAGTTAGTCAAATATAATCTTGTTATTTTTGCAACAAATTTAAAATTTGTAAACCCCACATATGGAATGTGCCGGCCATTGCTAATCTGCTACGTCAACCGACAACAGATGACCAAGCATTCTGAACCTAATGTACAGAACCTGTAGCGCTAATGCCACAATAACTGAACTACATGTTGATACTGTCTTCAAAATATGGAATTACACAAACATTTGCCACATTTAATTAGTCTGTAAGCGAAACTAAATTCTATAACGGTGTAAAATCTGTCCCCTAAGGGCAAACGTGATAAATAAATAACTAAATAAAATATTAATAGATTCATAGTAATGAAATGAAATTGTGAAGAAGAACGTTAAAAAATTAAATACGAGCTGAAAGATGAAGGGAAAATTAGGGGGAATTACAACTTAAAACAAGCTCTCCAGGACTCAAGAACCCAAAACAAACGGGCCGAAAGATTTAATCACAATGGGGCCTTCTCGAGAGCTCACGAAAGGTCAAGACGAGCGAGAGCCTTCAAAAGGCTGTCATTAGGGATTGTTCTTAGAGAGGGTGGTTCTTAGCCGCCTATGGTCTGATGGCCTGTAGCAGTATCGGGGGAAAGCGGAAGGAACGGTTCATTTGCCATTGGGATTACAACCTCATGAAAAACCCCTGGGAAACTGTCGTTTTCCTTTGGCAAGATGTGTACATAGAAAAATCGAAATATTCAACTACACTTTCACAGGAGCCAAGGAATCGTGGCGTTCACGGATCGGTGCACACGCGATAAAGTAAAAGAAACTGATCAGACGAATGCATATTTTAAGACTACACAAATTGCCTAAAACTAAGAGACCACGTGTGGCACGGAATTTAATGAAGTATCGAAACGAAATTAATTTTCTTTCGATTTTTTGCAATGACTCCATCGCAAATCGCAGATACAGAAGTAACCTTAATATGTCTCACTAAGTATCTTGTTGTACCAGATATAAGTTAATTTTTCGGGATAGTACATAGTTGCAATACACCTATGGTAAAGTGAGGTAAGTGCGGAATTATCTCGTAAAATCCGTATCCTCTGCTTGAAAGAACTGCCCTTTTGGGAGCATGAAGTCTAAACACTGAAGTACGAAAATCACTGACGAGCGTTCGCTAAGGTGAAGTATAACGAGTTATAAAGATATCAATTCCAACTTGTTGATTATGATGGACCTTTCAAGCTGTATCGGTGTTTATCCACTCCTAGACCTTATTATTCTTTTTAATTTTTGCAGTAGGTGGAACCTTCAGAAGCTGTTCTCCAAAATACTTTGTGATTTATATTTCTCCCTGATAGTTTTCTATTATTTAAATACTAGTGAGCGTTGCCCAGGCAAAACATGACAGTAGGGGTAAGTGCAGACCTCTGTTATAGGACAAGCGATTGTTGTGTAAACTTCGCTACTATCATGTTTTGCCGGGGCAATTCAGGACTAGCTCATTGAAATTAAAATCCTTTTTTTCCAGTATATTTCATAATGCTTTTCATGAATGCCACTGAAGATAGTAAAATGTGACTCCCTGGCAAGCTTTAACTTTTTTCAATTATTACATCAGTAAAATAATCCTTCGGAAACGAACAATTTCGCACTTGCCTCACAACCGCTACCGTGCCTTGTACTATATCTAAGCACTACTCAATCGAATTATCAATCTTATCAAAATGGACGTGATTGAAACTTGGGCTTGAATGTAATATTTAAACAAAATCGTTGTGCGTAGGCAAACATCACCCGAGCCGTGAATTGCCTGTAATAATCAAATCAAATCAAAATCGTCTAGGGAACGTAGAAAAAAAAAAATGAAAACTCTAGCTTCAAAAATAAAAATTTTACAATCAAGTGAACTCAAACTTTGAAAAATTTGGTGAGCAGTTTATCCCACATTAGCTTAATATGTATATTGCAACTATTTATGTTGCTTTTTTAAAAATAATTATCTAATGTTTTTGTAATTAATTAATATTCAATGCAAATAATAATGCTTGATTAATTGGTATATTATACCAATTAATTAAAACTACAGCCATTGATTTTATAAATTTCTTTCAATGAACATATATTTAAATTCCCTGAACTCTAGAAGATATTAGTCAAGATATTAGATATTTTCACTCTCGTATGTATAACATAAAAAGTCCTGTCAATCCGAATTGGAATACAAGGATGTATACTTAAGGAACACGGGCTGCAATACACATGAATAGATGAAAATTAGTAATTTGTTCTATTCAAATTAAGAAAATTAGTATTGAATACAGAATAGTCAAGTTTTTAAAGTTCGTAAAACATCAAAACAAATACATTTTTTTTTTTAAGAAGAAGTATTCCGGATTTTCGGATAACGGTAAAGTTCTCAAGAAGTACATTTACATAATGACAGCATAAGGAACAACTGAGCCTCCAAGAAATGAACAGTGGCAGGAGCAGATTGCTACGGTGGTCCATATCTCAGCTTCCAGCCAGGACGATAACATTCCTAGAGATAAACAGACAGGAATAGGTCTACTCCCTTGCGCTTGATACATGCTCCACATGGATCGGTGAACCAAGGAGCCAACAAAAATATAATATACCTAGTAAATTATCCATGTTTTTCATTTAAAAAAATTATTAATCAATCAGAAGTATAAGTTGAGTTCCTACTTGTCTTAAAACATTTTGTAGTACCGTAAAATTTATTTGGGATTCTTCCCAAAGATGGATACATAAATAAATAATTGCTTTTTTTTTTTTATTTGATTCTTCCTTTATTCTAACAATCAGAAGTATTTATGACACGGTTTTGTTAGGTATAAATATTAATTACATAATACGGTAATGGACATAATACAATAAATTGTATTTTTTTCAATTTATACAATACTCAAACTTATAGCCTGTGACTGTGTTGTTACATAGGAAGCTATGAGGGCAAAAATAGCCTAAGCCACATTTAGGCTAAGTCACTTTTTCATTTCATTTCGACTATAAACAGAATTATTTGGACAGACTAAGTGCTTGCATCAACCGGTATATTTGGAAAATAAGTTTTCAAAGGTATCAAACACCTCTACTCTATATACACCTGTAGATTGCACTGGATGAACCAAAAAAATCAATATTGGAGTTTATGTAAGTTGAGCCACCTTTGCTCTCTTTTCATAGCCTCATATACGAGAATGTAAATAACCACCTTCGGTCATGCAGTAAAATGAAATTCACTTCATTACGAGGACAGCCAGAGAATTATCTGTAGCTATTCGTTCAAGTATTGAGAGAGCATTAGAAAGGCGAGGCTGTTAGGAACATTTCAAAGCCTAGAAGCTCTGCCCGATAAGAAATCTCGCTGTGCCTATTTTTACTTTCTTTTTAAGCGAATTCCATGGACTACTTAACTACTTCCGTTTTGAATGGTTGCCGTTGGCAGAGCGTATGGTGACAGCTATTGAAAAATAAACAGCGTTCTCTAGGGAGAATCAGTTGCCACCCCAGGGAATGCACAATGAGAATTAGTCCGAGAATTGCGGTGCAACAATTCAATAATTAAAATAAACTTAAAACTTTATTACTGTATTTATATACTTTAATATAATATTATATAAACTTGACATTGGGTTAAAATAAAAATTTCTTCTGGATTCCAGGTCAAGGCCCCTTTGAAGGAATTGTTCTAGCCCAGTGTTTCCCAAAAATTCGGCATATAGTCTTAGCAGTGAGTACTCCTCGTCAAAAAAATTCCAAAAACTTTAATAGCATTCAAATATATTTATTTTTTCCTTTTCTAGGACATAAAAAAAAAAATAATAAAGCAAAAATTCATTCATAATAAAATGTATATAAAAGTTATATTATAAATAACACATATAAGGTTCAAAGAGAAGGATGAAATTATGTTGAGACGATAGATCATCACAATTTGGTTTCCCGGTTGATAATTTTAATCTGAGATGCGGCCCTTATCCAAAGGCTGTTCCTTATTTTTGACTTAATGCCTAGAAATGCTGAAAAAGCAAATTCACGAAGATATGAAAACCACAGATATACAATACTAAAAAGTAACGAAGTTCTTTTATTATCTTTCAATGTTCAAAGCCAGTACATTTTTTTTATTTATTTTATTTTTTATTTTTTTTAATAAAAAAAAATAAAAAGCCAGTACAGCGCATATCCCCACCAAATTCTTCCCATACCTATGGGCGTACGCTTATAGTAGAGGACATATAGGTTTTAGATGATAATAGATAGATCTGTTTATGTTTACTAGTTCCCGAGATAAAGTTTTAAAAAAAAACAAAACAATTTTTTTGTTTCCAAAAAAGGGAGAAATGGTCCCTTTGTGGATTTATTTCGGCAAATATCATGGATACTGTTTTTCCTACGAAGATGATAATCATAAACTACTTTATGATCTATTTAACTAGCTTCAATTTGAGTGGTACTAGGCATCTGTACGTTTAATAGTTCCCGAGATAAGGTTTCTTAAAAAATGTTTTTTTTCTCCGACCATTTTGTGAACTTATTTTGGCAAGTATCATGGAAACCATTTTTCTACGGAGATAATCATCATAAACTACTATATAGTACATTTAACTAGTTCCAATTCGAGCCCTAATAGTTACTTGTTCCCGAGATAAAGATTTAAAAAAAGAAAGAAAACGAGAAATCACCATTTTTTAAACACATTTTGACAAG
Source organism: Rhaphigaster nebulosa (assembly GCA_948150685.1). Lineage (NCBI taxonomy): Eukaryota > Metazoa > Arthropoda > Insecta > Hemiptera > Pentatomidae > Rhaphigaster > Rhaphigaster nebulosa. The sequence goes on along the minus strand of OX411309.1, from coordinate 114,371,360 downwards.
TATCATGGAAACTGTTTTTCCTTCGAAGATAATCATCATTAACTACTTTGTAGAACATTTAACTCAAAAACATCTGTACGCCAAATAGTTCCTAGGACAAAAATTTTCAAAAACGCAATTTTGAAATTACGTCATATCTTAAGAAAAGTTAGATATGTCTTGAATATATTTATTTTCTGAAAAACTTTGGATTATCAACAGAAATAAACAACATGAAGCTAATTTCATGAAGTAATTTTTCCTGGAAATATAATAATTTTAAAACGTTTTTTTATTTAATATATCAAAAGTAACAAACATTAAAAAAAAAAAATTGCAAGAGGTAGCAGCATGGGGGTGGGAGGGAGGAAGATTGTTTCGGTGTTAATGAAAATGGTTATTACAAAAATTAATTCTAGTGTTGAAATCAACTGCCTTTGAGTAATAATTTTTTTACCAAGCCAGTAGACCATCCTTCATCTAACCATGGATCCAACCACACTATATCTACAGCAAACATTACAATATCCGTAAATTCGTTTTATTCCAATTTATTTTTAATAATTGTTCTCAAAAGCATCGCAGTCGATGTGGAAATAAAACAAAAAAAAACCATAAATCGTTGTGCAAACAGTGAATGTTGCAAATAAACAATGACCCGTAATAAAGAGCTGCCCGGATGAGCGCCGGTGTCCTCAGAGTTACAATAAATTACAAGGAAGGTATTCATGATCCTGACGCAATGGCCACTTGTGCCCTGGTGGATCTGTAGGCGTTGATGGGAGCATTTGCATTGAGCTGGCGTCAGGGCATCTATTATACCCAGCTGTAGGTACTTTTGTTATCTCCGGCCGAACCATGAGCGAATAGTTGAACAGTGGGCGATTTTTCGTTAATGTACGCTTTATCAACATTAACCAAACCGTACGTGTGCTTGCGCCCCACAACGTTTCGGAAGACAAAGTCGGAGCTACTGATGGGTATTTTTGATATTGGAAAATGGGAATATCAATTGTATGGATTAGTTGTATGGGAATTAATTTCAACATTCCGCCCCCTCCGACTGACGTCACGTCAAGAAACGTTTGGACAGTGAGAAGTCAGTCTTTGAACGATACTGCTTCGTCATTATTGTTATTTTTCTATTTTTATTCAGTTCTATGAATACAAGAAGAAGAGGACATTTTAAGCTTTTAAGTCTTAACAGGCGAGTACACTCATTATTAACTTAATTATTAATTATTTGCAGCTAATCCGATCTTGATGGCTAGTCCCAGTGTCGGAACGATCAAAAGGGCGGATAATTCGGCAATAGAAAAAAAAAACATGTTTTACCTACTGAAACGATTATATATAATCCTTTTCAGTTCAGGGGTGACTTTAATTTGGTATAGGATTGGTGGAGAAAGGGGGGGGAGGTATAAGATTATGGGGCGCAGAATGTTTTTTTGTCAAGGGCGCCAGAAAACCTTAGCTCAAATTTGAATATTGTTTTATTAATTAATTTTACAAATGTTAAGCTTTCCAATCAAAAACATTCAGACCTATCAGTAGTTCAATCTGGTGCGCCAGTTATAAAACATGACATGACATAATCAAGGCACAAGATCGTATTCAGACTTAACATAAAATATTTCATGTCTAACTCCACGGACATGCCAAGAAGCTTGCATTTCTTGCAAGCCGAATATGGCAATTACACACATGCCAGAAAATAGAAGAACGCTAAGGAGTTATTTAAGGATCCTCTGGAATAAAATGTATTTAAAATTTCAAATTAGGAATAGGTACCGTTTGGTGCAGAGCTACTTCATGTCAAATATACCACTAGATATGATCCACGTATTATCACAGTCTGAGCTACAAGGTTGGGTATAGAATTAAAAATTTAAACAATTATAATGAAAGAATATATTCAGTAAAATTAATTAGAAAACCCGTTAAATAATTGCAGTATGGTTTATTACTTCCAAATAGTTATATCAAAAAATAAAATTAAACAAATTTATTTGGATTTTTTTTAAGGCTTTGATACAATAATTCCAAAAAAATTTATGTTTGTTCTATCTTCATAAAGGGCCGAGATACGGGCTTAGGAAATATCTAATAGGCCTTTCGAAACGAAATGGTACATGGTAATGTCGAGTTCCGAGTATCATCTTAGATCCTCTCTCAAAACACTCGGCCAAGTAGTCTCGGAGAAAAACCGTGTACGGCGGACGGCCGGCTTTTTTTATTTATTTTATTCGATTTTTGTATTCTACGTACGTTGAAACACAAAACCTCGAATTTTGATGGGGTTAAATTTTTTTCATGGTCGATTACAAAGGTTCATTATTACAAATAATAAACCAAATAATGAATAACTTGTGTTGTACTTATTATGTTTGTTGACTGAGTACACAGAAGTTTATTCAGCAATTGTTTGGCGCTCTCAGACTAATCAGATATTGATTGAAAATCAAGATTACGAAATTGTTGTTTTGCGGAGATTTTAATCTCATATTTATATATATGCTGTAAATATCATATTATTTACTATGCTGTAAACAAATTCTGTACGTTTTTTACCTGGTTGTTAAGAAATTGACGGAACGCTGTCCTTGAACTCATCACATTCCTTCCTATTCCTCCCCGATTTGATATTCAAGAGAACATTTAACGAGAAATATAAATAATATAAATATAAATATAATAATATAAATAATAGGTGCACATTTCACTTATACTAACAGATAAACAAAGTATCCGATCTGTTTTAGAAGTCTCAGACATAAATGTAAGAAATAATTAAGAAGATCGTAGCCTATTATAAGCTATAATTTATACTTTATACATTAAACTACATTAGTCTGCCATTTGGAAATTCCATTATACACCTGTGAAAATATTTCTGTAAGTTAATAAGGTAGAAAAGATGCGAGAGACAGCTACTGTCAACTACTATGTGAAACCTGATAGTGCATCAGTACTGTCACGACAGTAAACGATGTCATGTCGGCATCTGCGATACAGTTTACAACATGACAGTGACTGCAACTATCGCGGAAGTGATAGTAAACTGCCACCGGGCGAACGGGACATCAGACATTAGGCATTTCCTGATCCGAATGTGGAGTATGCAGATGAAGATTTCAAGGTGCGTATAGGTTGTCACCACACTAAGATTTTCTACTAAATAAATAAACAAAGAATTCGGTCTCCAGACGCCAGAGTCACTTCTTCGAACGACAAGGACAGGACCACTATAGCATTAAACAACATCCTTAAAGAGGCAATTTTATAAGAAGCTACGTAAGGACGTGATGGGAATGATGAGGGGAATAATATTCCAGAAAGAAGCGAAATGGCTAGTCAAACAGAGGCGCAGCCAGCTAGTTCTGTTCGGGCGGTGGGAATGCACCTGATGCACCGGCGGAAGGCCGCTCCAGAACCTGTTTGCATCGCTGCACTTTAAGAGATTTAATGAGGTCCTAGGGTCGTTATATCACCTCCGCCTCTGTTGGATGGCTCCTTCCAGAGTAACTTGATGACCAATATCCTATCTTTATAGTTCACTTTATAAGAGCTTAATATTCTTCGCGAAAAAAAAAAATGTGTTTTGAAGACAACTTTGTTCTTAGACCAACTATTTAAGATTGCACTTCATTTGAATATATATAACCTGAAATAGCCGTCAAATTTCAGTAGCTGTAAACGTAAAAAATCTATTGTACCCAAATATATAGATGGACTGTAAAGCCAGATAAACAAACAAATAAAATAAATAACAAAATCAATCTTCCGTTGCATTTCTAGGTTATATTAAGCAAGTTTTTCTTTCTGTATCGTGGTAAAAGTACCTCTATTAGTTCAAAAATTTATTAAATGAGAAAGAAAACTAAAAACAAATTAATAAAATAAAAACTATTATGAGGTTATTTATGTAAGATTACAAAACAAAGCGTTTTAATTAAGTGAGATGTAGACAACTTTTTTTCCTACAAATTCACCATCGTTTCTCTGCTATAGGTAGTTAAGGAAGTAAAAATAACATGATTTGATAGGAGCATGACTGGGCCTAAGATCTCTCAGCCAGCTCCTTTTCATATTTGAAAAAGCGATTTTGGGAATATTTATTATGGTTTATACAGTTTATTGAAAACGATTATTTAAGAAACACTTTACAACTTTTAGAAAATGTATGCTCTCCGCAACTAAAAAAAAATAAACCATAATGAGATTGATTGGCACCATATTTCATAACGATGGTGAGTGTGATCCTTAGGCCGAATCAAAACATGTTATGGTATTAAGACAAACAATTCCCAATTTTTAAAAATCTTAGCAAATACCTATGAACCAAAAATGTCACTGTGGTGTATACACCAAAACAAACTATACAGTCCAGTCATATGGTAATATTGCCTGAAAAGTTTTAAATAAGTTATAGTTATTCTCCCGTAGCATGAAAATCTGCGTTTTTTTAGCAACATCCACCTATACTAAATTAAGCATGAGTAAATTTCTTACATTTTTGCTCTCTATATTTTTTTTCGTTCGGTGCACCGTTTAGGAGCATTCGCTTAGTCCAACGGGGGTCCAAATCAATGGGGACCAGAAAGGAATTTTGGAAAGTTTTAAAAATAAATTGCGAAAATTTGTTCATTTATATTTATTAGGTTGCTGATTACGAATCTCAACTTTGCCACTCCGAATTTTGTCTGGGGTATAAAAAATAAAACAACCTAAAACAACTTTTTGGTTTTTGTTTCTGTTTTGCTCATAATTTGAAAACCATGCATATTCGAAACACTACTAATATTCATGTAATGTTAAGTTAGAAAAGAGAATTATGATTCTAACGATTAATTTTTGGTCTCCTTGTTTTGAAACGAGCGCGAGTAGAAATTACGAGACGAAATGGCAAAAATTAAGTTTTGCATTTTGTTTTATATTTTTGGGAAAAATTGAGGTGGTAAAGTTGAAATTCGTAATTAGAACTTTCCACTGAGGTCTCATCCCCATTTGGCTTGGCTACTTTTCGTCTCATAATATTGTTATTATTTTCATTAGTCACTTGTTAACAATTTTAGTATCATTGTAATCCTTTACAAAACTTATCATAATTATCTCGATATGTTTTACATACTTCCAAATCTTCATACTAGTAGTCATTTCAATTAATAGTGCTCATATATTTTATTATATCATGTATAATGTGCCTTATTTTTTCATGTAATTCATAATATTTCCTTCACACCTTTCACTTTGCTTTAATTTTTCATTTTTAAAATTATATTGACATTTTATTTTTTATACTTCATATATTTTTATCTTATTTGTCATTTCTGTTTTTTATCATTTTTTTTTTGCTGTCACTGATACTGCCTCTGTCGTTTTCAATGCTGTTATTTTGTTTTTTCTTTCAGCCCTGAAGATGGCTTAAAATTTAGGCCGAAACGTTGGCACAAAATAAATAAGTCATACTTAATAGTGTCTTAGTCTTTGACCGCACCTCCTGACCAGCTTCTTCCTTAATTATATCTGTGGTCAACCAAATATACCAATTATATGATACTCCAATTATTGTTTAAGGATTAGATAGCGCCATACAGGCAGACATAATTCCAAAAATGTTTTAGAAACACAAGATAACTCAAAGTTACAGATGTGTGAAATTGGAACTAACTAAGGAAGTAATACCTGTCGGTGGATCAGTGGAAAAGAAAGAATAGTATGGGCGAATTTGTGGTTAAAAAGTCATTTCTAAATACGGCTTGATTGTTCCTATTGAATGTTTCAACCTACCTAGGATAATAAAATAATAATAAAATCAGTTTTATGGTTTCATAAAACTAAACGGGGAAGGGAAGAGAGGAAATTACGAAGAGAGGATTTTCTTTTTTTTTAATTTTAACCTGTACAACCCGCGAAGGATCTTGTGCCCAAGTGGTCCCTCTTATCTAATAACACTTAAGTGCGTCCGACCGCGTCCGTTGGTTAGACTGGTTAAACCTTCACAACCACTCAGCATTGCGGGTACCGTATAACCTTCCCCGTGTAAATTTCTAAGTTATATCGATAGAAACTCTATAAGCATTTGATAGTGAATATAAAAAATACTTATAGACAACTTTATTGTGGAAGGATCATGAATAAATAAGACTAAATAAATAATAAATTTATGTTATAATAAATTAATATTATTTTTTGTATTTTTTTCAAGTGATTATAACCGTCCTTGGAATTGGACTTCCCTTCTCCAAGTATTCCACTAAGTTAAAATGCAAGTACTAATTACTTCAAAATAATTATATCTCATATTTAATATCTAACATTATGAACTAACCTTGCAATTTAATCATTTGATTGGAGACAAACCTATGTATCGTTTTCGTACAAGGAATCAATAGAAATAGAAACTGTGCTCACTGAGCCGACGAACGGATGTAAAAGATAAACAGAACTTGTACCACAAAAACACCGGCCTCCAAGACATATTTCAGGCCCGCGCATTTCCCCTTTCAAGCTACAAGAAGTTAAACAACTGGAGTCGTAAACACTTTCAGACTGGAAACAACTGCTAGAAATATTCCATATGTAGGACAGTAGACGAGAGCGTAAATATACTCATACAAATTTGTTGACCCTTTAAATTTTTTTAGGCATTATGAAACATGGGATTCAATGCATGAGCTTTACCATGACGTGGAAACTGTTGTTTAAGAATTTTCTTTTTATTTTAGATAAATAGTGTTTTTTGAGTATTACTATAATTTATTGCATGGTACCATGGAATCTTCGCTCTACACATGAAATTTTCCCTCCTATTTAATACGCCCATGATTAAAGAAGAAAAATAAATCAATCGTCGATATGACCTTTGGTAGAACGTTATGGAGATTTTTACTGTATATTGAAATTGACAATCAGAAGAAGGAATAGAGAAATAAAAGTAATTGTTATCCGTTTTATTGTTTTCAAAGATGGATTCCAAACTATTCTTACATGAAAAGGTAGAGTTTTGAAATTCATATCTCCATATACGACAACAAATAACGCAAACTTCAGTGCTAAAATTGCGATTACAATCGAACGCAATAACTTATAATTTTATTTTATTATTACCAATTGATAAAGGTAAATTAACAATTGATAACAGTTTCGAATTTTATGATTATTTAATTTTTTTTTTTGATTTTTTATTTCATTTATTAGGTAATATACCTCCAACTGGTTAACTTAGCTTCACAGAAAAACGCAGTCTCAGTCAAAAATCAGTCCCAATGTGTTGAGCCAGGAAATATAACCAGCCAACCAGCAATAACTAATTATTAATAAATTTTCCTTATTAAGTAGAATTTTTTATGATTTTTATATCTTTAGCTCCGACAAGTGGCGTAAAATATACAGGATAAGGAGAGTAAGAAGCTATTGTTATTTCATAAGTAGTTAAATTAAATTAAAATGAGAAATTTACAATTTTTCCAATAAAAATTATTATTATTTGAATGTCGTCATTAAATTTTTTTTAACTCGAATAAAACAAATAAATAAACAAAAAGCATGGGCCTTAAAGCACAAGCATACATTTATTTAGTTTAGTTTTTCAAAAAGATAATAAGATCAAAAAACTCTAGTTATTAGATAGATTATTAATAAAGATTAAGATTTTTTTTTAAATTTTTACACAAAACTAGATATGATCCAGAAATTCCTCTATAATCGCCACTCAAAACAACTTATCAGCCATTAAGAGAAAAAGATTGAACCCTCAATCATCGACCAGCTAATGATAAATCGATATATTACAAATTCTAACCACGTCGATTGTGTAGGCGAAATTGGCTGGGAGGGGTAGTGTAAATCACATTAATAATTTTTTAAGCGCTAGAAGTAAAAAGAGAAATAAAAATATCTGCGAGTTTGAATATCCACAGTGAAATATTACCCACAGATTCGGGTTCTAAGATATTAATGACAGTTTGTTAGCCGTTGAAAGGTTGACAAACTGTAACAAACCGGATCTCGTTTTAAAACTCTTTATTTTTATTTTTTTCTCTCGAACGATTTATCGGTAATGTAGGTATATCGAATTTCTCATGGAATTATCGAGAACATTTTGGAATAAATTACGGAATTATAAATGAGCGTGTTCGTTGCAGTTCTTGTTCTGAAATTAAAACTTATGTCCGACTTGTAAAAGAACATGAACAACCTCCATCAGGGGAATATTCAAATAAACAAGAGGAAGTGCTCAATAACCCCACGTCTTTTCGATTCGAATTACGTACGGTATTAAATCTTAATATTTAGACATCGAAACAATCTAATTTATAAAAAACATTATTTTTAATTGTTAATAATTATATTAATTTTCAAACTACAATAGTCTTATAGATAGTACAGATAGTAAAGTAAATTTGGAGATATAACCGAAAAAAAAAATTGATGCTAGTGATCAACTGTTCCTTCCCGTAATAACTGGTAAAAAGTCTCAGAGTTTCCATCCTCGGGTTTTGATGGGAAGAGGTGGAGAAGGATAGAAAACTGACTGAATTTAAGTTTTTTGTAAATATCTCAAAAAGTATGATGTTTATTGCAAACATTAGTCTATACAAAATTAAAATAGTTTGAATTTCTTTAAAAATGAATCTATACACTTATTTGCTAGAACCCAAATTATATTTTTAAAAGGAAATTTCGTTTACTTGGATTAATTTTATAAATTTCGATGGTACAATTGGAGCTAATGAACTTTGGATAGTTTTTAAGTGATCACTTCCTATTCAACAAAGCACAAGCCTTCAATTTCCTGTTTTTCTGTATGGGATCGGAACGTGGGTACTGGTACTGGTATTGGTGGGGGGAACTAGTCCGGCAAGTGGACCTTACGGTCCTTTTTGCCAACGCCTGACGGCTACTTTTACGTCACCGCCGCGTACTAACCAGAGTGGGAAGATTCATTTCGCGGGATCGCCACGAAATAAATATTAACCGACCCAGGTGGGAATCGAACCCACGACGTTCCGAACCGGGGACCCTCTGGGACCCTCGCCCCAATGTACTCGGCCGCCACGTCCTCTAACGTGGATACTTATGAACTTTTTTGTTCATCATGAGGTCTATTATTACCTCTTCAATAATTCCAGTAACTTATGGAACACCCTGTATATTGTTCAGCCGCAAAATATGATTTTTCTGTGGTTTTTATCTAAAATCAGTTATAACTTCTAAACTATTGACTGCATCGTCATGGGCGTGGTCTCATTCTATTCAGAAACAAAAATACTGTAAGAAATTAATACCTCACTAGATCTAATTTGTGCTAATTATGCTGTGAATATCCCACCCTCTTTTTCGATCTTTTCCGAGTGGTTTTCCCTCCGAAATTTAGGCTGACTCTGCAGATCTCGATTCCTACTATCAAGACGAAGCTATGACCAAAGTTATTAATGTATAAATTGTGTTTTTTTATTTCGCCGATTTGGACTTACTTTTTCTCTGCTAATAGTGTTCGGAGCAATTTTTAAATAAAGAGGAAATTTCATAACTTTTATCTTTTTAATATCTCTGTCGGATTTACATAGACTCCAATTTTATATTTGGCTCACTTTTCCTGTTTTATTTTTATTTTGTTTTTTATTTTTCAGTATTCAGATCTCATTTATTAGTATCCCCTTAGTTACGGCGGCCGCATACCATCAAAGACGCACTAGCAGGACCCCGCCCAGCGCTTCGGACGAGGATTAAGCCCCATTTCACCTGCTTATCAGTTCTATACGTTCCCACCAATCGGTTAATAGCTAGCCCGGACGTTGGACGGAGGGACGGAATTATATAATATAATATAATTTGTTAGCAATTTACTGATACTTAAAAGCTTACAAAGTAATATTGATTTTTTTTTTAAATTTTATTTATTTAATTTAAGAGCGAAAAACACACCCACACACGCACACAAATTTAAGAGCGAAAAACGCACACACACGCGCACGCACGCAAGCACGCACCCACATACACACACACACACACACACACATACACATACACATAGATTAAGCTATTAATGTCTAATAAGTTTAAAATCCATAAAAACTTGAACATAAAATAAAAAAAGCGCTTCTTGATAATAAATACTTTAAATAAATACAAGTCCATGGTGAAAAAAAAAATAATGCATTTCTTAGACCAACTAAAATATATTTAAATTGAGGTTCCATTTTAAAAACCCATTTAAAGATTATTTAAGTACTTAGTTGATTTAATGAGAAGGACAACAAAATATAGCTTTTTTTCTAAGACCCAACGAATACCACCAAATAAGCAAAAATAGATTTTAGACTAAACACATTTTAGGATATTTTTACTGTTTTGTAGGTAATACAAACAAGAAAACCACTCATTTATTTTTAGTTTTAAATTCAATGTTTCAACAGTTTGAGAAATACCCTACTTTTAAAAAAGAATTTTATTTTTTTTTTCCTCCTGATAAGACTAAAGGCAATGAACTTGACAGATAAAGCGTTAAACTCGATAAAATGATTGTTTACGCAGCGGAAGATCTGTTACTCAATAAATAATTTTTAGAGAAAATAACAATTGTTCCAAAATATTAACACTTGGGGGAAAATTAATAAAATTATTATGAAAACCTCTTTACCGTCGATGTTGGAGGAAAATGCCGCCAATTTCAAAATCAGTCGTGCGTTTAAAGAGTTATGCTCAATTTTAATATGAAAAACAAATATCGAAAACAGCATTATTTTTTATTTCTTAACGATCTATCTGTTAAATGAAATTCTACTTCAAACACGTTATACATCTAATTATTAAATAGATCCTTTAAATTTTCTCTCCTATAATAATGGGGTGGGAGAAAGGAAAGGTGGAGAAAGCACATCACTCCATATGTACACATACATTTTCAAATAATCCCTGTGAGCAAGCGCCAACGTTTATAACAGCCTTAGAACGAAAATTAGATGAAACCACTCTAGCGAACGGCCTATGCAAGGCCAATAATAGCTTGGTAGAACACGAATATAAACATTTACAAGTTTATCAGGAACACGATTTCTTGGATCCTGTTGGCCAACACAAAAAGTGGAAGGAATGCGGGGGCCAGTGACAAGAAGAGATAACAAAAATAGAAGAACTAGAACCCATTTTACTGGCCAGATATTTAGCGAAATGGAATGTAAATATATGCAAATTAGATATAACAATCCCATTTTTGTTAAATTCTTTTGTTCAATAATAATATTCTAGGAGAGTTGTCGAATCACCAACTCAATGTCACATAGATCATTCAATTCAGGGGATTTCAAAGTAATTTTTTTCTAAATGAGCTAATAACAACTTAGAGTTATTTCGTTTTTATACAGTTAATTTAAATTTTTAAAACATCAGTAAAGTCTTCTGAAAAAGTTCAATCAGATAATTTTCATTCTTAAGTTCTTATTAAACATTTACAACTCGAATATTCTTTTTTTTTTTTTACATCTACAAACTCTTTACGATTTCGATATTGCATTTAATCAAAACTAACCGAAGAAAGTTACTTCTTAAAGTATTTCAAGATTTAAAAAAAAATATTGGGAGAAACGGATTGAGTTTTGTGGCTCTATCAAACCATCAAATTCGTCACGTTTCTAAACCTTACAATCTTTAAATTTCCCATACAATCTGTAGTGCTCCTTAATATTTCACAAATGAAAGTATTCTTAATTAACTAAATGACCCATATTTTTCTTATTTGGACGAAAATAGATACCTATTTTTCCATTATAAACTTCATACTCACGCAAACCCACCAGTTTTTAAACTAGCTTCCCATTCGATTTCTGATAATCCCCTGTGACATCGGAGGAAAATAAGATGGCCTTGCTTATTAAATAAAGAGAACACAACAAAAATATTCCATATGCTAAGTACTATAAAATTATTCTTTATTACGCCAATTGATGAAACAATAAATTATTTTATTAAATAATTTTAGACGTGACCTGCAGATAAAATCATAGATTACAGTTGTCGACAAGGTTTTCTTCGCAAGAAATCTTGTGATTAGTGACTACAGTGAATTTTTTCACCCTGTATTCAGATATGTAATCAGAATTTTTCCATCAGGCAGTTTTCCAGTGACAGCCATTTTTTTAATTTGAATTTAGCGTTGTCTTTGGCCTGCCATAGGACCCTTCCTTTCTTTCATCGGAATCAATATAACCTTCCTTTCTGTTTAGAATTGCATTGTGAATGCTGTGTTGTAGTGATTTGTTTTTTCATCATGCCAAGAAAGTGCGTAAATCCTGCAGATAATTTCTGCTACATGTGTGTTAAGCTGACCTTCAAGTCTCAGAGGCTAAATTTCACGCCACTTATATAAAAGTGTTATGAACTTAACTTTGGATGTCAAGTTAGTGATTTTGATAAGAGCTGTTGATTTGAATATAAAAATTTATGTTGCAATTTTCTTGGAAAATATAAAGCAGAAATAGTGACTGATTTTCAGCATTCTTATAAAGCTATAGGATGCAACATGACTTTAAAAATTTACTTCTTGCCCTCTCACTTAGCCTTCTTGGAAAATCTTATGGCTGTCAGCGATGAGCATGGTGAGCGTTTTCAAAGTGGAGTCAAGGCAAGTGGAGTTCTAATATGCTGGCTGACTACAGTTGGACCAAGAAGAGAGGCGTTCCAGATGCTAAATATGCCCGAAACTCACTATCTACCACTTTCTAGGTCAGAATGAAGAGTTTATAAAAAATTCAAATGAATATCACAAAAAACTCCTGCCCGATACGAAAAAACTGAAATAATATTTGAATTCAACATGAAAAATACTTCTAGGATGTTATTTTTATTATTGTTAAAAAACAAAAATAGTTATTTTTTGTAGATCAGTGCTATCGGCCTATCTAGTGACAATCTACAGATACATCGATATTCCTTTCTATTTATATAAGCTAGTAAGGCAACCATTAACATCTAATTTTATTTCAAATTATAATCCTGTAACGCATATGACTCAATCAGATGTTATAACAAAACAAACTACAACTACCATATTATAAGTACAATAACGAGGCCGGTGGTTATTAATAACAGTACCAGGCAGACAGTCCATCCAGAGATACCATCACTGCGAACAAATCTGATACCTGTTCTGTCCCTAGTCGGACAAGCTGTGTTTTTCCATTCATTCTTTTAATACCAACGAACCCCACATTACCTGTATTTGTTTAGTTTTAATGTAGCTAAGTCAATTATATTGAATTAGTACTCAACAACTACTGGAAATAAGAACAAATAAAAATTATTCAGTCACTAAAAAAAATGTAATAAAATACGTTGTTTTTTCTTCGATTTTTTCTTCCATAACAATATAAAATCCGCAAATACAGAAATAAACATGAGATGTTTTATTATTTTTAGTTTTATTATTATGTATTAATGTTCAATCATATAAATTAATTAATTTTATAAATTAACTATAGCGAACAAAACCTAAATATTTCCAAACGTAGCTCTAATATACTCGGGCAATACGTCCTTGGTCGGAAAACTGGAATGACCCCCAAAGCAGGGAGAGTTCAGGCGAAGCGGCCACGGGTTATTAAAAAGTTTACTTCTATTTGCTTTGGCAACATCCATTAACATCACTTCATTCCTACTTATCTAGTCACTTCTACATAATATTAACATGTCTCTTGGGATCGAGTTTTTTTTTCAACAATGATGCAATCCAATGATCCATAAAAACTAGTGAAGACAGAAAAATGGCTGCTTAAACGAATTAATGAGTATTCCTTTGATTAATAGTATCAAAATATATTTAATACAAATTCAATTTATGAAGTATTAATACTAAACAATCACCTTAATATCATAAAGAGAAAAAACAATTCTTATCAATCAACTACCAAATAAAAAGTAATCTCTCAAATATGACATTCTACAATGATTAGAATAAAATAATAATATTGTACCGTTTAAAAAAATATTTAACACAATTTTGATTATCCTAGCTCTTTATAATTTTTGAGAAGCTCTTACATACTTAAAATACTTCCAGAAGAAATACATTTTTTATCAATTACTATCTAAGTACAGAAAAGTTGTAATCCACTGCAGATGGAATACGTTTTTTAGGAAGTCTATATCAAATTTAAAAACGCTGCAAATTATTACACAATGGTTTATTATTTCCACTTATTTATTTCACTTGTTTATTATTCCACAAAAATATCTATTCTGTCAAAGTAAAAAATATGAAGCAGTAGGTACCAAAGGAAAAGACATTTGAAGCTTGTCACAAGATGTTCGCCGTGAGAGTGCCGAACTGTGTTAATTAAAAAAACTGCGTCAATGCAAGTAGGCTGTGATGTAAAATGATACAGAGGAAATATTTGATGTGCACTTCACTAGAAAAAAAGTAAAAACGAAGTTCATTAAGCTATATCTCAGCTAATAATGGTCCGATTTAGGTGATTTCTAGTTCGTATTGAAGGGATTTTCGTTTTTCGTTTCAAATATTTTTGCGGACGGATTTTTTTTTATTCGATATTTGGATTCTAAGTATCTTGAAACGTAAAACCTCAAATTTTGAGGGGGGTTACAACAAAATTTTCCTTGGTCGATTCCAAAGGTCTATTATTGAAAATAATAAACCAATAAAAATAAATAAATTAAGTTTAGAATTATGAAGGTTAAAAATTTATTTCACTATTTAATGAATAAATAAATATAGACAAAAGTTTAAAATAATACATTATTTGTATGAGCCAAAATGTTATATGGAATCCAAGACTAGATAGACTAAAATTAAAATTCAAAATTTCATTTATTGCTAAATGTATAACCATGCAGAAAAAAGTAACACGCGAATTGATATATTGAAATCATAAACAGTCACAAAACAATTCAGTATTTGAGCAAGTCAAGAAAACAATAATCATAATTACAAATCTTATGATTAATTAAGTAAATTTGATCAAGTAAATTAATCCTCTAATTCAGTATTTCTAGACCTTATAGCGCGTTACTCCTATAGACGTCGTTTTTTGAAAAAGGCGTAAATGCCATTTAGCAAACTTTACAGGAAACACATGAAACGTTTTTTCCCAAATAACAATATACTTTAAAAAAAAAAAAAATCTTTATAGTGTAGAGTATGAGTTTATTAAGGTGACAAAACTTTTATAATTGCAATATATTTTTAAGACTTCTAGCTCTGGTCAAGATCAGAGTGACGACTGAGAGTCGTCAGTATTTGGTGCTTACGTCATCAATAGTCGATTTCTAGACCATTTCCAATTCTTTTTTTCGATATATTGTGAGCGGGAATCGATAGAGGTGTTGTTTACGTCCTATGATAAATTGAAACGTAAATTTCGAATTTTTGGCCCTTAAGCCTTTTTCAAAAAACGAAGTCGATATCACAGACTTCACTTAGAACATCCCTTCTATATCCATGATCTAGAAAGGCTTTTCTCTTATCTAATGATTGAAATTACTACAAGGATTATCAAACTTCCTTAATAACAAATAAGAATCCTATAACAAACCTTATTACGAATTTAGGTTAAATTTATTCCTTTTAGGATCACCCGAGACTACAAAAGTGATATGCAATCTATCGTCATTGTCGTTCAACGTCTAGTTTTCCTAAACTGCTAGCCGTCTTTATTTGAAATTTAAAGGGTATTTAGCAGTTAAATAAGTCATTAGAAGAGTCGAGAGAAAAAAATTCTACATTGGGGAAGTTAAAGACTATCAAAATTTGGATTTTAATTAGACTTATATATGAAGACGAATCGTACATCAGTACAACGACCAAAACAAATCTAAAGCAACTTAAGTATTTTTTTTTTTATCTAAATGAACTGGAAAATTCCAAGTAGCTTTCAGTTGACTTCTTGCTGTCTAATATCATTAGAAAATATGTTATTTATTTTTTCTATTTAATTTTTTTTTCATAAATCGTATATTTTACCCTGAATCCTCAGCTCATGTCATTTCTCTCCGGCCAGATTTAACGAGGAAAAACTGTATGAACTATGATATTATTCACAGTTGTTTATTATTATTGAAAAAAAAAATATTTATTTACATTTTTTAAAGATTTTATCACAAAAATCGTTTTAAACCAGTTCCCCCGGGGTTTTTTTTCTACAGAACTATAAATTTAATGAAAAATTTTCATCAAAATAATAAAAAAACAGTAAAAAAATTATTTATTTATATGTATGATATAAAATGTTAAAATTTTTACCAAAAACATTTAATGATACTTTTAGCGAATTCTTAACAGAACTGGCTGCTGTTTTTTAATAGATTTATAGAATATATATATATATATATATATATATATATATATATATATATATATATATATATATATATATATATATAAATTAATGACCACTATATTTTTAATAGTATTATTTTTTTAAATTATTAATAATGAATAATTTGTTGCAACGGTTTATTAACTTAATGTAATTTTACATGTACCAGTAGTTGCCTCAAAATAGTTACTCTTACGTGACTAGAGATTTAAAAAAATTAATAAATAACGCAATATTTTTTTATACATTTTTTTCCGGATTACTTAAGCTATGGACTGGCAGGGGACCTAAATAAATTGGAAGAAAATTATTTGAGTGAAAAGAATTATAATATTTTTGTCTGAAGCTTGTTTGCCTCATAAAAATAATATTCATGTTATGTTGTAAATACTAATTAATCCAAAATTAACCTTAAAAAATATATATTCTCCCTATGTAATAATTTCTAATTCCATACATTATTACACCCTAAGACCTACCTGACTTTGAAGTCGTAGAACAAGTCCAGAAGAAACAACAACACGAAGATAACTCACAGACAGGAGATGGGAGCAGACTGAGGCTGTACGCGCCCCCCACCACTACTCACCTGCTCCTAAACCATTTGTACATTGGGCCGACCGTTACCCACTCCTTCACCTCTTTTCTTTATTTACTAATTCATCTAAATATATATTTACATGCTATGTATATAAAAAACCCGCATTCATATATAATGAATGACAAGGAAACAAGAAGATAAACAAACAATATGCATTTATGCGAACAATCAAGCTGAGAAATCGGATACTATATCAACCGAATACACAGCAAAAAAACACATATACACTAACAGTAATCTTTCATCCAGACACAAATGGCAGGTTGAATACCACCCAAAAAAAAGTTGTTATATTCATTTGTAAGGGCGTTCATACATTAAGACAGATGACAATAAATCTCTGGTCAAAAGGAATAATTTGGGTAAGTTGAAAACCGATTCTCCTGAGTTATGTGTAAGTATTATAATCATCTCCCAAGCCTTCATCAGTCATTGAAGAAGTTGGTAACTCACAGCTCTAAATTTTTCGGAGGCATAGAGGAGAGCTGTGAGTTGCCAATTTCACTGTTTGCTGAAGGCTTAGGGGATTATCACAATACACATAACCCAGGAGGACCATTTTTCGACTTACCAACTTGTTCTCTGTGGCCGTAGAAATAATGTGATCCTTGCATATCACCATCTTGAAGGTCGAAACCCCAAGACATGTTTGAGCCCGCGTTTATAAGATACTTAGCAAGATATTTGTTTATTTCAGCTTACTTTCTTTATGTATACAACTAGGACAGGAAAGATTCGCTAACTATCCTACAGTTTATCAACCTTCTCTATCCAGAGAGAGAAGGTCAACATTTATATCGAACCGGCATAGCTTCTGACTCGAAAAAGATCAGACACTGAACCAAAACGCTGGACCATCGCGTACTCCTTAACAAGAAGTATAATATACACTAATTGCATTTGCATCATAAATTTAAACTAAAATTACAAACCAAAATATGGCAGTAACGACCAGAATGATAAAATAATGAAGCGACTTTGCTGAAAAAGTTTAATAAGTACTATTTAAGTACATTAAGTAAACATTTTAAAATTTCAAATTTATTCTACATTGTTTTGGATTTCGAATTTTCCAGTAGTTTTAGAAGTAACCCCCAACCCTCCCCGAAAAAAAGCAACGATTCCTGTATATTCGCCCTCCTCAAGTTTTCGTTATACATTGGGTCGTAATGTGAAAGTCTACATCTCCCCCACATAAAATATTTTTCTCTGTACTCTTAGCTAGTAAGCTTAGGAGTACCATACCGCTAGCGTAGGAGTACCATGACTATGAGCACACCAATAAAGCTTTATCAAAAACGGTTAAATCATAGCCATAGCGTGCTTCTAACATTTTTGGAGGGGGAGGAGAAGAGGGAAGAGAGCACGAATTGATTTCAGTTAGGGCACTCCTCTACGCATTGACCTGCCTCAAAGTACTCCTATGAGATATGATTTTTTTTTTAAAGCAGGAAAAACATCTTTCTTAAACGTTTTCTACAATTTTCCGATTTTAAGTGAACTTCTACCAACATTTTAATTTTTTTAAGTTAATTTTCTCTCCGCGCCCCCTCTCTTCCCTCTGACGCTTCGCCAGATAGTTAAATAGTAGTATGCCCAATTAGTTAAATAGTTTAGTTGGATGGAAGATCCTTAGAAAAGGACAGAACTAGATTTTTTTAAAAATCATTTGTTTCATCTAAGAAGGCCTTAAAAATAAAATTAATAGCTTTTGAACCAACGACTGAAAAAAATCTAACAATAAGGTATGTTATACCTCTATTTTCTTGTTAAATAAATAAAAATGTTTTCTTGTTATAAATAGATTATGAAAAAGCATAATTATAATAGACTTTTTTCCGATTTTTGTCAGTTGGTCCTATTAATGTGCGGCACTCATATTTGATGAATGATTGTCCGACCAGAAGCGTAAGCAGAATTTTTTTTCGGGGGCAAAGGGATTTAAATTTTTTTTGGAGGAGAGATTTAATGAGAAGCCAAGTGTCCATAATCGCCAAACAGGGTTTAATTTTTAAGGATAAGAATGAAAATTGGATCAAAAATTATTACCGAAAATACAAAACTTATATGAAAAAGAAATTTCAAAAATTTCGGGAAGGTCTGATCTCCGCCAGCGTACGCCACTGGTCCGACCCTCCTAGAATATTTCAGGAGCGTAAGTAGAATTTTTTTTTCGGAAGGGGATATAAATTTTTTTTCAGGAGGATTTGATAAGAAGACAAGTGATAGCTTAAGTGCCTATAATCGCCAATTTGGGTGTAAGTTTTGAGAATATGCATGAAAATTGGATCTAAATCAAAACTGGTATTAAAAATATTACTTAAAATACAAATCTTATGTTGGTGGGTGTGAAATTATTTTCATATATTTAGGGAGGCACTGAAAGAGATTGTATACATTATAATATACTATATTTTATTATATAACATATTATTTTTATGATTTATTTTAATAAATCTCTATTGGTCAAAGGATCATTAAAAAATGTGTAATGAGTTTATTTCAACAATACTTATGGTTGAACAGTACACCTTAAAATCTAAGACTTCAAGCGTTTGAGTGTCGGTCGGTGGACGGAACTACCGTTGAGAACATATAGTTTACACCATTACTGAGCCCATTCTTCGAAAATTGGGAAATCACTGTCCCATGAAGAAATGAACCGTGATTTTTTGAAGCATCTGGCAGACATTTTTTCACTGATTTTGATAAAGCATGGTGCTAGATTATTTTATCAGAGGTTAGCTTTCATCTTAATAATTTTACATATGTAAACATGCCAACATTACAATTCTTCCTCCCTCAAATGTCCCATTGCTAGAATTTTCTATTTTGACTTTGTTTAGCTGCTAGAAAACCTAACGTATTGCTACCAAAATAAATTGCATAGGTGTGCAAACAAGCTCAGTATTTTCAGAAAAGGAAAACAAATTCGTCATAGAATAATTACGTTGACAGAGAATTGATTGCTTGCCCCTTAGTCATGTGCATCAAACCCTCACTTTTTCAAAAATGGGCGCCAAGTTTTCCCACCGCCTTCTATAGCTGAGGAAGAGTCGCCAAGCCTTACCTTACAAGATCCCTCAAAACAAAATTGTAACCGATGTTGCGAGAAATCTCCATTAGGATGCTGTTATTATGAGATGTTAATTTAAAAAATGTGAGTTGGTGATCCTCATTCACTCACCTGCTCATAGAATAGAGAAGATGAGTTGAATATTTCATTAATTTTTATTGCAATTCATCAGGCTTTAAGGGTTTTTGGTGAGGAGTAAATATGGAAGCTCTAAAGTTAAGACCTAATCAGTAAACAATAGATACGCACAAAAACCTCACTCCCTCACTTTTTATTTATTATACAAATTTTAATTTCATTCAATATGTCTCTAATTCAGTTGTTCTATTAGTAGGATAAAGTTAATTTTTCTCCTACGCTTTTGTAATAATTGAATAATTATATAATAATTTAAATAAAAATTATTGAAAAAATATATTTCAATAAAACTATATATTTTTTATTTTATTGTTATTATTTCCTAGTAATATTCTCTCATCCTCAATCCCCCACTCTATTATGCTCACTCCTTCAGACACAACCTTTCCCCTCACTTTTTAAAATGGGAATATTTTTATTTATCTTCCGTTCTAGAAATAATTACGAAGGGATATTTTGATAACAGCATCTAAGATGCAATTAAAATCAATAAAAAAAATTACTGTGCAATCTGAGGTTATAAGAAAATTATTAGAAAATCTTCCTATTTTCGGAGAATGACTACTGTGTTAGCAACCTGTAATTTTTTTAATCGTTGATTGTTCTTAAAAAATGAACTGCAGTAGTAAAAATTACACTGTATAGTGAAAAACACTCAATTCTGTTCATATTGTGAACTAATGGCTATTCTAAACTTTTAGGTTCTGAAGGGGTGATGGGTCTAACACGCGGTGGCCTGCTGTACTGGGAAGTAGTATACCAGTACTTTCCTACTTTCTTGGAAATTTGTCCCGTTAAAATACTGTGAATTACAAAAAGTCGGGAAAGAGAAAGCTCAGAAGAATTGGTTATATACATAGCTTGCTGTGAAAAAAAAAAAAAGGGTGAAGAACATAATCCATATTTTAAAATTTATCACCATTCCAAATAAGGGATTGATAGAAATAGATAAAGAGCCAGCAACATATACACTTTACCGGAAGATGTAAAGCTACCAACCCTTCAGGTAGAAAATACTTACCGTCCTAATGAAATGATCGTCAGTTACTCCATACCCTGAGCTATTACATCGAAAATTTGAATTGAAGCTGCTTGAATTTGACGGAGAATTTAACCAGAATATGATAATTGGTCCTCGTGCCAACCTCGCCTCATTGGTTTGATGGACGGAATAACTTGCGGTTAATGGGGTACGATTTTAAAATTGAAGGCTCCAAATTTGATAAAGGTCAAAGGTCAAAAAGTGGCAAAAATCGTTGTTGTTTTCTTTGGTAATATCTCATTCACTATGCGTCCTACGTTGTTAAAGATAAAAATAAATAATAAAACATGTAGAAAAAAAATTTCCTTTAAGTTTGGTCCTATCAATTTTTTATTTTATTTTTTGTATGATAAACCGTTCTCTAGATACATATAACTCGAAAAGTGGGCAGCGAGCATTCGCGTACAGGATAACCCAATGTAAAATGTGGGGGCAATCGTATAGTAATCACTACAGTATTTAATTACCTCTTCTTCTTTTTTTTTTTTACTCTTTTTCATAAAAAAAACACATGGAAATAATTTTGTTTTTACCTGTTACTAACCCTCCCAAACCAGATGAAGAAAATCAAACTAAATACCGAGTGTGATGCTTAAGCACCCTGCCTAATTTTTTGGTGATTTTTGCTATTTGCCTTGATTTAACTATAAATTAATATAATTGATGCATTATTAATGACAAAAAAAGTAATTTTAAAGGATTTATTTTTATAAAAATTCAAAAAATGTAATAGTATTGGAGATAAATTCCAAATTATAAAAATATTCTAGGAACATCCCGGTTGGTGATGGAAATTATGTTGATTTGCCTGTTATCAACCAGCTTATTGATTAATGCGGTATATACTACCAATACCTACAAAGTTTTTTTTTCGGCAAACATAAAATTAATAAACAAATACGGTGCTGTAGTAAGAAACACAGAACAGGATGATTTATTGATAAATACATTAAATTCAATGAAAAATGTAATTTTCTGTGGACAAGATATGTTTGTTTGCTTATCTTTCAAATATAAATTATACTAATTGTTGACAAAATAATTATTATTAACAGTTTAACAATAAACAAACAACACATTTGTGGATTAATTGTTATTTAACAAACATGGTGTATACTTTTTTGTTCATTATTCTTTCAGTTCATCTTTGTCCTCCTCTTTTGAACGCTCAGATTCTATATTTTTTTTGTATTTTTGTAGTAATAAATACTTTAAAACTATTTCGTTTCTCATTAATATTGCATCGATTCTATTAATTTATGAATATTGAATAAGATTGTATCAATTAAATCAAGAAAAATAAAAAAATCACCCAAAAAAATAGGTGGTGTGCATAAGTCACCCGGTATTTAGTATTGTATAATTTTCTTCACCTGGCGTTGGGAGAGTTAAGATCAGGTTAAAACAAAATTATTCCCATGTTGTGTTTGTTTAGTAAAAAGAGTAAAAAAAAAAAAAAAAAAGATTAAAAGAAATCTCAAATTGCATCTCAATTTAGGTCAATTTTTTATCTCCCCCTTTAAAATATCGTTTCGAAATAATAATAATAAGTAGTCATAAATTTCCCAAGGGCAAAAAGAGTTTCATAATAATCGAATATTTTCAAGAAGAAAGGAAGGAGAAACCTAAGAGAAAAAAAAAATGATGACGAAGTATATGTGATTCGGGAAAAAATGACAAATGGTGTTTCTACACTACGATATAAATTCAAAATAATAAGAATAAATTAAAAACAAAATCTTAAAAATGGGCAATAAAGTCAGCATACGTAGAGAAAAGAAGAAATGTAAAAATAAGAGTGTAATTATTCTTGAAAATATGATTAATATACTTTATTGTATAACGATACAATACAATCTATCACACTCGAGGGCAATAAGTATTATTGGTTTAAGTATAAATAATTAATACTGTAAAGAGTACTATGCGTTATTTTACGTTGAGTTAATCTTTATAGGAATGCTCGTTGTATATACGTAAAATTTGGGTTGTGTATTACTTTTTTTTTGTAAACGAATTCTTAGACAAGAAAATTCTGTATTTCAAAAAAAAAAAAAGAAGTTTTTTCTGCCTTTTACTTTAACCTTTAAAATACGCTTTTCTATGGGAAATATTTTTTATATTGTTATTTTTCAATACATTTTAATTTTTTTATCATTGCTAATAAAGGCACACGAAACAGCTTAACTAATGCTTGAATTGAACAATTTTCGTTTGACTACAATTCTAGTTCATTTTCAGACCCCTACAGGGAGGTCCGAAAATGAACTAGAATCGTGTGTGTGTGTGTGTGTGTGTGTGTGTGTGTGTGTGTGTGTGTGTGTGTGTGTGTGTGTGTGTGTGCGTGCGTGCGTGAGTGCGTGTGTGCGTGTGTGTGTGTGTGTGTGTGTGTGTGTGTTAATTTTTTTTTTTTGCGGGTAGATTTAATAAGAAGAAAAGCAATTACTTAATAGTCTATAATTGCCGAAATGGGCGTAAGTTTTAAGAGTAAGAATGAAAATTGGATAAAAAATTATTATTAAAAATACAAAACTTTTGTGGTATGAAAATAATAATTTAACACAAATTTCGGGGAGGATATATCCTTCTGATCAGGACCGTCCGGCCGGAATATATTCGGCGCCCCTGGGCTACTAAAATGCGTCCCTCTTCATAAGTTACCCATAAATATAGTATATTTTCTATTTCATATAGAACAAGGATATTCGATTATTTCTGTCATAAGATGATTTTGAATAATCGCAGCCCCAAGGCTTGCGTCCCAGGGCTATGTGAATATAATTTTTCAAACTCGAGATATACAGCAAATAAGTATCAGCGTATTTTTTTTTTCTCAGCTCCTAGAGCCCAATGGAGGAATCGGTTGGATAAGTATCGAATATTTTACAATGTAGAATCAAACAAAAAATTTTGATCAAAAAAGGCGACAGACACACCGAACAATCCTCTTGTTAGTATAAAAATCGTTTATTTCTATTAGAGCCATCGGGGCAAATCGGATCGAAAAAGTGTCTGATATGAATTAGTCTTAAAATTTTATATTTATCCGTCAAAAAAAAATTACCACATCCCATAAGAAATTCCAGTCGCTGGAGGAATATTCCGGTAGAATACAAAGTCGGCAATACCCCTCAAACTAACCATCCGGGTGCATGATGATATACAAGTTTAAACATGAAAAAAAAAAAAAATCTTGTCATTAATAACGTTGCGTTGTGGGTAAAAATTTTGGCCGTATTCGGCGCTAGAACGTATCTTAACACTTATACATACATAAGAAGAAGTAAAAAAAATATATATAATAAACCTTTTATTTCAAAATCTACAATTACAAAACGACTTTGCATGATTATGGATGCCAGTATCCATATAAACAAAAAAAATTTAGATTTAATTAATAAATTTAACTATAAATAAAATTTAATATTATTTATAAATCAAACATAATTTAAAGTGCTAAAGGAAACATTAAACGAGAAACTTAAAAAGAAAAAATACCAAGAGATATGGTGTAGGCTAGCAAAATAAATATTGGCAGTTACTAGAAACATCTAGTAACATAGTTCCAGTTCCAAACAGAATAACCGTTTTTTTGTGTTATGCTTCTGAAGCAGGTATTTCAAGTAATCAGCCATCGAATAACATTTATACCGGCGGGGAGTCTGTTCCAATAAATCATCAACCGCTTTTTGGTATATTGCGGGTTAGAAGCAGATATTCTGAAGAAGCACCAAAATGCTAAATAAATATTCATTTAAATAAACCCTTCGAATTAAATGTACTATCAAATTTTCTTTGATCAATAAAGGTTCATGCTAAATTATTTTAGTTAAATATAGTTTAATAAAAACTAGTCCATAAGGTAACGGAATGTGCCTGTTAAGGCAAAGTTTGCGCCACCAAATCAATACAGAGCTTATATTTTGGTGAAAAGACCATATTTGGAGTTTAATTAAATTCATTTTTTGGCTTATGTTTGGCACTGACCACTCTTTAAAAAAAAAAAAATCATATTATTTTTTTTCTATCATTAAAATTTAATTTCTAGAAATTAAGGAGAATCCTAAAAATGTCGAGGTCTAATAATCAGATAATCACAATAGTTCGTATACAAGGAAATAGATATAAAAAATGTAGTGCCTATACGAGAAAATAAAAATGGACGTGCTATTATATATTTTTATACTATCAGAGGCGTACTCACCGTGACATCCCCATGCAAATTGTCGTTAAATTAAGGTACGAGCTTTGAATTGCTTAATTATATCAGTAAATAACTTATAAAACATATTGAAAAACCAGAACCTATAAAGTAAAATAAAACAGAATAAATACACGAAACACAATCACATTTCTACTATTTATAGTAAGTCCATATATGTGAATTACAATCATCACTCTGTGAATATGTATGATTTATCCTTAAATCGATAACTTCAAAATCCTTCATAGTTTATTTAAATAAATTTTTTGTGGAAAACATTTCCTATGAACAAAATAAAATTTAAATTGAACTTTAGCATTGCCTAATATCTGTGCAGTTAATTAATATCGAGTTAAAATTGGTGAATCCCATGGCACACGACACTGGAATGCGTTAAAGCTAAATGTAATTAAAAAAAAATAAAACCCCTACAGAAAAATATCAAATATTTTACAATAATGAAAAGCGAATAATTTTGAGCATGCAGTTATTTTCAGAATTACAATATTTTGATAAAATAAATTTCTTAACTATTTAAATTGATTTAACTATAGTTTTATTGAAAGGTTGGGTTTATGTAGACATGAATTTTGAAACTTACCTTCTAATTTTCAAGAAGATGATTACTTCTTACTTTAAATTCACTCTCCGCCTAAGTCAGAAAATACAGCACATTTCGAAAAGAGCAAGATCACTAATTGAGATAATAGAAAATAGCTCTTCTCAAATATTAGAAGGAAAGAAACAGACACAAACTTACTGCACAGAGTAATATAAACGGAGAAAGATGCAGCAGACAGCTAAAGCTAGGTAATTAGATTCTAGAAATCTGATTGGCCAGAGAGCTCACGTACTGACGCTGAGAGCCAAAACCGCAATTCAGCCAACATCTACAAGTTAATCTTCAAATGACTATATTATTTCCTAATAATATTTCTACGATGTTACTCCTCTATATATATGTTTTTTAAATATAAGGTTTTTTTTTTTTTTTTTTTTAATAATGTTTAATACCCTTTCCTAATTTTCCTACTCATATTAAGGCAAACAGCTAGCTTATGAAAATATCCATTCAGCTAAGACTTATTTTTAATTTATTATCTTCAAATATAGGCACTACAGAAAATTTATGAACATGTTAATGAAATATTTTATAGTTTTTCTCAACCCTAATTGAATAAAAAGTTAAATATATCTTCACAAATAGGTCATCATAATACCTGTTCAGAAAGATGTTAATATTAATTTGACATATTTTTTCTTCCCTAATGAAATGTTTATCCAGGTATAGTTAGTGCTTCATAAAACTGTATGGAAGAGTATGATTTAATATGGGATGTATGTAATTCACATTTGCAAGTTGTTAAGTATATCTCAAGTGATACACAACTGTTGACAAAATTAAAAAAGATACAATGAAACTTAAGCCTACCTTAGAAGGCAATATATTGACCATCTGAGAGGTATATTGTAGTAATAATAATGACACAACCAATATATACACCATGTTAAATAATATTGATTCCTTCAACAAACATGAAGTTACAATATATATATACAACTTCTAACTTAGATAACAAATGTTTTCATGTTAAGTACCTTCTGATTAGCACATGGTGCCTGAATGTTAATAGGATCCACTGTTTTAATTTAAAAATAGGCATAATTTAGAATAAATACGATTTAAAAAAACCGTGAGTTAAATTCATTGTGATTAGATGGTAACTAACTCTTTGAGAAAGTAAATGAATGCTATATGGTTTTTCTTTCCAAAGTTTCATAATAATTCAACAACTGAAACACACTCCGGGTACATCAATATACTGGTGCAGATATAAGAATATGATTCTTTGAAATTTTAGAGAAAAAAATTAGCTATTGTTCCTTTAACTGGTTCGTAATAAACAAATAGCGAATCAACTCCATATAATTTTAATTATTAAATGATAAGTGAATATTAATTAAAGGTTATTTATTTTCAGAACTTTTATAAAAAAAGAAAGTGTATCCATAGTTGGGCTATATAAACATGGGTCTCACGACCCTATGAACAACATGAAATCATCATCTTGTAGAAAAACAATGAGTAAAACTGATATACTCTAGGTGAAACTATAAGCAGGTTCACTCTAAAGTTGAGGCTGGGTTTAAGAAAACTATACTTTTTTTTGTTTGTAAATAAATGGATATGGTGAAAATTTGAGCCACTGCTAAAATTTAGATTGTAGGGTCAATATAACTGTTCCCACTGTTATTCCATCTACCTCATTCCTTTTAGTAATAACAATACTTTAATTTGTTATAACTTTCAAGTGGGACCACTTTCAGATTTATCACTCTGTTCCTTTCTCTCTTTTGATATCACTAAATATTTAGGATTTTTCATTCATGAGTACATATGTTAACATTGCATGCAAAAAGCGGTTTAGAACTAAATATCTTTGCTTTCTTAAAAATAAATATACAATGAAATAAGAGAAGATGGAAAGTAACATATTTCCAGAAATAAAAAAATAAAACAATTATTTTCAAAGATCAATTTATTTCAGAATTACAATTTTGAAAATAATTTAATAAATACCCATCTCAATATGGGCTTACAGCTGAAAAGGTTTTTACAATTCAAAAATAAGTTGTTTTTTATTTGTAAATCTAAAGGATTATTCACCATATAAAGGCACTAGAAGGAAAATCAAACTTGAATTATTAGGTTCTTTTAAATTATAACAGATTTTTTTTTTCTTTAAGTCTTCCTCAGAACTATCCATAATATTTTAAAATGATTTAAGATAATCTGAGAAAGTCAATAAATTAGTCCACACTATAAAAGATCCATATCTCATACAGTAAGCGTCAGCGGAAGCTAATGGTTTACTGATTGTATTGTAGAAAAGTGAATTTTAGTATAAAAAGTAACTGATAGCGTTCAACTGAAGACAGGAACACTGTAAAAGATACAGATCTTTCTTAACATACCAAATACCTTACTACAAATTATTTACGACATAGATATAAGGATTGTAACTGAATAATTCTGTGGAAACTGTATATAACATTTAAATATTTGTAAATTGGAACCCTGAAAATAAATATTACATGTTCATGGAAATGAACGAAAAGCTCAATTTAATCAACCTTTAGCATTACAAACCTCAAAAAATCATTAAGATTATATTTTAAATTAAATGATTAAATATTGTATAACTAAAATAATTTTGAAATTAGTACCTTATTACAAACAGCAAACAAAATTTTGAAAACCATAGACAACAAACAACTATATAAATTAACGAGTACAAGAAGTTTCTAGTGATGACAGACTAAAAATCATTTTTGGGTTTTGTTCTTCTGTTAATATAAATTTATATACTTTGCCCAGTATTTAACAAGAAAAAATGATAAGGCACTAATAATAAACAAATATCAATTGTTCCTACAGTATATTTTTAAAATAATACATTTATATTTTTTTTTTTCATTATAAAATATAACTTATCAGAACTTGAAAAGATGTTAAACCAAGTTTCTAAAGAAATCACTTCTGGATCAAATTAATGAATCCATTTTCCTTGATATAAACCTCATACAGCTTTTTTTTTTTTTTTTTCATTTCAAAGAAAAACTGTTGTTGGCCAAATGTTTAAATGAGCTGTAGAAGTCGTGTACCAAGAATTTTAATTTAAGCCCCTTAAACATATTTTCAAAATGTTATAAAAGATATAATTTCTGATAGATCATTCTTATCCAACAGAAATTTGGGGCGACATAGTTTGCTGTACACAAATTAGAACCGCAAACTAACATCAGATTTTTTTTAAATTTTTTATAATATTTTATTTAATTTTTTTTTAATATTTCATGTTGTTATTACTCCTCTGACTACATAATCATTTCCTACACATTTTAGAACTTATTACACTCTTACAAGATAATATATACGGTATCATAATAAATGAATTAACACATTTTATACAGTTTTAAGTAATATATTTTTTATTTTTTTATTTTTTTAACTTCTATTCAACACCTTTTTTAAAAGACATCAATCACGGATAAAATTTCAAAACTACTTTAATACATACCAATAAACCAAATACCAAACTTAAGTTGTTTTTTTGTTTTGTTTTTTTTATATAAAATTGTAAATAATGTATCCAACGAACTAGATAATATTTTCCATGATTGATGGACCAATAAATAACAATGTTGAGATAAAAATATGTAGTCAGAAAAAAAAAATTATTTTTACCTAAATATAATCAAGCAGTGGATAATTAAACTTTGAAATAACATTAACTATCCACTGTTATGTCAAATAAATAAAAATGTGATAATAACTTCAGTTTATTAAACAAACTGTACAGTTAATGAAACTGCTTATTAGTGTAAAACATCTAACTAAACTTTCACTACTCAAGGTCTAATTTGTGATAATCTTATATTTCATTTTATATATTTTCAATCGAAGGTGTACTTATATTTCAATCTACTAAACAGATTAAAGAAATATAGATGCCTGTAAGTTATTCATTCAATTATATATGATTAGACCTTGGGAAAGGAAATGTTCTGAACTCATTCACACAAAA
This sequence comes from Rhaphigaster nebulosa, assembly GCA_948150685.1. Taxonomy (NCBI): domain Eukaryota; kingdom Metazoa; phylum Arthropoda; class Insecta; order Hemiptera; family Pentatomidae; genus Rhaphigaster; species Rhaphigaster nebulosa. Next base: position 114,341,397 of record OX411309.1, on the reverse strand, counting down.
ATAATTAATTTTTTTTTTCATTTTTTTCTAACCTCTCTTACATCAATTCTTGAAATAAAATTAATAAATTTACAATGATTATCCAAGAATTAACACAAAGAGACACTAAATCTAAAATATAACAGACCTGAAATAAATGAAAATTTATAAAATTATGGATTAAAATGGCTAACACCATTGAAACAACTGTGACTTATAAAATATATATTTTTTTAAATAAAAAAATAATGAAGAAAATCTAAAAATCCATTCAGGCCTGCAGTAGTTTATTTTGTACACATACACATTAAGAATTACACTAATGATAAAATTTACATTGATGAAATAGCGGTGTTTAGTACTGAAATTTATCAGTTGGCTAAGACAAACATTTTTCGATGATTTTGGTTTAGCATAGTTAATATGCCTTCTTTGTTCTGTTTACGAAAAAACAACATACACACACACACACATTTACGAAGGACACATTCAAGCTTTAGGATGGGGGAAAAAAAAAGCACATTAAATGAGCACCATTCAATCAACCATACACACCATACACAATAACAATGTAACAAAACAGAAACCGACAAAACAAAATTAAATTTACTATCTCAGAAAGAACTTCAACAAAATAAACAATATTTTAAATTTATATAATCAAACAAACAAAATAATAGGGGGTAAACAATTGAATATTGTGGTCATGAATTCACCACAAAATAATTGAAAAGCCATAGGGCTCAAATATGATAAGTTAAAACCTCGCTTTAAAATTTTTTTTTTTTTTAAATTATGCAGGTACATAAAGATTTTTTCTCTCTTAATTTTGTTAGTAAACAATTGTAAATTAGTTAGGGGAATCAAATACTTTTAAAAATGCCATTAGCTTATAGTGATCGTACACGAGTGATAATTTTTGTCTAAATATTTTGCAACATTTTCTCCTAAAAGCGGTAATATATAACTAGGGGATGGTGCTATATTACCCTAATAACAATAACACAAGCGGCCAGTAGAAAAGAAAAATAAATAAATTAATAATAATAATAGACTTCCAAAATTCCTTTAAGTGACCGCGGTCAAAACCTTTTTGACATTTATTCTATAATGTTGGTTCAGGAAAAAAAATATAATTAAAAAAATTTGTTCATAAAAATAACAATCAACAAACATTTAATGAACCTAGGTAATTTGTTTTATAGCAAAACAGTTTTTTTAACATATTTGACTGTTATTAATGCTTCCTAATTATAGCCTATATTAACATTTTGGAGGGCACGGTAATCCGTAGCTACCTCGACCCTTTATATCAAGAAACTTAGCATCTGTGACACTTCAATACAAAAATATAGTGTCATTGAAACCGATAAAAAGTTAGCCATAAAAGAAGCACATCACAAATATAATCATAACTGAGGCAATAATTTATATTTTATCTCTTACTTACTTTTATGGGGATCATTCAGGAGATTTACCACCTGGTACTAGACATTAAGAATAATTCTTAACCTCAATATGAGGTCATTATAATAATGAAGCGATTTTTTCTAATGAAAAAAAAGAAAAAAAAAAAAAGCATCGCTCATAATGCCACTACACTTTACAGATTTCTACAAACGAACATCAACTATTGATGAAACAATCAACTGTAAAGCTTTATCTACATCTTGAAATAATGATAATAAAATAGGCAACTGTCTAAAAAATACAAGACATCACCACAGAAAATTTCAATATGCTTGAAAAAACAAGAACTTATCACGCTTACTTATTAATATTGTTTTTTCATTTAATCATTTTCTGGATAACTAATCTCAATATGAGACGAAAGAAAAAAAAGTGACAACGAAAACGTTTTTTCACTTTTAAGAATCCCCAAATTAGTTCTCCTCTTATGCTACATACACGTATAGTCTTTTTTTCTAAATATCGATTTTTCACTAATATTCCATCAACTTCCTTTAAAATATTTACTTGCATAAAGCAATATATTTGAGTACAATGGACCATTTCACACTGGCAACCATCAGTAATAAAAATTCTCTCAATGAATAATCAATTTTAATATTTAGATTATATTTGTGGTTGCTATCGTTCTTATGGCTATTATTCAATTACACATCGACGATCATGGCCTCTTAAAAAATGGAAAATAAAATAATTTAGAATACTGATTAAAAAAAAATAAATAAATTAAAAAATAACCGAAAAGAAGCCAAAGAAATATAAAATAAAACTTTATAACTAATTAGCTATATTAGATCCGAAGATACCTTCCATCGTCCATTACAAATACCTCATGTGAATATGATTAAAAATGAGAAGTAAGTGAGGAAAAAGTATGAAACTCAATACTGAAGTCAACATTACATCCCTGATGATCCAACCAGTAAGAAATTCTGAAAAAAAAAAATATATTCATTTATATATGTAGATACATATACACTAACTAAACATACAAATAAATTCATGTACGAGAATAAAATGTGAGAAAATATATCGCATATCCAGAATGAAAGGAACACAACTCAAATTTTGTTAGAACGAACATTAGACACAGATTAAGTTCAATATAGAAGCTCTCAGGGTGTTTCATTTAACACATGTTGCTGGCAGATCACCTGTTACGTCCATTGATTTGGCCTGATATTTGAGGTTTGGTTGCTCTTAGGGATGAAAAGGTCTAACCAATTTAATTTCTGACATTAGAAATTTTGAGTAGTACAGCAGCTTTCATTCTGGATGTGCGATATTACAATGTGGACGACCAATTGACTGTTTTTCTAAATGAGATAAATTGATTAATAACAACATCGATGCAATAAAATAATAGACATTTAATGGATGGCGAAATATCAGAAGTAGTAAATGAACAAGAACAAAGGTTCATAAGAATAAAAAGAGTAATTAAGACTCTGAAATTATCGAAGAAAAATATATTTATTCTAAAGAGAGATTTCATAAGTTAAAAGAAAGTTTATTTAAATGTTCACAAGTATTTAATTTTATGATAAAGTTTCTTTAACAAAGTAACTGTATATCTCTCTTCGTGTTATGCATACAAGGCACTGGTGATAAAACATGGCTTGGAAAAGGTTAAAAACCAAAACCAAAACCAAAACTAAACTTCAATAAAATCAGTAATAAAAAATAGACTTCATGGAATTAATAGTAGAATAGTATATACAAAACTCAATGTTAATGATTATGTTAAATATGTACATTAATGATACATAACATTAGTTTCTTTATCTTTTACAAGATTTTGGCATATTATGAGGTAATAACAGAGCCTTTATTAGTAATAACAGAGACTTGGTCAAAAATGGCCAAAAAACCTGGATGTTAAAAATTGGATGGTGGCAGCACACGACAGGGATGGCAGAGGCCATGACTTGCTAACAAGTTGTAGCATCAAATTAGATAGATATAAGGACCATATCGTCGAATGAATTTTCAGTACTAGGAATATGATATGGTAATAAAAAACATGGGAAATGGAAAGCTGAAGTAGAAAGAAGTGAAGAAAAGAAAACAGAATAGATGAATCATGAAAAAAATATATTGATATTTCGATATATCGGGCCTCGATATTTTTAACCTTTTCAAGGATATTACAAACGAACACACATTATTGATCTTTTTGTGCCGATATAATTAAGATGTTGTTTTTATAATACCAACATTGATTTTAATAATATCAATATTTCTATACCGATATAATTAAGATATTGTTTTATAATATGGATATTTCTCTGCCGATATAATGAATATAATATTTTTATAACATCGATATCTTTGTGCCGATATAATTAAGACATTTTTTTTTATGATATCGAAATTTCACTGCCAATATCATTAAGAAAAAGGTTAATATTAGATTGTTATATAAGTTCTTGTGCATGAACACAACCCCTAATTTCAACTCTCATAATTAATCCTATAAGAATGTTTTTGTTCCTATTATTTATGTCTATGTTTACTTTGACTAATCCTTTAATTCCTTGACTTGAGTTAGCTTTATGGGGTCATTTACATTTTAAAAACACATGTACAATGCCAGAAGAAAAAAATCGTGATTCGCGGTCTTTTGAGATATTATTGGAAAAAGGGTTTAAGCGCAAAGACAGCCAACCAAAGAAATTTGTTCCATAGAAGGAGTGTCAATTATCCATCAAAATACTCCTGCACTTTGGTTCTGGCGCTTTAACAATGGGAATATGAGCCTTGCAGATGAACCCAGATTAGATTGCCCATCGGTTGATATTGACATTTTTCTAGAATGTGGGAACCAAGTACTCGTGACTTACCAGCCGTAGTAGGGGCTTCTAATGCCACAGTGGCTCGTAATCTTAAAAACCAAGACGTACAGAATTTAAGACCAAGGTCCGATCTACATGACTTAACAGAGGCCCAAACACAGCAGCAAATTGATACATGTGCAAAATTTTGCTTAAATCCGTAAGATGACAGGTTCTGGAAAAAATTATCACAAGTGACGAAAAGTGGATATTTTAAAAAAAAATCCTAGCAACATAAGCAGTGGGTACAAGGCGAAGCTGCACAACTGGACGTTCGTCAAGATCAGTATAGGAAAAAAGTGATGCTTTGTGTTTGATGGAACTTTAAAGGCATTTTGCATTTTGAGCTTGTTCCTGATGGTCGGGCAGTGGACTCAAACCTTAACTGTGAACAACTAGGCAGAGTTTATGCAGTTTTGAGTGCCAAGTACCCCGCTTTGGTCAACAGGAACCAAGCCATTTTGCAACAAGACAATGCACCTACACATCGTTCTCGTTTGACCAAACAAAAATTATCGGAACTGCAAGGAGTAAATGTTTTGCCTCATCCTGCAAATAACCCAAATATGGCACCATCAGATTATGGTTTGTTTAGATCAATAGCTCATTTTTTAAAATGTAGGATCTTTGATAATTACGAGGACTTAAAAATTGGATGTGAAGAGTTCTTTGTCTCAAAACCAAAGGAGCGGTAACGGCATCAAATCCAATTACCGACAGAAAAATGGGTGAAAGTAGTTGAAAACAATGGACTTTACTTTGAAGAGTAGTATTCAATAATGTTTAAAATAAGCAATATGAAATAAAGCTATACTAACACACAAGGACTTTTGTAACAATCTAGTATTTCCTATCCTCCTTCCGATTCGTTTAGTTTTTTTATTTTAATTTTTAATTTCATAATAGAATTAACAATATTTTGAAATACCAATATTTCTCTGCAGATATAATTGTTATAATGTCGATATTACTCTGCCAATATCATTATAATGTTATGTTCATTTACAACAGGATTTAAATAATAAGAAACAGGTTATCTCTTAATCTCCTTTTGGTTCATTCCGGTTTTCGTTTTTAATTTGATAAAAGAATTAACAAAATTTTGAAAAATCAATATTGTTATGCCGAGATAATCAAGATATTGTTTTTATTCAGTCAATTTCCTGAAGGATTTAAATAACGACACTGATTAACTCCTAATCTTCCTCCACTATGTTTAAACTTTTATTTTAATTTTATAAAAATGTTAACGATATTTTTATGTCAATATTATCAAGATATCGATATTGTTAACTGATATCGATATCAATATTGATATTTTGCTTTAGATATCCCTTTCTAGAGCACAGACACTATATATAGTAACATGAACACACCACCCACATTACTAGTTTATATGATTCATTCATCATACCAAAAGTTTTTATGAATCATTATTGGTCGAACAATGTTTATCCTTTTTTTTGTTGAAAAAGTATTGGTTTTCGATACTCAAATTTTATTATCCATATTACGATATATTTTAGAAAAAAAAAATATCAGACAAAAATATCGATATAATCTTTCGACATCCCTAAAACAGATTGCAGCAAATAATTAAACTGCAAAAAGAATTAAATTCAAATATAATACAGATAGTAATAACTCATATTTTCTAAAGATGATTAACCCATTAATATACAAAATAATTTAAATTGTTGTCTTAGCCTTGTGTTCTTGCAAACTTTTTTCAAGATATGAAATTCTTGATTACAACAATAAATTTGTCTTAACAGCAATTAAGTTTCATGTTTCCACCCTTCCCCCCTTAACCTCTAATTTTATTTACAAAGTAACTAAAAACAAACATTAAGGATATTCACAGAATGAGTAGCAAGTGTGAAGTTTCCTCCAAAACGACTAGACACTTATGTACATACAGCATATCGCACGCTGGGAAGAATATTGGTATAAGTCCAAAAATGTGTTTTCGAGATATTTATACCATTAAGTAAAGTTTGAAGAGCTCTAGCTGAGGGTAGTAATGGACAAATGATAGTTCAAGGAATGAACATTAGCGAGTAAAAAAACCACTATGCTTCTACTACTGCCTTCAGCTAGAGAGCTCTTCAAACTTTACTCACATTTTTGGACTTATACCAGTATTCTTCCCAGCGTGCGATATAGTCAACACAATATGACTATGCTCTGAATGGACAACCCTGGCTTAAAATTTTAAATTGAACTCAACATAATACAATTTAGTAAATATGATGGACATGCACAATTCCATTTCATTAAAATAATGTGTTAATATTTAAATGAGTACAATGCTCATCACAAAAATGTTATTTGGATTGAAAGAATTTAATCAGTATTAAGTGCAAAAGGTCTTGAAGCTTGTGTAGGATGATAGGTTGATTAAAGCAAAAATAGGGGGAAGAAGAAAAGATAAAAACTCACCCCTTATAAATGGAAGACTCATTTATTTAATAAATTTCCATTAAGGGATGAAAATGGTAAACTTAAGTTCCTTCCCTGTGAAAAGAGCAGGTGTACAACAAATCTTAAGAAACTTTTAATAATCAAATCCACAACCAAAATAAATACATGATCTTAAGAACTAGGAAAGCATATAGTATTTCTGTTATGTTATCTCTTTGAAATATAATTAACAATAAAATTGGAAATAGTGCCTCCACAAACATATAAAATATCCAATTAATAAGAACCTAACACTTATACGTAAGCTGCCAATAGAGGCTGACAAACTATCTCTAAGTCACTACCATTTTTAACATACATGGGCCATTCTTCGGAAATAGGGAGATTTTCTAATCATTTTGTTATTACTTCAGATAGCATTGTTTCGGAGATTTTTAAAATTGGTTTTTCCCAGGATAAGCCTCCCTCCCTAAAACGAGGTGAGGTGAAAAATTCAATAATAAAGAGAACTTTATTGAGTTTTTAAGGATTGGAATAAAAGGTAGACACGAGAAAAATTAAATAAAGAATACGATAGAGAGGGTAAAATAAAAAAAAATAATAGATCTGCTATAATATTTTAGTTTAAATAATATAAGAAAAGAATTTCAAAGTAAAAATTATACTGATAAATAATTCCATAAACGGTATATACGTGGTAAACAGAATTACTCCTCCCCTTCTCACCACCAGCTGAAAAACTCTTGAAATACTTCAGTACCATCCAGTTGACTGTTGAAAGTAAAATAATCGTGACAGTTTGTGTTTTGGCTCAGTATTTTTTTCAAATATAGAACGAGGAGAAGCTGGTTACAGTTTTTGTTCTTCAGAACGCTGTTCTAGTGCATAAAGGGAAGATGATATTTTTAATTTTATCACTACTATTTGTAGACTACAGTATTGTTTTCATGTTCAAATTGTCGATCAATTTTTAAGGATTTTAAACTTTAGTTTAATACTTGAAATTTCGAATTTAGCTTAGAGGAACAATGATATTTGGACACCTTTCCTCGTGCTGCTATGAGTATATACTTCAAGATGATACTGTTAGAGTATGTGCTTTAAAAACATAACAATAATAAAATAAAGAAGATGCTGCTAGAGTATGATAATAAAATAATAATAAATAATATAGTAATAATAATAAAATAGTCATTCCCTTTCCCTAGTTTTATTTAATTAGGTATAGATAAAATAACCTTGATAGTAATACACCAGAGGGTTGGCGATACTTGCGATGATTACTGTTGGAAATCAAGATAAACCCACTTCCACTTAACGTACTACCAGGAGATAAGTCTGGGACACCTTGCACATTCATTAACTTAAATAATGATTAAATCTTGCTCCAAGTAATTAAAACAAAATATACTTAAGAAAATGAGAAAAATTCACGATTCCAATAAATTTATGGTAAATGGTTGCTTCTTAATAAAAATAATAAAAACATGGAGCAGTTTTTTTTCTTCTATTTCTTAATCTTCTAGTTACATTTTTTAGATATATCTATTAGGTTTCCATTACTTCATACCGATAATTACTGTATTGAATATATCTAGCGTGGGAGTTATAATTAATCAGTAGGATTGAGTCTAAGATAAGTAGAAAATAAAGATAATTTAAAAAAAAAACTAGAAATAGTTATTTATACTCTTGTTTTCTGACTAAAACCAACACCCACATGCAACACAGGAAATATTATTTTGCAATTACCTGTGGTCTGTGATCCTGAAGAAGATTTATTGACCTTAAATCGGACAGAAGTTGTTCACCTTCTTGCGTTATCTCATGCCGCAGGCGGGTATAATCTTCCCTCTTGCCAATGCCTTCACCAGAATTCCAATTCTCATTCTCCCCAATCACCCTGCAAAAAAAAATTATTCTAATTCTCTAAAATTACCATTAAAAAAATAATAGCTAACAATTTAAACTGAATAGAACTTAATAAGACATATTGAAAAAAAGGAATTGTCTCACAGCCAAAATTAACAAGAATACAGAAAGTAGCTCGTTTGATTTAAATTAGCTCTAAATATTTCCATTGATTTCAATACTGTTAGTTACACAGATTAATTGGCCATGGAGATGGCCCCACAAGGTGGGATCAAAATGCTTTTAAAGTCACTTTGACAGACACATTGATTTATGAGTTTATCTAAATTAAATCTGACTTTGAGAAATGATTTGAAGAAGTTATAACATGACTAGCACGAAAAAATGAAGACTTATTGTTTGTTAATTAGTTAAGGACACAATATGGACTTAAAAAGAGTTTCTATAAATATTGACACATAACTTTTTTGAAACAGTGCATTCTTGATGACTCAGAACTAAACAAAAAGTATCTTCAAGTTTTTTAGGAAATGGTTCAGTACAGAGGTCAACTCGGAACATTCTTTAAAAGCAATCCTTTTATATGCAGTATACATTGAAACTTAATTTATTTTAAAAATTCCGACATCTGAGGAACTGAAGCCTAAGGTATTTGAAAGAAACAAGAAAAATCATTATAAATTTCATGAAACAAGAAAATTTATCAGTTGACATCCACATGATGGTATATAGCGAAGGATCAATCTAATTAGGGATTGATAAATTATTTGGCACTTCTATAATTATGTTTTTATTGAAAATAAGTTTCGAATGTAATACATTCATCTTCAGTTCTAAAAACACAAAAATTCAAAATACAGTTAGGTATTATTATACATATTAAATTAAATGTAATATAAATATTTATATTTATATTGCATTTAATTTAATATGTATAGTAATACCAAACTGTATTTTGAATTGCTTATTTTCAATTTTTGTGTTTTTAGAACTGAAGATGAATGTATAACATTCGAAACTAGTTTTCAATAAAAACAAAATTATAGAAGCGCCAAATAATTTATCAATCAGTAACATATATATATATATATATATATATATATATATATATATATATATATATATATATATATATATATATATATATATATATATATGTGTGTGTGTGTGTGTGTGTATGGTAAAGTAACAATAACAGTATTTATAATAACATATTATAATATTAAGTATATTCACAACACAGTAGAAGAAATTCAAACCCCCTAGTATTTTAGATATTTAACAGAGAAAAAAACTGGAGACATTAAAAGATCTAAGACCAGGTGGACACTAGAGCCCTCTACAGGAGCATAAACAACCAGTTCAAGGAATTGAAGTCGAGAACCAATGCTCCTTAGCAGATGGATTAGCCATTGTCTCTATTACGGGCAGTACCTATTTGAGGTACTGGCATAGGTAACAGGCGTTCAAAGTAGTTGAAACTTGTTTTCAGTTTTTAAATTTACAGGCAAATATTTTCATGGTAGAATGGGAAGCTCTTTTTAATTTTATTATTTGAGAGTCCTCCATCTTGTATTCCACTGTAAAAGAATGAGCAAAATTATTTAAGTTAGGGAAAGTGTGGATAACAACCCGTGTCCTGGTCGCCCATTGGAAGCAGAATTGTTGTCAGATCGGAGGCTGAAGACCAAAGAAATAGAAACAACGTTGGGGCTTTCAAAAACAAGTATTCTGAGGGTCATTAAAGAACATTTGCATAGAGCAAGGTGAATGCAGGATGGGTTCCAAAACTTGTTTTAGCTGCTCAAACAGAGGAATGCTGCGATGAATTTTTACGTGGGTATAACCAAACCAAAAAATTTCTTGGATTCAATATATTTATTGAGTTTTTAGGTGACAATATAAACACATTGTATCTAATTATAGAAAAAATATGAAAAGACTTAAATAAAATTTGATGTGCCTAACTAGGCACTGGCCATTCACGTCCCACCCAGTTTTTTGGAGGAAAGATTTTGTAAAACATTTTTTAAGTGCCATTCCTGATTGCTATGACCAATATTCATTATTTTAACACAAGAATTTTCATCCTGAGGGCTTTACTCTTTAAAGAGTAAAGTGCTATAGCAACTTGCCAGGGCTCCATTATGGAAGGTGAAACTCCTGTTCTGCGCAATAGCTTTGAGTTTATCGAACCACCTGATGGAGATGAGATCAACGATTGGTTGTTCCTACCTTAAAACATAATAAAAAACTGAGGAGCATTAAATTTTTTACAAGAATGTTTCTATTAATTTGTTTACTTGTATCTGTTAGTTTAAGAAATATACCCTATTCAACCAAATTAAAAAAATTGATTCCTTAAACTATACTGCCATGATAAGTTAAGAGGTTCTCCCTTAACTCCAAATAATTTGTTTAAATACATCTTTGTATTGTACCCGAATTGCTCTAAAAACTACATCTTTTTATGATGACAATAGAAAGCATTAAACCCAATGGATAAATCCTATCCTAATGGCAGTATACTACACTTTTTCTACTATACTTGCCCTAAAGATCACCTTGGCGTGACGGGCATGCTTGCTCGTACTAAGATTGTCATAATTTTTTATTTTTAAAAATAATGTCATTCTTATTTGCAAAAATGTTAACAGTGAGGCATAGGAACAAGAAAATGTTTTATTTTTCACATATTAAAAATGTTTTCTTTTGGAAATTTTATAGCAATACATAACAGGACTAAAAATAGTCAGTTGACATCCGCATGATGGTATGTTAGTGTTTATTTCCTAATACAGGTCCTAATCTATTATCAAAGTCCAAATTGCGTGCTAATTTCTCCTTAACCATTTGTTACTTTGAAGGGCTCTTTCTTTCTTTATTTCTTAAACTATAACAGATATGGAAAAAATCTAGTGCGGTGTGTGCATCACACAACTTTCCCTAACCATTCTATAATAATTATCTTTTTAATATAATTTTAAAGAGTTCACATAAAGACCGCTTGAAATAAACTCAGTAGCATTCACTTCTTCTCCTACTTAAGTACAATAAAACAGTTTTTTAAACAATTTTAGTACAACAATTCTGTATATTACCTATATATTTTAACTTTGTCAAGTTGCAAATATATTTTAAAAGTTTCGGTTTAGTTTCCATGGAAATATTTTCTTTCCATTAAATAATATGAAAGTAGAAATTATTACGTTAATTTCCGCTTTTCTATTCTTAAATTACTTTATTACGTATTGTTTACAACAGATTTGCGGATTGGTGGGAGGTTCGGTCGCATCTGTCTCCTTTCGAATGCGCTCAGTTATCCATCCAGGGTTTTGTGCTTCTCATAAAATACTCATTCTGGTCCGATTTTGATAATTTTTTTTTTTGTTTTATAGATAATTTAATAACCTTTCATACAATTCTTTACATAATTTACTATAAATTGCATGCTTTTTAAGTTAAGCGCAAATGAAATATTCTTTTCATCATAACTTCTTTCCCTTCACTTTTTCATTGACGTATTATATGAAATATATACATATACATGAAAGATAAAGGGCTTTAAGGTGAAGAAATTAGGCAAGTTTAATTCAGAAATTCACCAAGATCGTTGGAGCCGTTTACGAGAAAATTGTATAATCCATAATATAATAGCTAATTCCGGTTAGTCCGATGTGCTGTATCTTTGCTAATACAGGTCTAATTTTGATGATTCTTTTATTGTTTTATAGATAATTTAATTACCTTTCATACAATTCTTTACATAATTTACCATAAAATGCATACTTTTTAAGCTATGCGTAAATAAAATACTCTTTTCATCATAACTTTTTTCCCTGCATTTCCTCGGTGATTTACTACATAAATGAAAAGTTAAAGGACGTTTAGAATAATTTAGCCAATTTTCATCAAAATCGTTAGCCGTTTTCGAGAAAATTGTAAAAAAGTTTAAAATCGATTATATAAAGTGGCACTTCCGGTCAGTGGATTGTCACGAAAAAGTTGCTATAACATCACAGCCATTTGCCTACCTTAAATACGTAATTTCAGTATCATACAACTTTTCATTTTTGAGCTAGGTTGTTCACATTCACACAGATAATTTTGCGAGACTTGGTTATTTGGACTCAGTGGACCTTAAAATGTGTTTTTCTGTTGAAAACTCGAATTCAAAAATGTTCATGATCGCAATACTTCTGCTTACTATATACTTCGTAAATAGGTAAGAGAAAGTAAAAACTAATAGGAACATCCTTGTAGGAAATTTAATGCTCTTAATTTTTCACATATAATATTTAAAGCCAGGACCAATCATTTTCGAGATATAAAACATGACCTTTCCCTTTGCATCTGGTCCTAGATTACAGAACTTTTAATATGCTAATCTCTAATCTAGTCCAAACAAAGCACTGAAGTCAATTTTGGCCATTCTGTCTTTTCCGTCTACACTCCCCTTTTGAACATTCAGTGACTGGACTAATTGTAATAAAATTCTAACAACTCTCTATCAATTACTGTTTGAGGGAAGTATATAAAATAAAAATAAATATTTACCATGGTTGGTGACTATCGTTGCTCCAGATATCATCAGAACCTGAGGCTATAGGCCAAGTTGTTACCCAGCCCTTAATTTCGATACGTGGCGAGCATTCATCATTTAAAGCGTCTTCTAAATATCTGTCATCACCTGCAATAAAAGCTTAATAGATACTGCTTTCTTTATTACACAAATGGCATTATTAAAAGCATATTTACCTGGAAAGAAGAATTCGGATTCAATGTTTTGGTCTAAAATAGAATCTTCCTCAGGTGGTGGATCGTCAGTTTGACAAAACTTTTCGTTCGAACAGACCCGAAATTTCGGAATGAATTCAGGAGAAATAGTAAGATCAGGCCTTTTGTATTCCATATATTTCTGGTCAGGTCCAAGGAACAGGGAGCCACTTTCACTACGATGAAACTTCACCTTCAGAAAACAAATTAGTCCAAATTTAAGCTGAATTTATTTAGCCATGTTCAAATATTTATTTATTATGTGTTTAACATAAAATTTGCAAATAATCGAGCTATGAATCATGTCAAGAGTAAAACATGACATGATTATTTGAATACTGTTCATATGAACTTGCTTGATGACAAAAGGATCTTTTGTGACTGTGTATAATTGATAACAGTGATTATGAAGATACAAGAAAAGAGGAGTTACAAAACAATATACTATATATTTTTCAAAGTTATTATTTTTAAACAAATTTAAACAGGGTGTCCAGCGATATAGCATGAAAAAATTCAAGCATAATTCAAGGCTGTGAACTGTAAAATTCAAGGCGCTTATTGTCAATTAATTGGATTAAATTTAAAACAAAATTGGAACCATAAAATGTTGTATTTGGTCGACTTATGATAAAATGTAAAATTCGGACTTGAAAATGTATTTGAATAATTATAAAAGTTTTATTCCTGTTTGATAATGAAAAACTGTTACTCAGATTCTTACAATGAGTGCTCAGCGCATATCCAAACCAAAAACATAAACAACAATATGATTTTAAAAAGTGATAGGTGGTGAAGACGTAAAAGGAGCAACAAGTTTACCGGTAACTTTCTTGGTTAATTTTGTGAAGGAATCACAAGAGCCTTTGTCTTGTTTCTTTTGCTCAATTGGCAAGATATTTGATCAATGATCACCAGCATACTATTCAAATAATAAACTGAGGGAAGGTTGTATTGTAACCATCTTACTATACATAAATAACTAATGAATTAAATATAACTAAATATATATTCACCTCTTCTAAAAAATTGGCGCCAACAAAAGATGACCCGTCATTGTAGCTACTAGCATTCACTTCAACAGACTCTTGTTTGATAGGTTTAAAATGAGTCTTCATTGAAGTAAGTAGATTCTCAAGTTGCTCTGGAGGTTCAACTTTCTTTTGGTCACTTTTTTCAATACAATTGGTAGCTTTTAGTAGTGAAAGATGGTTAGAATTATCATTGAATAATGAAAAAAAAGCTCCTTCATTCTTCAAATTCAACGTTGTCCCTTCAATATCCTCTTCCTTCTTACTACTGGTGTTTCCATAGATAAAAGGGAGCTTCCATGCAGATGAAAGAAGAGAATTGCGAGCATCACTCCATCCAACATACTTGCCAACTTCTTCCCAAGGCACAGACTCATCCTCTTCCATCTTTTCGGAAGACCATATCGAGCTAGTTATATTCGTTCCACATTGAATAAAGTTCCCAGAGACAGGCTGAGAATTCTTGGTACGAAAAAATTCTTGTGAATTGTTTTCAGGGGACTGAAGAAGAGACTGAAAATCCATAGGTAAATATTTTTCATACTCTTCTTCTCTACCAATAGTAGAATTCTTCTCTTCCTTTCCAAAGAGACATTTCCTCCCCTTTTCACTGCGATCGAGCGATTTGGCCATCGCTGACCGTGATCTCTGAGAACTTTGGCTCTTTACAGTAGATCTTGATCTCATTCTACCTCTAGCATTCTCTTTGCCTTCTTTCCTTTTAGTAATTTTGTTTTCCTTAGGAGAATTTTCTGGTTCCCGACGTCGACCTAAAGCACGACAAATATTCTTCGTCCAAGCTGATTTCTCTAATAGAGAACTCTCAAATCCAATAGTATCTCTGCACAGTGCCGGAAAAGCAGAATAATACCTATAAACAAAGAAGTGATTAAAATAAATTAAAATAAAACAAAAAACAAATATTTTATTTTAAAAATAACCCTCGTATATTGATTCTTTGCGATAAGAACACCTAAGTTTTAAAAATACAAGAAATTTTTTTGACATGTCAATATTAGAGATTATTAGCTATAGCTCTCAATCCTTAATTGCTGAGGGGTTGGCAAGATAGAATGTGTAGGCATTCTACACTAATAGCCAGGTGCCTAACAATGTATTGAGTGGCTTGCCCAACTCCATCAAGAGTGATGGAGAACTTTGAAGTTACTCTTAATACCCTTTTGCTAACTCTAATGTTAAGAGTTATGAGATACTAAATTTCATATTAATTTTGGTTATAATTTCAGCATAATGATCATTAATGACTATGAATTTATAAGTTTATGAACAATTTAATTCTTGGGAATGAAGGTTCTTTACCCTTTTCCATACCAACAGATTAATTTAAATGTACAGAGAAACATTTGAACTTAGAAGAAAAGAAATTTAACTGATGTTCATATATTTTCTTTAACTTACCTGGAAGCTAAATCAGGACTGTTAACTGGGAGTTCCAGGTTGAATAGATCCTCAGAATTGGTTCTTTCTTTCAAACAGTTACCAGTATCTGAAAAATTTAAATCAATAGATCTTATCTTATGCCAACAAAAATAAGTTGAAATATAATACATTGAAGCAAAGAAGGGAAATGAAAAATGATCTTTAAAGACTAGTACAACTAAAAGATCTTAATCACTAATGACTCATACAATTCGAGATATGAAAAATTCTATGTATTGTAGAGCTACAATTAATTTTTTTTTAAATTATATGGAAAAGAAACACATGAAACTTTTGCATGACATAAGTGGTTTTAGATAACTAGATAAGTCAAAGCCATATATCCATGGCCACAGAAATAAAATCATATATCCATGGTCACAGAAATAAAATCATATATCCAGGGTCACAGAAATAAAACTATATATCCAGGGTCACAGAAATAAAACCATATACCCATGGTCACAGAGAGTAAGTTGTTACGTCAAAAAATGATCTTCCTGAGTTGTGATAACCTCCCAGCCTTCTCCACAGAGTGCAGAATGCTTGATAGACAATAACAATACATTTGTTCTATGTGTAATATTGGAGAAAATGAAGATGTATTTCATTATTTAGGACGTTGTAAAGTCTTGGAGGGAATGAGGGAAAAATATTTTGGTGCAGTTACTATGACTGAAACTGATATGGTCAAATACCTAAATGGCGAAAACTGAGCAGCTCAAGTGAGTTACTTGAAGGAAGCCTATATCTACCGTTCCTTTCTTATTCAAAATTTTAATTATTAATAACTTAAGTGTTTGGTTATTATTAATTAATAATGTATGTTATAAATAGATAAAAATGATATTAATTAGGTATTATTAAATAGTATAATAATGGTTGGATATAAGTAGATATTATTATTTGATATATAATTAAAATGACATAATTAATGATTAACAATAGATTAAATAAGATGTAATTAGATATTATTGTATTGTATTATTTGTGAATAAATTAGTTAACAACTTAATAAGTATTTAGATATTTAAAAATAAATAAAAAATAATGATTTAAAATCATTTTCAAATTAAAAGCGCTCCTGACAGATAGCCGTAGCTATGCCAGTAATAATACTTTGAACACTTTTGTAAATAACATCAAATTCTGTAATTATTATGAATAAAAGTATTTTCTATCTATCAATAACAGTACACATAACTTAGGAGGAAGGAAATTTTTTTGATATACCAACTTATTCTCTGTGACCGTAAATAAATTTTCTGGATCAAGTTTTTATTACAGACAACACTCCTAAAAATAATTTCATTTAGCATCACTTTGTTTGATTAAAAATAAATTAAATGATGGCCCATATATATGAAATCTTTCATGTCCTAAAAACAATAGATTTTTTCATAATGATTTAATCCAAAGATAAATAAATGAAAGAAACTTATATAAAACAAAGAAAAATCAATGCCCCCCATGAAAACTAATTCTTATGTCATATTTTAAACTACAATCTGTTTATAAATTTTAAAGTGTACCAAATTTATTCTATTTACGATTTGTAACACAAGAGGCAGAGTATACATGCTTTAGTCAGAAATTGCTGAATTGATAGTTAGCCTCTCAAGATTGGACTTAAGGCCACCGCACAAGAGCGAGCAAACAGCTCCGCTCCGATCCAAAAATCACTGTTTATTCCATGTGTGGCAAATCTCGAGCCGAACTATTAACTTTTAGCTCTGACTGTGCTACTGAATTCGGAGATATTGGAGCCGAGAGCGCCCGATCACACTCATAAATCATAAAATTGATATACGATTTTAATATGTTAAATGATTTTATTTCATTTACGCCTTATTTTTAAAATATGAAATATTGAGGATTTACTAATATATTGCATTAAATACTTTTTCAAAAGAATATAAAGTCATTTTTAAACGTTTTTTGTGGTAATTTTTTGGATGATGCTCCAAATTTTACTAAAAGCCCCTTTTGCCCATTAAGAAATCATAGCACTGATCTCCCCCTTTCAGTTCACCTTAAAAAAATAAATTGAAAACTACCCAAATTAAAATAAAGCATAGAAAACTAGCTACATTACACATGTACAGACTTGTCATTTTAACTGAACTTTCATGTCCGCCGCAGCGAAGGTGTTAACTACTAAAAAGGGTAAAAAAAATTTGTGTGTCATAATAATTATCATTACTAAATTAAACTAAATCCTGCCCTGGAGGATTGACCGGGAATATTTAAAACAAAGGCCCCTAATGGTCCATTAAAACAGGAAACGGCTAATAAGAAGCTTTTCTCTGAATGGCTTCAATGTGATTTAGCAGAGTAGCGAGTGGCCCCCTGATTTGTAACAAATCTAAGCGTACCCGAAACAAAAGGCCTCAGTATAAATGGATCTACTGCGTGTGACGGGCATTTAAACTTCACACTATCTTAACCCATGCAATATAACTTTTCCCTTGGGGATGGATCAGTAATTATCCCATTGATAAATCACACACCCTTTCTTGTGTTTGAAGTACCTAAGATTGTTAAACCCAATAAATTTCACTACTTGTTTAATATTACTACATTCAAGCATGATACTTTAATCTGCATTAATTGTATTAATCTGTTATTTCAAAAAATATTTTTCAAATTTTCTCACACTGTTTCATTTTACTAACACTGTGCACTGATACAAATTTGGGTACTCTTTCAATGGAACATCATCCAAAAAGGTTATGTTGGTATCTACTTATAGCACAGCTAGTTTAGTTAGATATAAACAAAATACGACCCTCACCATATAGATCAGGTTTGCCAACAACCTTCAATTAAAGCATATTAGAATCCTAATAATTAGAACATTAACTTTTTAAAATCCTACTTTGTGGATTTTGATTATTCTAATGCAAGATAGAATCCCAACCATACCTTCACTTTCAACTTCTTTCAACTTAGTACACAATTCGTCGACAAGACTCTCAATCTCAACAGCCTAAAATAAAAAAAATTAAAGATTAATAATGAGCAGATTATGCCATAACTTTAAATATTACAATTAACACTGCAATACCTGATCAGTAGCTTCTGTAAGGCATTCAACAACCGCAGTTCTTTTCAATTCTTCTAGATTGCAACTTTTCCAATTGCTGATTTTAGTTGCCTGGGAAATGAGAAAAATCCAATGAAATTATGGCAATTAAATCAATTCCTTAACACTGAGAGAGAATTAAGTTTGTAATTATCCAACTACCAACCAGTAAAGAGTAAATGTTAATAGATTGTGAGAGTAAATATTTTTTATTAATATATATTGCATAAAAAATAATTTTTGATCAGTTACTTATATCCTTACCCTTACTGAGGTAGATTAAAATACTTAAAAATTAGAAAATCATAGATATATAAACTGTCGAGTTAAAACTAGAGCAAAATTTCAAGAAACTTCATATTCTACAAAAATTAAAAATATATTTATTGATCATAAAATAATTTTATATTCAATATTTAAATAAAAATTCAATTTAGTAATAAAATAATAAATAAACAAAAATTACAGTTAATTTTAAACAAACTTAAAAAAAAAAATCTATAAAACTAAAAATAAATCTGAGGAAAATACTAAAAATAACTAGTCTGTTGATTTAGTAAGCTTTTTATTAAAATAATTTAAAGAAAGAAAAATAAACCTTTATATATTGTTTATATAGAATAATTTTTAAAAAATTTCACAAATTAACATTTTATTTTAATGTGTATTTCCTCAACTAATTCTTTTAGACAAAATTTTAACGACTATTTATAATTAATAAACTAATGGAGATTTCAATTTGAATTTGCTACAAAACTATTTGAGACGAGAAGTTTCAAAAAAGAAGAACTAATCCTTACATTGAAACAGTTAAAAAACAATTTTTAATGTTAATATATAACTTTTTTTTTTGTTAAAATCTATATTGTTGAATGGGGAAAGAACAGATATACAAATACATAAGAATTGTCATAATTAATAATAATAGTGATATAATAATTATTATAACATAATATAAATAATTATGGTGACATAATAATATTTATTCACTTATAATTGTAATTCCTTCGATTCATGTTGACTAAATAAAATATTTTTAATACCTACTAATATGCAATATAGAAATTAGAAGTTAATATTGAATATGATCAGCATTTTGGTAACTGACTGCTCATTGTAACGGACCCAATTCCCCAAAATTCTTCACCTTGATAAGGCCAATCAGCCAACTACAGGCAACACATTGATAGTGAATTGGAGTTACACAATGGTCCAATGCCACATACCATGTATCCTGATCAGGAATCGTAATTGGATATACTAAGAACTAACACCTGTAGGTGTAGCCCATGGTTAGTTTTGGAATCCTGAACAGCTAATTTTGTAATGCTGAATGTACTTGGGTATAATAAAAAATTACCAATGTAGTATTCTTGGAAATTGTAATCCACTGATGGACTTTGTTTTTCAAATCCAATTAAGGTTGATCCAAAGACTATACTAAATGACATTATAAACAAAATGTCCTCATCTTGACATCAGTTTTGTCTTAGCATTCCGTTAAACGATATGACACTAAAATTAGAAATATTGCTGAGTTGAATGATCAGTGGCTTATTATCATCAAGGAAAAACCTTCATTCTCTGGACTATGCTAAAAAATGTGTTGCAGAATTCTACTGCTCAAAACCCCACGAAGAATGTGTTGCAGAATTCTTCTGCTCAAGAGTGGTGTTGTGAAGGAATCTGACAGCCTAGCCTTGAGATGGCTACAAACTATAAAATCCATTCTATGAATATTTTAAAAAAATATTTTTAAAATTAACAAGAAAAAGAGTTACTTTTCAGGACTGACCCCATTACATAAGTAGGAAGGGCATTGATGGATGAAACCCTAAAGGATTGCTTAAAGAAGAGATGGCAACCTGCTACAGCAGGCATGGAATTCAAATCTTTAGCAGTTAATTTTATCTTATCTACTACAAAAGAATTATTTTATTTTTTTTAAATCACACCTACAAACCATTAATCAGAAGATATTAGAGTAAAATTACTGTTTAACAATTTTTTTTTTTACATTAAACTGGCACATAATGCCATCCCGATTTACCTTTATCAATCTCAATTTGGTTCCATTAAAAAATGAATTTAACAAAAACTACTAAGCACTACAAATATATAAAAATAAATCAAATTTGACTTAAAGAAACACCTTAGAAAACGAAGGGAGATCATTTATATCAAATGAATCATCTTGGAGAAGGCTAAGAATATATCGGGTATAGATGATGGAATCAATGCCTCGCTCTTCTAGTTGTTGCTCCAACCACAAAGCAACCGAAGCGGGCAAAGCTCTAACACCTCGATACTTCATGCTATTCTGTGCCTAAAACAAAAAGTACTGAGATTATAATTTAAGTTTTTTAAAAATAAAACATGACAACATATATATCCTCCTCATGATGGACATTCAATACTATTAACATCATAGAATGAGGATAAAATGTTTTCAAATATATATCATGATGAGTGTCCAAAAAGTTAAATAAATTGATTTTAGCTTTTTTTAAATCTACAATGCAGTGGAAAATGGTCTCAAATTATTTTATTTTGTTGTCCAGCTTACATTTCGCAGATCCAATATTAAAATAGATATGAGGCGTGGAAATGCAAACGGAGATAAATCCAAATTAATAAATTTTTCAGGAAACCCATGTATTTACCTAAATTTTGAGCGTAAAATTAGATTGGATTTAGTTCATTAGTTTTGAAGGCTGTACCTGTATGCGCTTATCTTAAAGAGGATGCTTAACAGTGAAAAACATTATTAATAATATGAAAAATGGCACAAAACATGAATTTGTCCCTTTTGCATCTCCATACCTCATATTTCCAACACACCAAGGACAAATAGGTAGAAAAAATGTAATCCAGATGGACATTATGGATAATTATTTAAAAAGCATTATCAACGAAATTGCAACCAGTTTAATCAGGCAAATCACTTTATAGAGGCTGGGTATGCCATAGAATGGTTTCCCGACTCAAGAGTCAATCGACCCTGAGTTGGCTGATAGAATAGAATAATTAATCATTAGATTCGAAACCAGACCTAAAAGTCTAGTGCCTTATCTGCGAGTTATCCCATTCTTCTACTTAACATTAAATCTTACCTATGTTTTGTTCCATAAACCAACAGAAAAAAATATAAATCCAAAGGCCTACATATTTTCTGTCTCGATTTCTATTACTCTTGTTCACCTCCAAAAGAGAGAACTGTTAAGTTCTTTTTAATTATTTCAAGCACAAATCTCTAATTTTGCTTTTATAGTCATTACACACATTGTGGAGTATCTTGAAGTATCTTCATGCTTGGCATATACCAGAGATTATAAGATTGTGCTCCTGAAGGTATTATTCAAAATCTTATTTCAAGACCTTGAATCAATATAAGTTAAATTTACCAAAAATGACAATTCCGACTAAAAACAGGTCAGTAAATTTTAAATAAAAAAATGGTACTGGACTTGTTGACTTTATTTAAAATGTCTCATTAAAATGTATTAATAGTGCAAAAAACAGAAATCAAACCTTTTCTGCGAACAATGCGAAAAAAGTTTATTCTTATAAATAATTAAAAGATCATTACATTAATAATGCAAATATATTGTTCATATTAATGATACTGTAATGAGTATGTCCTTGACCGACCTCTTCACATAATTTTACATGAAATGGTGTAACTATTATATGGTGTAATGGTGTATTAATAACATTTTTATTTAAATTTAATTAGCGATATTAATAAGTCTTAAAATATTCTTAATTGACTACATTGAATATGTACTAATCGGAAATAGTAACAAAATATAATTGAACTAAATGAACAACCAAAAATAAATAACTAACGTAATTATTGCCTAAGAAAATAAAATAATTTGACTAGCAATGTAAATACAAAACATAAGTTCTACAATTTTAATTTGTTTTTTTCCAGAGGAAAATTTTTCTCATACGATTTTTTTTCTCTAAAAAATAATTTACAAAAACAATAAATTATGTAGTAATTATTTAAAAAATAAAATACCTAAGGATGAAACAGTTAAAAGATCTCTTACACAGATTCCAGAAAAAATTCAATGATTTCAGTTTATTAAGTTCTTCTGATTACAATTCAGAACCCCAATAATATGGTACAAACTATTAAGCTAACATTTTAAACACAAGGAAATATTTCAGAGACTAAAAACCCTAGCAAAATATTTTACCATTGTGGTGTTCCATTGGTAGCAATGCAAATTTGAAAATCTAACTTCAAATCTAAATTCAATGAGTAAGAAACACTTTGGTCTACCTTTTGCAAAATAGACATTTAATAGAAACATAATACTATTAAACATTTATGATAAAAACATGGAAAAAACTAAAGGATTGAAATAGGCTAGTATTAAAATTAATGGGTTAAGGAATCATCAATTATCGTAAGTTTTAAATACTCTTTTATAATCACTTAAGAGCTTACAGCCTATTAGTGAATGCTTAATATGGCTATTTTCCTGTTTATAACTATAATTAGTTACATGTTTGAAAATTATTACAATCCAAAAGATGCCAGACAACATATAATTTAATGATTTTACTGATTATCATTAATGACCAATTAAATAAAATAGATCTCAAATAATAATTCTTTAAATAAATACAACATGAAAATCAAATATTCTTGATACAGCACTCATGAAAAAACAACCAATTGGCAATTGAGAGAAATAACAAGCATTAATCCATCTTAAATTTAATTTGGTTCCAACTATTAATATAAAAAATACGAATTTTTGAATTCTGAATAAAGTTTAAATTCACGTAATTCCATAACCTTAAATTTACTTATACATAATAATACAAAATATACCTGGGCACAGTAGAAATATTTGTAGGGTCGAGAAACTTCTGAGAACTTGAAAGTATCTTAAGTATTCTTGAAAACAAACACTGACCATCTGATTTACAAAATAAATAAGTACACTCAAGGTTAACTGTAATTATGCCTTCACTAACAAAACTAATATAACTTGAATTTATAAAATGGAAGGTTTTACTTGTGAAGAGGATTAAGATAAAACAATTTTTAAAATCAATTAAGGGTTGCTAGGTAAAAATGGTAATATGTAAATTTTCTAGAGGTTCATAATGTTGTTTTCCATGTTGGGTGTTTCAATGACTCTACCATCCCATTCTGAACCTGAAACATACAAATGAAAATAACTAGCTGTAACAAAACATTTAGTAATTCTGATGCAATCAAGAATGTTTAAATACAGTATATAATGATAGATAAATGGCATAAAATATCACTAAAGAAAAGAAATTTTTTTTTCACCATTAAGAAAGATGAAAAAGGCAGATTAAGAAGTAGTCACAAGAACTAAAGTTAAGATAACTCGTAAAATTCCGCCATTTTCCCGTAAAATGATCTGAAGTAAAACCCATCGCCAACATGTTGGGTGAATTTTACTATGTAATAAGCAATGTCGAGAAATAACAAAAACAACAACATAAAAACGTGTAAGTAATCAAAGCATATAATATTGCCTGTGCATAACTATCAGATGGCCACGGGATTTAAAAATTTAAATGTCCTATAGGAAGTAAATAATTGGGAACATTATCAACTACAACCTCCTTTTGTGTTGTGACGGACATGCCATTATTCCATATAAAACAAGTTTCAGCCAATTGTGAAATAAAATATTCTATAAACTATACCTTAATGGAGAACAGGCAAAGTTCTATAGCTACTCACTAAGTCCAAAAATACATTGAAACTCATTAAATTAATTATGACTAGAAAAAAATATAAATCGGAAAATAGAGATCTGATGATATATAAATACCTATGAAGTAATGGGATGATATAGCCTATCATCCACCTCGTTTTCTCTCACTAACCCCTCCCCGATCGAGACTCTTTTACCTAAGGTGGGATTCTTCGTGCTACCAACATGCCCAACGCTTCGTGAATTAAACAAGACAATATGGAGCAAAAGCAAATATAATAGTTGCTTCAAATTTCAATGAGACTAATAATGAGAGACTAACATATGAATCAGGTATTAGTTATAAAATACAAACTACACCATTATTAGAATAGATAATACAAATTGAGAAGGCAGTGCTAACACGCGCCAACCTTTTTTCCCGCGATAAATTTCAAGGGCATTCCCCTCGGAATGCAAAGGTGTTGTTTTCTTATTGTGAAGTTATTTATTTGGCACAGAGCGTCTTAGCTTCGTAAAAATATCTAGCTCAAAACGCAATCACCTTTAGTTTTAAGAGTTTACAAGCACATTTTGTAACTGTTAAATGAAAATAAAATCTTATTAATTAAAACTGTAATTCCATACTTCAGCAAAAATCTTAATGAATCGTGTTGGAACTACAGTGTTAACCCAAAAACACTAATAACCGCTAAATTATTCTCTTAGTAACCAAAGTTTCTAAGGATAATTCCTAGCTAAATGAGTACTATAGATGATTTCATTTAAATATCTTACAACCTTGTAACTTCACTTAGCATCTATCAAGATATAAAATAATTATATAATTCAATAATGAATTGTACAGAATAGCTCCAATCTTTTGATCACATACATTTTTTTTTTTCGTCACAATTTTATCCTGTCAGTGGGAGAAACTTAGTGACAGATAATTTCGATTGAAAATTAGAATGGATTCACTTTGGTCACAAAGTTTCTCACATTGTAGGGTACCCCAACACGGCTAGTCGGAATGACATTCACATGGACGATAGTGCTTAGGATTGATAGTGTGAACGCAGCAGTTTCACACGTTTACATGATCAATCGGAATGGCAATCGGCAGTTTGAATGTCATTCCGACTGATGATATAGGGTACTTTTACATCTAATCGCCTTCAGAAACATTTAACCACGTTTCTTAAACCAAGAAACTCTATGAAAAATTCTTCTTATAGGTATAGATCATCATTTTCCTATCATAAAATCTCTTTCTCATTGATTTTGTGGAGTGTTTGCAGTGCTCTTTATTGCAGTGTTCATTTATTTGAGCCTCCACTATCCAGTGGTCCAGATTCTGGAATGTTTATAGCCTCTACAACATCCAATTCTTCTAGATTGAAAATCCAGATTCTTCACAAAGGATGGAAAGGTGAGTGTGGCTGCTGGTTTCATCTTCTTCAGTCACAGTTCTTCTTTTAGAAGAACTCGATCCAGGGGGTGTGTGTATTGTGAAGAAAAATCAGAGGTGAGAAAAATTAAGGAGTGAAATTACCATTACCAACTGGCTGCCTCTCCACCTGGGTTGTTTTTCATTTTCTACCCTGTTTATTAGCTACTAATAAGCAAATCATGATTTTGATGCTTGTCACATATTTATTTGTCACTTGAAAAAAATAACAGGTAATGCGGTATTACTGCAGACAACAAAAAAATACTTATATGGCGACAGGATAATTTTAGTTCACACATCATAGCAAAATTTACAGAGTTTTTGATAAACTGTAGAAGTAATACATTTAAATAAGATTATCCACTTCATTCCACAAAAGACCACTCTCCATAGCACAGGTTCGGTAAATCTTGTAGCTCATATCCTACCTACAAGATATCATGTCTGTTGTTAATGTTTAATTAATTTAAGTAGATTTAATAGTACATCTAATTAAACTTAAAGTATAGAGAACTACCTGATAAGTAGCGCGTTTTTATATTCCACATGTTTTTACACAACTGCCTACCGTATTCTCTAGTTTTTATTGTTTCTCCGAGATCATTATATTTATAAGTATCTTTGGAATTAAATAAATAAAAAAATAATTAACATTATCAAATCATTAAAATTGAAAGGGGAAGAACAATGAAGCTACAACAGCTCTAAACCAGGTGAAATAAAACTTTGTTAATTAGGGACTGATAAATTATTTGCCACTTCTATAAATTTGTTTTATTGAAAACTAGTTTCGAATGCTATACATTCATCCTCAGTTCTAAAAACACACAAAAAATTCAAAAATAAGCAACTCAAAATATAGTTGGTATTATTATATATATTAAATTATATAAATCAGTATTATAAAACATTTATGAATTATGAATTTAATTAAGACAAGAAATCAAATACATGTACTCACCAAGGTTTAAATGGATTATATCGAACAGAATAGTTTGTACTGGTTTCTTCTCGCATTGTACTAACAATGGAAGATCGCTAAATCAGAGATTAAAGGAACATATACATGCATATAATAATAAGACAGATAATTCCAACTTTGCAATTCATTTAAATGAAAATAATCATAAATTCATCAAAGACTCAGGAGTTAAATTAATAGATCACGTTAAAAACAGTCTCAAATTAAATATATATGAAGCATTTGAAATAATAAAATCTTTCAAATCCAATCCAGATTTTTGCTTAAATGACCAAATAAATATCTCCAATAGTCCAATATTAAATTTATTCCCATCTATAACAGAAAAAACAATTACTAGGAAAACCCTAACCCTTAAACCGTTTACCTAAAAACATCCTGTCTACTATCTCTCGTTCATTGCCAGTGCAATGCGAGAAGAAACCAGTACAAATTTTTCTGTTTGATATAATCCATTTAAACCTTTGTGAGTACCAACATGTATTTGATTTCTTGTCTTAATTAAATTCATAATTCATAAATCTTTTATAATACTGATTTATATAATTTAATATGTATAATAATACCAACTATATTTAGAATTGCTTAATTTTGAATTTTTTATGTGTTTTAGAACTGAGGATGAATGTATAACATTCGAAACAAGTTTTCAATAAAACAAATTTATAGAAGTGGCAAATAATTTATCAATCCCTAATTAGATTGATCCTTCTATACCATCATGCGGATGTCAACTAAAACATTGTTGTTTTAAGTGGACAAACGGCATCAGAAAATCCGGAAGGATAAAGCTCTGTATTGGCTGTGAATTAAAAACTATCAATTGAAGGATAGAAGTGCATAAGGAGATAAATCCAAAATTGAATTTTCTTTAGGAGTCCCAAAACAATACATAATTGAACCACTTGGCCATAAAAAAAAAAAAAAACATAGTACCTAACATTTTTTGTGAATTGAAGTTTTTGAAACAACGGATTCCTTACAATTGATTTCATAGGTGGTTGAAAGTATCTATAGGCAATTTGTTTTCATAAAAAAATAATGTTGGTATTAAGTTATGGTAAGTGAAAGGTGGTTGAAGGTAAAACATTGAAATTAACAAACATTTTAACGTTGTAAAAGTTTTAATTTAGTAAGTTAATATGTTTTACGATCTAGTGTCTCATTTATTATAATTAAAATCTGATCATTAACAATTCATTGTTTTTTACTTAGCAACTTTATTCACTATCTTTCAACTACTACTTTTTTAAATGTCTAACGATAATAACATATCTTCTAAATCTATAAGCAATAAATTTTTAAAGACTTCAAGTAAAGAACAAAAATTACATGATTCTTTAAGTTCCGAAATTATCAAAATTTAATGACAAAATAAAATAATTTTTTTC
Source organism: Rhaphigaster nebulosa (assembly GCA_948150685.1). Taxonomy (NCBI): domain Eukaryota; kingdom Metazoa; phylum Arthropoda; class Insecta; order Hemiptera; family Pentatomidae; genus Rhaphigaster; species Rhaphigaster nebulosa. Next base: position 114,312,964 of record OX411309.1, on the reverse strand, counting down.
TGGTATCCTGATAGCTACTTAAATCTCTTCAACATGTAAATTATTTTTAGTTTATCCAAAATGATACACATGAAATAGATTGGCTGCTCAAAAGTAAATAAAATTTCTAAAATTAGTTTTGTATCTGAATCTAACAAACTACAAATCATCGGTAAACGTAACGGTTTGATTTAGATTTGTTTTATTACTTTAGTTTTGCATAAATTGTATACGCAACTATTAATTGTTAAGAAGGCCACTGACGATCACTCCAAACCAAATGGAATATGGAACAACCGTGAGTGTGAAATCCTATTTGGAGTTAGGGATTGATAAATTATTTGTCACTTCTATAATTTTGTTTTTATTAAAAACTAGTTCCGAATGTTATACATTCATCTTCAGTTCTAATAACACACAAAAATTCAAAAATAAGCAATTCAAAATACAGTTTGGTATTTTGAATTGCTTATTTTTGAATTTTTGTTTGTTTTTAGAACTGAAGATGAATGTATAACATTCAAAACTAGTTTTCAATAAAAACAAAATTATAGAAGTGGCAAATAATTTATCAATCCCTAATTAGATTGATCTTTCTATATCATCATACGGATGTCAACTGCCTAAGTGGAGCGGTTGGAGCAGAGGGGAACAGCTAGAATTCCCGTTAGATTGATTCCTCTACACCATTATATGGGCGTCAACTGACCTAGAATTCCATCGGCCTTAAAATCCAGTACGTTATAACAAAATCCAATCACTTGATCGTGAGAACGGAAAACGGATGTAGTGGAACAATGAACTGCAAAAATTTTTAGACTATGCTATACTAATAATAATCAAAATTGTTTGTCACTAAATACAGTGTTGCTAAAATTTACGATATGGATTGTATAAAATATTGATATGAATAATTTATAACTTTATTATTTTTATTTTACTAATAATTATGTTATAAAAGTTAAATATAAATAACTTAACATTTTTAGTGGATTTATAATTTCTAATATACATAAAATGTCCAAATTTTTTTTATATTTTTCAGAGACAAGATCAAAATTAAATTATTTAATGTTTTTACTATTGTAGTTTCACTATTTATAGCCCCATTGATACATGTTTACATGAGCATAAATCACTACCTGTCGGTAAAAAAGTGGAACAATGGAGTCGAGTGATCGTCAGTGGGGCATTTGAAATCACCTTGACTCCAAATGCGCCAGCTGTTCCAATTCAGTGTTCCATATTCCATTTGAAGTGATTGTCAGTGGCTGCCTTTATTTTTTCTATTCGACAATACATACTATCAATACTTATTGATATTCATACTTGCTAGTACATAGTATTTTAAAAAAAACCACTACATCAATCTGATGAAAATTTAATTTTTTTTTAATGTTGTCTCTCTTTGAAAAGATGGGATTTACCAGTTGCATGGTTTCAAACATTTGCCAACAAAATATAATTTTAGACACTCACAATTGATTAAAACATTTCATTTACATTGTGATTTGTAAACGAAGTACAAAGCTAGCAAGAGATTTTTCCTTATTACTAAAGAACAAATAAATTGAATGAAATTGTAATTTTGTTGATTATTTACTTTGGGCTGAAACAATTTGGGTATCAAGTATGTTTTAATTCTTTCTAGTTTGTTTTAAGTAATAGGTAAAAGATAAAAGGTTGTTTTCTACTTCTTATCAGATGTAACACTGCCCGAGTATTACCATAAAATTACATCTAAGCCCCTTTAAATGTCACTGAAAAATTAGTAATTAAATAATAGCAGGAGAACCAATCGGATACCAAGACCTTCAATAAAAATGATTCACTCGTCAAATTGTGTAAAGCTGACAATCATAATCTAAATTAAATTTTGAATCCACTCAGCCTAACCAAAATTAAATTTCATTCCAGCAATTACATAAAAAAGCTTCATTATCAGTTGCGCAGTTCTTATCTGCACAATCTTGATACATAAACAAAGTTGATGTTGCTAAAGGTATTCTATTTTAAATAACTTTTAAAAATATTGAAATAAAAAGAAATGGTAGTGCCAGGAATAATAACACTTTAAATCTTAATCAAATATTATAAAAATCTTCCTGCTCAAGTGGATATAGTATTTTTTCCCTTTTAAAGCTATGGAAAACCATGTAGACACTTCTCAAACTATTAAATGTATTAACAAATCCTATCAATATTCAGAAAGGCATATCAAACTAATATTTTCTATAATAAAAAAATTTTTCAGCATCAGATAAGAGATTCTGATAGATATAAACAAAGCTGTAGAATATCAATAAATATCACTATAAATTATTAAAAAATTGGTAAGATACTTTCAAAAGTTTCAATATCTGACCAACAAACATTGCATAATGCAGAATAAATAAATTCAAAATAAAACCTTAACACATTATTTTCTTTACCGACACCCAATATAGTTCGTAATGATCATACATTTCAAATACCACATACCTCCAATCAATGTCATAAACGTTCCTCACTTGTAGGATTCAGTAAAATGTACTACTATTGTATTGTACTTGTATTTTGTCTGGACCAGATGAGCCAACCGTCTTTCATTCAATGCCACTTTGATGTTGAAAATACATCAAGAAAATATAGAAATAGAAAATATCACAACCGAACACGAGCATGGTTTAAAATTAAAACAAAATTAAAGTTTTAAATATTTAGTGGATGTTATATGAACTCATCAAAGTTTAAAATAAATATATCTTACTAAACAACAAATAATGACGTCATTTGTTTTCACTTTACTAAACAGAAGATGGGCGAATAACTTCCTTGTTATTGCCAAAGTTTTATCTATAACCTCGTTTTTATTGTATGTTCTGATTGAAGATGCTCCCGTTCAGATTTTCGCACAGTTAATTTTCTGACTCTATTGTGATTTATATGTACACTAAAGTTCTCGTAACTTTTTGTTTCTTTTGAATTTTTTTTTCATCTTTAAATCCTTGGAATTAGTGCTGAAGTATGCAAAATAAGACATTCCAAATTTTCCTCAGTCGCCATCATTGGATAGAAGTTATTTATTTAATGACTATAAATTGGTGCTTATCTCGAAAGTGAAATGGACACCTTTTTATATGACTTTTAATTAACAACACAAGTATTATCTCGTGTCAGTGTAGTCACTTGTACCAGAAGGTTATCATGTTAAAAGATCAAGTCATTGATATAGATTCATTCAAGAGTTTTTCATGTTAGAAGTAGTTTAGCTGGTGCTGTTATGACTTTTATTTGGGCCTTTTTTGTATTAATGGTAAGTAAAGTATTGAATTTGGCATTGTTATTATGTTATCTTGACATTTCTTAATTTCCAACTTAAGCATGTACAATAGTTGTGCAATATTTTTGTTTTAGGCTTCTGAAAAGTAATTTTATATTCTATTTTGGGATTTATTTTGCTATTTTCCTTTAATTTAGGGTATTGCATTTCATAGCCAAGTTATTGTGTTGAGATTAATGTTCTCAAGGTAGATGAAAACCAAGGTCACTGTTGTTTACTAGAGGTTCAAGGTCTCATGTTATTTTTGTTGTGTCAGAGCATGTTACTCTGTCACTCAGTTATTATAGTGTCTTTACCTCCATTTTTTGTTTTAAATATCCTGATAATTTAAATTGAAATATGATTTGGCAATTTATAAATTTTACGTTAGTTAATTATGTTTTTCAATCCTATTATGTCAGACTTAAAAGAATGTTTATTGATTTGGTTGAGATATAAGGTTAGTGTTTGATTGGATGAGTCATTTTAATTGTAGTAATTGCTTTGTTAAAATGATTTGCATATGATTTAGAAATTTTCTTCTCTTTGTTTATATATGATTTTCATTTTCAGGAAGATGGAGTTTTGAAACAAAGAGAAGATGGGTGATCCCATGTATACCAGTGATATTTTTATTGATGGCCTGACAATTAAGTCAGAGCCAATGACTATCGATAACTTAATGTGTAATAATGCTGCATCTGCCAGCGTGCCTATTCCCAATAGAAGAACAATGGATTTTTCTGACTTACGGGATGGCTTTGATTTTAATGAGGTATCTCCTTGCAGTAGTTCCTTACATGATACAAATCTTACTGGATCTAGTATATATTCTGGTGCAAGTATTTGGAGCCCTCGTTCTGAAGTCAAAATGGAAGATGATGACATATTTCAAGTTGATAAAGCAGATTTAATTCAAGGCCCCACCCTTGCTGAATTGAATGCTAATGATGAAACATTGCTCGGCGACTTAAGTTTTGATGATCTACTATTGCCTGAGGAAAGCATGTGTCTCATTCAAGTCGCTAATGTTCCTCGAGCATCTTTACCGTTTTCGAGTCCTCAAGTTGCCCTTTCTTTTCCTATGGACAGCAGTCATTACAGAGAATTTGTACCACCTCGATCTATTCCTTTCGAAATTGGAGATGATGGCCAGCAACAAAGACATAGACCTAATCTGTCCCCTGCAAGTCAACATTCCTCCAATTCTTCCCTTGCTATGCAAAGTCCTCCACCACCCGGTGAAGCAGTTAGTCCTCTACCCCCTAAAAACACTACACTCCATGAACTGTTATTGAAGAATGCATCACCCCAACAACAGTAAGTTAACTAATATACCTATTTTTATTAATAGTATCTTGTTTTAAGAGAAATTAAGGTGTGAAATTTTAATTTTACATGAATTTTGTTAATGACATCCCTCAGCTTAGTGAATCATTACTTTTTATATTCTTTGTACACATTAGAAAAATCTCATTGTTCTTTGGTTCAGAATACTGTTGTTTAATTAATAATTATTAGTAATTAGAAATGTTGATGAATTTGATATTAAAGGAAGAAAAATAAACAGAATAATTGTAAGTCATCTCTGATAAAATTATGACTTGTTTTTTCATTAACAGATTCTATGTATAGGTGGGGGAAACCACATGGCACTGCACCACTTCCTTGTTTACTTGTCAAAATTCTGATTCCCTTTTATTATTCTTAACAGCTACTGATGGTAGTTATCTGGTTCCATTGTTTATTTTAATTAAGTTAATTTCAGCAATTAAATATCATTTCAGTTTTGTTTATTTTTTATTTTAAAATTTCCATTATATTAATAAAAACTATGACCTTGCAATTGACAATTAGGTAATTTTATTAAATGTAGTCATGAAAGTAAAAAGTTGGTCATGTTTCTGGCATTAATTTGTATAAATATTATTCATCATCGGGGTTACCAGGACTCTAACAATACAAACAAGTTGTTTAACTTGTTTACATATTTTATTTCTGCTTATTTGTATTTAATTAAAATCATTACAAATAAACTGGTACTTACTTTAATATGTATTCAAGTTTCAAAAAAATTAAAAGAAAATTTAATTATTAGGGATTGATAAATTATTTGCCACTCCAATAATTTTGTTTTTATTCAAAACTAGTTTCGAATGTTATACATTCATCTGCAGTTCTAAAAACACACAACAATTCAAAAATAAGCAATTCAAAATACAGTTTGGTATTATTACACATATTCAATTAAATGTAACATAAATTAGTATTATAAAACATTTATGAATTATGAATCTAATTAAGACAAGAAATCAAATACATGTTGGTACTCACCAAGGTTTAAGTACATTATATCAAACAGGAAAGTTTGTACTGGTTCGTTCTCGCAATGAAAGAATGATGGGGTGTATATAGATAAACGGTTTAAGGATGCGGGTTTTTCCAGTAATTTCAGTGAGTAATTGTTTTTTCTGTTATAGATGGGAATAAATTTAAGATTGGACTATTTGAGATAATATTTGTTCATTTAAGCAAAAATCTGGATTGGATTTTAATGATTTTATTATTTCAAGTGCTTCATATATATTTAATTTGAGGCTGTTTTCAACGTGATGTATAAATTTAACTCTTGAGTGTTTGCTGAATTTATGTTGTTTTTTTTTCATTTAAATGAATTGCAAAGTACTCTGTACTTATCCAAGGTAAGCCACATATAGTCTCTGTTTACCGAATCGAAGGCCATCTCGAAGTCCATGAAGGCTAAGTATAAGGAGGACTGCTACTCACCATTCTGCTCCATGATCATTGGATTGATCCTTCTATACCAGCATGTGGATATCAGCAAGTTTAATTTTTACCAATTTACAAAATTTAATGTAATTCACACTATAAAAGCTTGGCTACTTATTATTATTAATTATCTTGCTGTATTATAATTATTAAAAATATTTTTATTTTCAATGGTATTTCAGTTTAACAAATTTAAAACTAATCAACTATATTTATGTTTTAATACTATGCAGTGAAACCAAATAAGGAAAACATTTGTATATTATGGAATGATCTCTTAAGTGTGTGTCAGTAATACTCTATTTTGTATTCCCCTTTTATTTGTTATTCCTTTTTGAACCAACACTCTTGATCAGTTTGCTGTCACCTTACAGCTGTAGATGTTTTTGTATAATGGGAGCAGATAAACACATTCTATCTTTTTATCTCACAAAGTATTTATGAAATATGTCATTTGATCAGGCATAGAGGGGATAGCTGCTGAGCTATGTGTTGAAGACAGTAAATCATTGTGTTGTTTATTTGTTAACGAGTAATTTGTTGAGTTAGAAATTGATCTGTTTAAAGGTTATGTTCATTTAACATCATTCTTCTTTGATTTCATGATTAATATTATCTGGTTTGCTTGAAGGTCATAATAAAACTTACATCAAAAATTATATTAATACTAAATGCACAGATCATATGTTTCGGTAATAAAGGTTACAAACACGATTTTTTTCCTACTCCAGTTTAACATTTTTATTACTTGTTTTAAGTCTTAAAATTGTGAGTAAAATATTGGTTTTCCTCCCCATTTGAGAGATGGAAAAGTCTGTAGCAGGAGAATAAGATTTAAGTTAAGTGACATTGTCGCGACGTCGAGTGTCGTTTTTGAGATACTGCAATCTTCGGAAACTAGTAGCCAAATTCAGGATCACTTTTTGAGCCACCGATTTATAATTTAATAGGCGTACAAGGAAGTCATGTGTTGTCCACTTCAGATATTTTAATATATTTTTGATTATGATAATAGAATGTTTTATTTCAGTTGATGTTTTACATTAAATTTTGTTTCAGAGTTCTTGGTCAGTCTGTACCGGGGAGGTATCAAGGTGGAGGGAGGAAGTCTCATGCAAGGCTCTCATCTTCTGCACCAACTCACCTTGGGCTTGAACAGATTTGGCAAAGACGTGAACCGAGACAGCATCTTTTGTCAACAGGCTCTTTAGCAGAAGCAACTTCTACCTCATCTATATCAACTGGTGAGTTTTATATTTTTTCCTTCTGCATTAGAGATTGTATTTTAAGATATTTCTTTGATTACAAAAAAGGACCAGTTCACGTTATTTAGACTTTTAAGCTTCTGATCCCATTTCCATACTGTTTTATAAGTAAATGAATAATTTCTACAGTTTTGCTTTTTTTCACATTGTAAAATATTAATATTCTAAACTTTTAATCTTAGCTTTGTGAGTGTTGCGATTCTTAACATTTTTTGGATAAATATAACAACAATATTTTATCAGTTTTATTGCTAGGAACCTTTTATTTTTCTAAAACTATTTCATAATTGGAATGGGAGTTATAATTTTCGAACAAATATATGTCTAATGGAAACTTAACTTCCATAAAATTTAACAATTCAATCTCTATCTTTTAAAAAGAAAAATTTATTTTCTATATAATATCAACTTTAACAATTGTAATTTTGAAGGAAAACAGCTGGGTATTTCTTGAGTTAGTTTTGATGAAAGGAAACAAGATTTTTTAACTGAACAGTTATCATATTTTGTGATCGTTGACAAAAAAAAGAAATATATGATAAGCAAGCCAGTCCTTGTGACTAAATATCACCCATAGCAATTAATCAACAAAAAAAAAATATATCTATATTTATTTTACGTATACCAGACGTGTATCACATGATAGTTTGCAGAAATAAATCAGGAAGAATTGTGATTCCTACAAGTGAATTATCAAGATAATGAAAATTAAAATGTTTGTTTTTTATCACAGTTAATTTATTCACATTAATGACTCATTTATTTTTCTTTCAGCGTTTTAGATTTTATTATTTAAAGTGACCTAAAAATAAAATAAATAAATAAAGTATTAATCAGAATTACTTTGTCAATTCATTAGAGAGCATAATTCCCTTAATTTCTTTTTCAATTTTTTTTCATTAGGTTATGCCTTTTAGAGTCTAAATGCAATGTTTTAAGACATTTGATGATTTTTAACTGGTTATTATAACTAAAATGAGATGGTTGGCTCTAAATACAATTTTTTAAGGCAATTGGCATTTTTTTTTTTATTACTGCAGGTTGTATAGTATCAACCAAAGTATATTGTATAATTTCACCTGATATACTTCTTCATTACCTGTGCACTCTGGTTGAAGTATCAATCACTTATTTTGTATGGTTAAATACCATATAATGTTGAAAACAAAATAAGATAGAAAAATAAAATAATTAGTAAAGAACAATTTTATTTTAAAAAACAATTGAGTGGTTGCTGGCCAAAACTTCTCTACTCAAAAAAATAAGTGAGAAGCACTATCATATAGTGTTCAGCATTAAGCATGTGATTGTACAACCGATTCTGTTAAAAACACCACAGGTCATAATGTCTAAGCCTCTAAAAATATGGCGATTCGGCAAGTCTTCTAGCAAGAACACCATTGCTCTAATGCAATTCTTTTTCTATACAGTATTTAGAAAAAAATTTGGTTCTTATGGAATGAAGATATGCAGTTTTTTTTTTCCATTTTCCCCAAATTGTGAGTTTCTGACTAGAGGAGTTTTTGCTGGCAACCCCTTGATTAAAGTTTGCTAATGAAACTTTGGATTAAAAAGAAATATATATTTACAAATAATTTACTTGTTTATATTCAAATTTATTAAAAACTTTACATAGCACTATTATTTTATACGTAAAGGCTTAGTAGTGGTTCCAAATAAAGTCCTTGATCACAAAGTGCTCGTTGTAAAGTCTAATAAGTGAGTGATAAATTAAATAATTAATTTTATTAAATAAATATGCAATTACTATATCAATAAGACAGTACTTGAAAATTGAGTGGAAAAAAATTACCCAGTAAATCATAATACACAGTTAACTAAAATAAAACACTTGCTGACAGTTGTGAAGCTCAACAGACACTGGTCGAATATTCAACCACTCACAACCTAGAAGGTACTCTGCCATCATCTGTGGCATCTACCTTCACTTAGAAGCCCTAAAGTAGACAAACATGGTGTCTAGTTCTTTTAAAAACCAAATGATGCCAAATATATCTGTGTTGTCACTAAATTTACCACTGTTCTATTTACACTCCGAAGGTCGTGCCCAATCTGATAGATCCGCTGATTGGTTATTTTGTAGTGGTTTTAAATTACTTGAAAAGAGCGGAAAATGAGAAATTTATTGATATTTTTTTGTGAAAAAATTGATTTGGTGAAGTGGATCTCCCAGATCCATAGCAACCTTCCATGTGATTTTTAGGCTAACAACCTTCAGAGTGTTGTGGTTTGATACATCTGATAGTATTAATAAGCCCAAAAATACACAAAATTGATTGACAAGATCAGTTTAAATGAAATAATCTCAAAAGTAGACAGACTTAAATACTCACATAAAAAGTTCTTACAAACCTCTCTTCGTATCACTGGAATATAAAGAATAATATAACTGAAAAGAATGTAAAACTGGAGGATAAAGAATAATGAGAAATAATTTAAGAAAACTGATGAATCAGCATCTCATGATACGAATGCAGTGAGTTTATGTTGAGCAGTATATTTAGCTCAAAGCAGTCCCACTAGAGTGACTACATAATCGTGAATCCCACAGTAGTTAGCAAGATCTTGTGCGAGATACGTAAAATGAGATAGGCAGAGTAAACAAAGATGCTATAGAATTACATCCAGCAGATCCAAATACAATAATTTAAAAAAAAAACTGAGGTAGAGCTACCTGGTTAATTTAGAAGTAGATATAAAAGATCTGCAAACCCCAAAAAATAAAAATAATTTCTTATAGTTATGGGTTATGAAAGCTACAAAGTGAGACACTGGTGTTAGTTCTTAGCCATAAAGGATTTTAAACATTTAAGGAAAGTTAGCTCAAACAAGAGAAGAAGAAAATTATTAAAAAATATTATCTGGAATTAGTTTTGTGTTTTAAAGAAATGAGATAAGAATTATTGAAATATTTTAAAGAACTAAAGTTCAAATTAATAACGAAATCTTACTAAAAATTGTGTGAATTTTATGAAATTTATTTTTCACATTTTATTTAAAACCTTCTAGGTCAATGTTTCCCAGAGTGGATGCCACGGCCTTATAGTGCCAACGGAAAGTATCGTTTTATTTTGTATTTATTCATATTAATATAATTTAAAATAAAGTTTTCTCGCAATGCTAATAGTAAGCCATCACACAAAAGGGTTTAATTTAACAAATAATCAAAACAGTTATAAGAAATTAATATTGTTTTTTTTATTACAATTTTATTTTTTAAGTTTCTATTTTATTTGCTTCTATGGTTTATCATCTATTAATCTTATATCTTGTGATTGCACTACATCACCAAGGTTTGTAATCTTTTTCAAATAATTTTCATCCTATACCTATCTTTACTAGCAAAAAATTAAAAACAGCAATAATAGTGGAGCTGTGAATTTGGTGGTCATAATTATTTTTCTGCTGATATCTGATAATGACTGTAACCTGTTAAATAATATTATTTCAAAATATTATTTGTAATAAAGCAAATAAAAATAATGAATAAATCATGTCATTAATAAAAGATAGATAAAATAGTGAACATTGATTTTGATATGATGTTGCATCCTATTATTGTTCAAATAATCATAATTTAATTTTTAGTAAAAATGAGCTGTGATATAAAATTGAAGTTTCTTTTTTAACCACCAGGCTATTGCTTAATTACAAAAACAGGTATTCATCTGTAAATTAGTTAAGGTTTTCCTGAATTTCGTTATCTGCCTTATTTCACCAGACTTTAGGCTTAAATATTTATATTTTTTTTGAAAGAGGATGATTTATTTATTTATATCAGTTGATGGTTATAATTTCAAATTTATAAGTTCAAACACAGCACTTTATTACATTAAAACCGACATACCTATATTTACATAAACTATATTTTTAACTTTGAATATTTGAAAATTTAATTAAAAAATTATCTGCTCCAATTTCTCAAAGGCCAAAGGTCAAGATGTTAAATGAGAAGGCGTTTGTAGATATTAGGCGATTAAAGTGATAAAAAAAAAAATTCTATCTCATTGCTGCAGTTTTATTTTTATTTTCAAGATGGTTGACCTTGTGTGCTAGTAAGATCATTCTTTAATGTTCTGATTATTTTATGGTTAAAAACTTCTACTTTTTTCATTTCGAAATATATTGTTCTTAATGTGAAATAAATATATGTGAAAGTTGTTATTGGTTTTATTTTATCATTTTAAGGTGGTGTCCTGAGTCCTGAATCACATGATTTTTCTCTGGATGAATGTTTTGATTCAGAAGATGATAGTGACCATTATGAGGATTTCTCATCTGATGCAGGTAAATTTACGTGGTCATTATTCTAAAAAAAAGTTTTCAAACATTTATTTTAGTCCTGAATGCTATTAATAAATGTTTTCCTGTATCGATAAATTAATTTTCAGAATAATTCTAATGATATTAATCAGGCCGGGGCTTAAACTACTGAACTATTTAAATATATATATTAAACAGTTCATTTATTTATCGTGATATTACATAAGAAATGTAGAGAGTTCTTTTGCAGATCGTAGACCTCAAATTAAGATAACTCTTTGGCAGTTTGGTTTCTGATTATCTCCGTTCGGGCTCCATTTTCCTTTAGTAACTAACTAATTGATATTTGTAAAAGTTAAAAATCTCGTTCATCAGTTGTTTTTTTTGGTTTGTATACAATATTAGTAGGAATGGATTAGATTTACTGTGCATTACAAAATATACCTATAAGTTTTTATAATGATAAATTTAAGTATTTTTTTATTCACATGCATATCTCTCTCTTTAATTTTCAATTTTGATTTTTGGTTTCAAATCAGTATCACATTTTGTTAATATTGTTGCATTTGAATTGCATATAAAAATGTTTTTTTGCCATTTTCAAACAGGTTAACTTTTATAATATTCCATTTTGTCAATTTGTAAATCACAAAATTATTATTGATTATTTTTTAAAATTTAATTTTCACCATTTATTTGGTGAAGATTATAAAATAGTAAGTTAGTAAATTTTATTACCCATGAGCTAATTTGTTAGACTGTTTTTAAATCAGATAATTTTTAGTTAACAAATTATTTTATCATCATATAATAATTATGTAGGGGAAATAAAGTACAATTTTATTATACAATATAATTTTACCCATTTAATTAACCCATTCAGCCATATTGCTGAACTTACCAAGCATACTACACTGTAAAGAAAAAACTTCGGCTGTCATTGTTACTGCCTTTTAACGTGAACTCTAGTTTCTTTTATTGTTAAGTGTAAGTTTAAAAAATTCTCGCAATAGGCGCTTGCAGTCACTGCACCGGGGTTTGTTTTCTGTTGCGGATTTGATTATATAATGTGCATTTACTTACGAATTAAATCCCATTATTCTATTATCATAATTTAAATTCTATGACTTCCGCCTATAAGTAAATTTGTATGTTTTAATTATCTGTGGGAAAAAAAAAAACTAGTTACTCGTGAATCCTTTCATAATTTATTTAGTGTTTTAGGAAAGTTTTTTATATTTAATTAATCCATTATTGTACCAATTTTAACCAAAATCTAGTAAATACAAGCATATTGATATAAAAGTCCTATTTGCCAAATTTGAGATGTTTTGTATTATATTTTAATATAATTTTTGATGAAAGTCTAATATGACCTTCAAATAAAGTACCACTTCTGGTCTGCCAATTTCAACCAAAATTTATTATGTTATTTATATTAATATGTAAGTCTTATATACCTAATTTGAGAAGTTTTGCATTATATTTTAATATAATTTTTTATCAAAATCAAAACGACCTTCAAGTAAAGTACCACTTCCGGTAATCATGTAGTGGCCAAAAAGGGAGGTTCACAACTAGATTTTAGAGCAATCTTAAATACAAAATTTTAACTTTCTACGGCTATTCGTTTTTGAGTTATGCGAGATACAAAAGTAAGTACAGACGTCACGACGAAACTAGTCAAAATGGATTCAGGGATGGTCAAAATGAATATTTCCGTTGAAATCTGAAAACCGAAAATTTTCGCGATTACAATACTTCCTTTACTTCGTACAAGGAAGTAAAAATAAATTCTGAAATTTGAACTCATTTTTAGTGCAAAATAAGTATAATATGTATGTATTAAATTAGCAAAAGTATATGCCACAGATGTAGAAAAAAGGGGGTCTGATATCGCAGACCTAGAAGGATGAGGTTCTGCCGAATTTGGAAGAGGTTCAGACTCTACTCTAATTTTTTTTTACTTTCCCTTACGAAGTATATAATAAGAGAAAGTATCGCGATCGTGAAAATTTTCGAATTCGAGTTTTCAATGGAAATACACGTCCTGAGTCCAAATAACCAAGTCTCGCAAAATGGTCTGTGTGTATGTGAACAGCCCAGCTCAAAAATGAAAAGTTGTGCGGTACTGAAATTATGTATTTAAGGTAAGTATATGGGTGTGATGTTACAGCAACTTTTTCGTCAAAATCGACTAACAGGAAGTGACACTTTATATTATCGATTTTACACTTTTTACAATTTTCTCGAAAACTGTTAACGATTTTGATGAAACTTGCCTAAATTATTCTTTATAAAGACCTTTAACTTTTCATTTATGTAGTACATCACTGAGGAAATGCTGGGAAAAAAGTTACGATGAAAAGAATATTTTATTTGCATATAGTTTAAAAAGTATGCATTTTATGGTAAATTATGTAAAGAATTGTATGAAAGGTAATTAAATTATCTTAAAAAGCAATAAAATAATCATTAAAATTGGTCCAGTATTAGCAAGGATACAGCATATTTTATGGGGAGTGCAAGACCATAGATGGATAACCAACCACATCCGAAAGGAGACGGATGCGACCGAACCTCCTCCAACCAATTCGCCAATCTGTTGTCAACAATACCGTCTGTAATAATGTAATTTATGAATACAAAAGCAGAAATTAACTTAATAATTTAATATTATTTAATATCTAATATTATTTAATGGAAATAAAATGTTTCCATGGAAATTAAACCGAAACTTTTTCAACTTGACAAACTTAAAATATGTAGGTAGTATAAAGAATTGTTAAACTAAAATTATTTAAAAAACTGTTTTACTATACATACTTAAGTGGGAGAAGATGTGAAGAAGTGAATGCTGCTGAGTTTATTTCAAGTATTGTTTATGTGAACTCTTTAAAATTATATTAAAAAGATAATTATTATAGGACGGTAAGGGAAAGTTGTGTTATGCGCACTGCACCAGATTTTTTATTCATTCCATGATTGTATGTACCATGATTTCTAAAAAAAAAAATGGGGTTTATTTAACTCTAAAAGTATTGTTATAAAACAAAATTAAATAAACGGATTGATTATCATTCCACAATTCAATGTAATTTAACAATAAAAGTATTGGTATAAAACTATATAACAAAATTAAGTAAATGGATTGATTATCATTCCACAATTCAATGTAAAACCGTGATGTGAGCGACAGGTCTGCAAATTGACTACTTTATTTTATTGGTATGAATTATGAGTTGAAAATAAAATTCTATTTCAAAGGATAGTGTATGTTACTTAATACAAGGAAAAATATGGTTCACCTACCTAAATTTTGAAGGCTTATAACTTATAATGGTGAAAGGTATTCCGAAACTGCCGAATGAAAAATGAAATTTTTTTCAAATACTCAAATTGAATGTTTTATGTTTTATATAAGTATGTGAAATTTTCTCAAAAAAACAAAAAAAAAAACAGTTAAAATGTAAAAACTCTATCAAGTCTTCATCTTTGCTTTTCTCGTCCCCTAAGTAACTCTTAAGAAATAAAATTAGAGAAATTAAGTTGTTAGTATGAATAGGTTCTATCTGGCTTCTGCTACAAGTAGACCATACTCCTGCTGCAATATGTGGAGAAATAGCTGAGTTACAAGAATGCATAATCAGATACCAATTTTTTGTAGTTTTCAAACGTTGTTTGTAGTAGCTGTTTTGAAAAGAATGAGATAGGGCTAAGGTTGTTAATCAGTTATGTTGACATTGTTTTACAATTCTTTTTGTAAATGTTCTTTATAGTCCATTTTGATAAGCATCAGCTAGTATAAAAAAATCGCTACTGTAAGTGAAGAGATAACTGAATAATGAGTTGATGAAACTTTGACATTAATTAACTCGAAACATATAAAATGTCTGATGGAACCTTCTGAATGTCATTCCAAGAGGTCGAGATGTCTTCACTTCCGGCAAACTCGTCAGCTTTTTGAAGAGGTTTAGGTTTAGGAGGTTTTCATTTAACAGCATCATTTTAATAATGTTGAACATGTAGAGTTTTGTGCCTACAAACTATGATTTGTGGATAACATTAGTTTTCTGTTACCATTTAAAAAAAATTGCTGCAGAATCGTATCGAATGCTTGTCGAAGCTTACGATGAGCATGCTCTTGGTAAATCACAGTGCTTTGGCTTTAAAAATTCATAGAAGACCACCGAAAAAGTTTAAAGACAGCGAATTGCAGGCATTGTTGGATGAGGATGATGCTCAAACCCAACGAGAACTCGCGGATCAATTGAATGTAACACGAGAAGCTATCTCCATATATTTGAAAACCATGGGAAAGACCCACAAGATGGAAAAATGGGTTCACATGAACTGAATGAAAGACAGCAAGAAAACCACCTCTGAAATGTTGCTCGCCCGGTACATTTATATTTTGAGAATCCTAAGCGTCAAAGATCATGGGTAACTCCAGTGGACATCGATTGCAAGGCCAAATTGCTATTGAAAGAAGACAATGCTCTGTGTTTAGTGTGATCTATTATGAGCTGCTAAAACCTGGCAAAAGCGTTAATACCGAACACTATTGACAACAAATGATAGATTTGAATCGAGTATTGAGATGCTTGATCTTAATAATCAATCTCACCAAATGGTTGATTTGAGATGCGGTTTACTCAACAGACTAGGCTCCATCAGACTACTATTTATTTGCATCGATGGGGCTCGCACTTGCATTTCACTTCTTATGAAAATATACGAACATCGCTTGATGATTGCTTCGCCACAAAAGAGCAACAGTTTTTCTGGCATGACATTCATAATATACTAGAGATAACAAAAATGTATCGCTAGCGATGGACAATTTTTCAAATAAAATATTTTTGAACATTTTTATGCTATAAAAGTGTATTTTCTGTACAAAATTTCCGGTTTCATATTTACACACCTGGTAGATACATAATATCTGGAGTATTTCACACTCTATGGCCTACTTTTTTTTTCACTCATCCTCACAATGTGGCCTAACCATTACTATAATTTCTTCATGGCCACTGGCCATTACAAGGACTCTAGAATTCCCCTTAAAATTATTTTTTCAAACCTATCTGATGTTGATGTCGATCTTTTTAAGGTTTTTTTAAAATAATATAAATATATATAATAAATATAAATAATATAATATAAGCCTGCTGGACAGCCTGTTTAATTAAACAGGCTGTCCAGCAGGCTTGAATTTCTTGACGGTTGGGGATTATGCTTGAAAAACAGCCAGTCAACTGGAATTTTTAGTTTTTAGTCTAATAATTCTGTTTTTCCATTAGTACTTGGCAACAAGTATATAAATGTTGACAAGGTTTAATGTTGTAGTTGCTCCCCTTACCATATCTAATTCCAACAAAGTTAGAAAAAACCTGCTTCCACTTACTTTGTCTGTCTCAAACACATTCTCCTTCTATTATCTGTTGCTATTTTTCTATTACCTTACACGGTTCGTTCTACCTGTCGCTGAGTGAACTAGAGATGTTATGGAATAGTAAAATAACGTATTAGCTCCAACCATTCCAGCTCCAAACAACTGTCAGCTTCAATTTCCAACGATTTACACTCGTCTTATAATAAGTTTGCCGGTTCACCACATATTTAAACATTAATTTTTAGGTAAAAAAAATGGAAATTTTAATGTTTTTATTAAAATTTCGGAATGGCACAATGGCCATTGGAGCTATAAATTTGTTGAGAAAGTGTTAAAATGAGTCATTTTTGTCCAGGAGATTTCTATTTGGAACCCATTTATTTAAGTAAAGGTTTTTACCGTTACTAAAAGAAATGACGTTCATCATGTGAAACTTAGATATATAATGGTGTTCATCATTCAAAAAATATTATAAATAAATCATTGGCTTTTGAGACGAAGCACACCAAATTGGTTACAGCCATGTTGATCGTCGATGTTATGAAGTGCTTGGTCATTATTGATTTCTCAAAATAATAGCATATATCTAATAAATCATTTATGCTACTATACTGAATAAGTTGGCAGCTAATGTTAGGATTTTTAAAAAATAAAGAGGTGAGTCATAAAAAATGGCCAATTTTGTTTTATTTTTTAAAATTGTAATCTAATAATCTGCTTTATTTGTTTTTCAAATCCAATTAAGATTGATATCGCTTTAATTCCTTGATTATACTAAATGGGTTTGTAAACAGTATGATCTCATTTTATCTTAACATTCAGTTAAACAAGTCACTAAATTTTGAAAGATTGGTAATACATCATTATTAGAAATGCAAGTTTTCCAACACCGAATCAACCTGTTTAAAAATTTAAACCCCAAGAGCAAGAAACAATCGTTAGACTTCAATCAGTCTGCTGTCACATTTGCAATTCGAAAAAATAAAACAATTCTCTCTGTATTTTGGAATTACGAAGGCATATTTCATTATGAATTCATTTCAGAAAGTCGAACTATTGATTTAGAACTTTATTGTGAACAGTTACAAAGAATGTTATCACACAATATTACTTATCAGAATTAGTTGACAATTAAAAGAAATCGGGTTTTGATTCAACAAGATAATGTCCAATCAATCACATACTTCTCGCATCTTCTGACTACCATCTGCTCTGGCGAATGGCTCACTATATTCAAGGTTAAACCTTCGATTGCCGAATTTTTCCATTAAAATCTCAAAAAGTGGTATTGTATAGGATTCTGACAGCTAGCCTTGAGATGGCAACAATCCTTATAGCAGAAATGCAATCCTTATACTTTGAAGATTAAAATTTTTTTTTTTAAATTAGTAAGAGAACATTAATTTTTTATGACTCGCCCCATCATTATTGCACCTACATTTCGATGATTTGAAATTTGAAGGAAACGTTCCTTAATTCCCCTGGTCGCTCAGAGAAGGATTTATTTAATTCATCTATTTATATTTATTTTTAAAAATAATATTTAGGTCTGGGCATTCATAGTAATCATTACTTTTAGATAATATCTTATTAAGGTAGAAATACCTTAATGAAGCTAGTACTGTAGTAAAGGATGAAATATTAAGAACAGCTACTGGATCTCATCATGAGGAAACTTGCAAAATCATTTTTATATGCCAATGCTAGAAGATACTACGAAGCTGAAGCAAATGGATTTCATTCACATGAGAGATTAGGTATTAAGGAGAATGATTTTTTTTTATTTAGATTTATATTGGCATAGGAAAATTATTCGTCAGGAGAGATGACTACTATCATATCATGTACAGTAGTACTGAGTGTTAAATTTTTTTTTTGCAGAATCCGCTGCTGGTAGTGACGCTGAAGGTGGAGGAGCCAGTTCTATCAAGTCAAGTAGCAGTTCAAAAAAGGAGAGGTACTTTTGGCAGTACAACGTGCAGGCAAAGGGGCCAAAAGGGCAGAGGTTAGTTCTGAAGACAAAGCAAGAGGACCCGCATCATCTTAATGAAATAACCGATCCTGTTTTCAGTCCAGAGTGCTCTGTCCAAGGCATCAAACACAGGTATTAATTTGTATTTGTGCTAATTTTTCATTTTTATTTATTTTATGTTTGTGAATCTATTCCTTCTTTAGAAAAGCACTATTTGTTTGAGGATAACCTGAGACCAGATTTTTAAGTATTTCTATCTGAATTTGTACATTTAGACACAGTTAAACATAGTTTTATTATTAAACATAGTACTTCACTTCTTAAGTTAATATATTCAACTTGGGTAATGTTAGAATTCCATAAGGTTTTTGGCTTTGATTATATATTTTTTCTTTTTTAAGCCAAATCCAATTAATCATAGAGATGGTTGTCGGAGAGCGCTCATAATGAATTACATTGATGCATTATTTACTATTAGC
This sequence comes from Rhaphigaster nebulosa, assembly GCA_948150685.1. Lineage (NCBI taxonomy): Eukaryota > Metazoa > Arthropoda > Insecta > Hemiptera > Pentatomidae > Rhaphigaster > Rhaphigaster nebulosa. The sequence continues at coordinate 114,293,499 of OX411309.1, read as the reverse complement.
AGACAATTCGGCCCACATTGTGTTATTTATTGTTAGCAGACAATTCTTCCCACATTGTAGTTCTTCATCAGGTCAAAACAAGAACTGAAAATGAGAAATACCACACTCCACTTCAGAGCCCTTTCAGACTCTGAATTAACCTCTCCATCCACCACCCATCACTGTCAACTATCTCATGCACAATACAAAAGCCAACTCGATTATTTTTTATTTCACATTGATGTTTTAATGAGGAAAAAGTTATGATCATGAATAGAATTAATGTAAACAAAAATTGAAGTGTTTTTATTATTTATTTATCTCATTTAATACACTGAAGAAAAAGCTCATTCCCTTTTTTCAAAAGTTGTATCATTATTGCAAAAGTTTTAAGTACATTTTTTTCTAATCACTATTACACGGTGTATCTTTTTTTAATAGACTTCCTAGATCTCATATAATTATGATGTTGATTTTCCTAATTATATTTCTGATACTTTTGACTATTGAAAGAAATCTTTATTAATGCTAATGTTTTATAGCGGAAAAGCAAGGAAAGGTGATGGCAATGATTTGACTCCCAACCCTAGAAAACTGCACGCAATTGGTAAAGAATTAGATAAGTTGAACAAAACTATCAATGATATGACCCCTGTTAGTGAATTACCATTTAATGTCCGGCCAAAGACTAGAAAAGAGAAAAACAAACTTGCATCAAGGTAGGATATTTTTTATTTTAATATATTTAATGCTTATTTGTTCTAAGAACGATGTTTTTCACCTTTCGTGAAAGTAGTATTTTTAAAAAATAAATAATTAATTTTTTTTTAACTTTAATAATTTCTACTTGCCTTTTGTTGTAGGGCTTGTCGCTTAAAGAAGAAAGCACAGCATGAAGCGAACAAAATTAAGTTACATGGTCTCGAATGTGAACATAGTAAGCTCCTACTTTTTTATTTATTAATTACACTATACTATATAAATTATATATGGCATTTTCTTCAATTATGGACATTTTTACATCAATTTTTGTGGTCAATAATATTAATAACCCTTTGACGATGGTATACTGCTGGAGCAGTAAGTGGATGTTTTACCCATGGTGTAGTAGAGCACTTTTCCCTCTTTAGCAGTTGATGGTATACTGCTGAAGCAGTTCAACCTTAAAACCATCTAGTAGTGTTATAAAGAGTTTATGGTACCTTCTCTAGCCACTAGATGGAGTGTGACTTCAGTTAGTGGGGTGGGCTCAATATTGTCAAACACTGAATATTGTCAAACTTTTCGTGAATCATCGTATACGTGTAGGTCGATCTTTTTCAGCCAAGTTATTCAATCTGTACTCGGCTTTTGAATCATATCATTAATCAAATTAGGTTGCCAAGGTAGCTTTTTTTCTACTTTTTTTTTTTTTTCATTTAAATTTGTATCTAAATTTTGCTGGTTTGGTTATTTTGAAATATTAGAATTAGGTGATTAGATAGGTTTGTAAATCTTATCCAAAATCATGAATCAAAAAGGAGGATGGGAAACAAAATAAACATAATATCATTGTACATATGTATAATATTATTATTATGTTATATATTTTTAATATTAATAAATATAAAAAATTAATCCATTTCATGACTTATGTCACCAAAAAAAAATAATATTAAAATCTTATGTTTATACATATGAGTCATATATAAGTTTTTTATGTAAATTATGCAGTAAAGTAATAATAGATGATGACTTTAAAAAAAAACAAAATAAAATAGAAACATGAACAATTCGTCTAAACTTGTTTTGTTACTCGAGATAAGTGCGGAGAGACTGGAAAAGATCTCTGTGCCATCTCAGGGTCTCCATCTCAGCACCCTGTCTGGCTTACCCTCCCTCCTATCGTCAAAGGGTTAAATAATTAATCATATGATTTTTAAGATGTATAAATTATGTCCACATGAAATAGGTTAAAAACTAACATAATCCTGTAGCTGAATTCAAATTAATGGTATTACCATGCAAAAGGTCTGGCATTAGATTTTTTTTTTTTTTGTACTTAAACATGCTGAAGTGAAAATTCATTCCTATATTAGTGAAATTATAAAATCCCCAGTCTTAATAATGTCTGTGGCCATAATAATGAAGTTTTCTGATATTTTTCCAAATATTTCAGCATTGGTTGGTTCTCGAGATTTCTTAGTTATTATCAATATTAAAGAAGACTGAATTATTAGCATAATTATTCCTACAAGAAAAATGAGACGTAGTCCTATTTGGTGAACACACTAAACTCAGTTTTCTAACACCATTACTTATATATATATATATATATATATATATATATATATATATATATATATATCTATATATATATACACACACAATGTATTCACATATTTGTATATACGTATCAGCATTGTATACCTGCAAAAAGTCCCATTTTTATTAAAATAAAAGTTTTTTATATCTAATTAAACAAAATGGAATGCATAATTTTTACATTATCAAATTTATCCGAGTGATCACTTGTCTACGACCAGTTGTAAGTGGCTATAAGATTAGAAGGCTTCAGAGGGGTTGAAATTAAATGGTTTTGCAGGTATACTGACAATATGTTTTTATTGGGACCTCTTGTCTAAACCGGTGTTATTTTATATATTATCTTGATTATTCTATTATTGTTAATATTTCATTTAAATTACTTCTATTTGACAGAGAGACTTATTAATGGAATTCATCAAATGAAACAAATGTTAGTCTCCCGGGTGTCAAATGATCCTCCAGACCAGCAAGAGGTCGCTAAAATGACGGAGAAGATAATAAAGCAAGCAACAAGTTAGTATTGGTTTTATTATTTAATTGATAATTATTTGTTATTTAACAGGCTCTGAAATCTAAAGTTAATATTAATTTTGATCTGTGTTCATACTTTTTTTCGGATTGGAAGATATTTTACCTTATTGCGTAATATTTTCTGTAATCTTTGCATAATATTTTCTGTAATTTGGGTCTTGTCGTATCCAGATTGTGTGAATCATTTTTGGTTCTCATTTCACAGAGGTATTCTAATAACAGTGAATTTTTTTTTTAAGTATATTAATTTTCAACTTTTATAAACTGGTCCATTTTTTAATCGATGAAACCGTCTCACTTTCATAAATTTCTTGATATTATTTATTTTTTCAGAACTTAAAATTGCTGGACAGACTACTGAATTTGTTAACAAAGTACTTGAAAAAGTGAAGCAAGGAGTGCCTGGAGGAGGCCTGGACGACATATAGGTAGACCAGTTATAACTACGTCAACTGTTGCCTTTAGTTGAAGGCTGTTGATTTAATGCCAAAGGAGCTATAAAAAAATATTTTTGAAGCTAGAAAAACGCCTTCTTTAATGCTTTTTGGCTATCAAGGATCTTACAAGCAAATTTTATTTCACTTTTGGTAATTTTTCTTATTGTTAAATGAAGAATTGAAGGTACTATTATAATATTTTAATATTAATTGTTTTGTTTTTTGTTCTTTTTAATATAACCCAATTTTTTAATGTAGTTATCAAGTTTTTATGATTGTTTTGTTGATTTGGACTTTACATATTTTTTATATTGTTCCAAAGTTCTGGAATTAGAAATATATTCATGATCTTTTGAAAAACTTAAACCTTCCTACCTTGTGAATTAAATGCTAATAATTGATTTGTTTTTAAAATTAAAAACAGTTTTAAGTAAAAGAAGTTATTGTATATAATTGTTTTTATCAGCATTATTGCAGGGCCTATACATTCCAATTAATTTTCTTATTGAATTTTATTACTTAAACCAACATATCATATGTATTATCTAGTTTGATTGAGTTCTTTGATAGTTAAAATTTCTGATTTGTGCACTCAATTTTCTTACACTATCAGAGCATCTTGAATGTCAAGGTTTCTTTTTATAATTTAAATTTATTCATAAATAGTTTCGCTATTTATTTTGTTGAAGTTACAATGTATTTATCTCTTTATGGTTTTATTTTTCATGGTATACTCTACAATGAAATTAAACCCTTTTAATGACATGCACCATGGGTATAATAGCTATTGTCCATTCTTTTATCCTTATGAACAATTGAGTCAATCTACCACTGAGTTTAATATACCTCCAGAGCTTAATTTATGTCATTAAACTTTTTACTTATTTATTTTTTTGTTTATTCGATCAGCTTGTTTTTTCTTGGACGTGCTCTGCTTAAAGATGTTCACATAATCCTTATTCATTTCATGTAGTGATGACATTTTGTGAAACATTAAACATATCAGAAAATATTTTTTCATCAGATTCCTGATTAGTTTTGTCCTGACTCTTCTGACTGTATGGCAAGATATCATTGGTCGTTCGTCGGTCAGTAGGTATTCCATCCACTACCGATCTTGAAAGTTGAATAGGGACCAGATTGGTGATACCTACTTAATAACACAAATTACTGTATGGGTTCTGAAAGGAAAATAAACATTTATTTTTAAATGTATGGGATATCAAACAAATAAATTCAAATTAGTATCTATTTTACTCTTCTTTCTGAAGATTTGATGAGATTTTAAATTCAATCTAATTCGGTGTTTATTAAATTCTTCCTAGTTTTTATGTAAAGCATTTTCAAAGAGCATATCTTGAAACTGCAATGTCTGAAGCTCACATGGTTTTTTTCCTTCTGCAATTCCTCTTTCAAGAGTTATTTGTACCTTGTTAGGAAATAAATTCATATTGTTTTCTCTATTGCTTTTGTATGGTACTATGTCTCCTAACATGATTTTATATTTTTACTTTATTACTTTATGAGTTTTTCCTATAATTTTTTTAAAGTATTTAATAATTGCTTTGAAATATTAATTGTAATCAAAATTGAATTTATTCTTATACATTGTAAACATTTTCTAGCTCATTTATTGGCAAAAAGTACCATCCTGTTTTATTTATTTCAAAAATTGAATAAATTTAAAAAATAGTTTGTGTATCTTCATTTGTGCATTTTTTTTCATCTAGTTTTGTCATTATTGAATCTATAACTTGATTTTAGAAGTAGTGAAGTAGTTGTTGTTTTTACAGTAATTTTACTTCTTGTGTTAATATGTGTTAAGTAATCATTAATAGTAGATTTTTAAAGGTACCTTTATTTCTAAGATATTTTAAGAAAAATTTATTTTCATTCGTACTTTAGGAGAATAATTAATATTAGCTTCATTATCTATTTCATTTTTAAAGGATTTTTCAGCATTATCGAATTTCTTGGAATATTGATTGTGATAATCTAATATTTTGCTGACTATTTGTTTATTGTTGAAGTAACCTGCTATCCTTTTCTTTAACTGTTTACATTATTAATTTTATGGCTGTGTAAGTTTGTCAGGGAGATAGATTATTTAAAAATGTCTAGTTTATAGTTAGCCCACCCCTTGTCCTATGCTTTGTGTTAAATTGTTAGTCATTTTTATAAATTTGGAGGTTAGAATTTGAAATTAATGTAGGGGCAAATTGAATTAAATTTATCGATCATATTTAATGTCTGATTATTCTTAAAAGCACTGCTCAATAATAGGAACAAATCCTATTAAATATAATATAGGTAGCTAAAGGTGTTTTTCCTTTACATTAATTCTGCTTCTAGTGAAACTAATACTGCATACTGTAGACTTCATTATCTGGCATTCTTAAGACTGAGGACACGATAAGATTAAATGTTAGAAAATGTAGTTAATGAGAAAAAAAAAATTCAGCTAAATAATGTTCCATTGCATTGAAGTGAAATATTTTATTTGTTGATCAATTCTTAAGTAAAATCTAATTATCTTATATTTCATTTCTATTTTAATCAACAATTTTCAAAACATGCATTTTTACAATGAAGAATAACTTAATAGACATATCAACAATTGTTCTATTCGCCAAGTTGATTTAATTAATACATAAGTGTCCTACTAAGATGAATGTTTTATGTTTATAACAATCAAGCCGAAACATGGTATAAATATTTAGGCCCTGCTTTTTCTATAAACATGTCCTATATAGCATTTTGAAAGGTTTTTCAACAGATCATTTTGTAATGCACATTGTGCATGTAATATTAGATTTATTGTCTATATACCTACAAAGTAGTCGCTAGTGTTAACATGTTTATGTAATTATTATATTGTTTTGTTTTTATTAATTTTTACTAGTCATGTATGATTGCCAAACTGTTTGGCTGTTCAAGAGGACAGGAATTTTTTTTTCATTTTAGGTTTCCGATATTGCGAAACTGTTTTTTATTTTAACTATTGTATTAAAAAAGTGATTTATTTTTTTTCTGGAATGTCCTTTGAATGAAGCAAAGATCAGTGAATGATAAAAAACATTATTAATATAGAGTTGAACATCAGTGTATGAGCTTGATTAATATAGTATATATTGCATACATGTAATACATAAAAACGAATACATAGTCAAGTTTCTAATTTTTGGGCGTAGTAGCTTCTATAGGAAATAATAACTAAAGGAATAACAACTGAAATTTTTGTTAATTTATTCTCTTGATTATTGTGCGATAACATTTTTATTTCTTGTCTTTAATCCTCAATTTTCTTAAACATTTGATTAATGATTCAATACATTTATGTATCTTTGCTTCTTTTCAAGACATGTGCTTTCAAGGTTTAATTGTAATTTTAAGTTTTGTAATTTTTCTTTAAGGAATGGAGAATCTAGATTTGTTGTCTTCTAATTGTCGAAAAATTCTTCCCTATTGCAACACTTACACATCATTATTGATTATTTTATATGCTTATATAAATATATATAAATTGAAGTTATAAAGTTGCGAAAGCATATTTTTATTGAATGATATATTTTTTAATGATAACCAGTTGCAGCTGATGAAAAGAAATATTTTTGTAATTGTAAAAAATAATAATAAGTATTGATAATTGTACAAATAATACCTTTTTGAAATCATGAAATTAATTTAATTATTATCGTGGATCCACAAATACTTTTAGAAATGACTCCAAATACATTTCAGTGCATGTTCATATAAATATTCCTAAAAATATATTTTTGGAACTGAATTTTCCCAAGTATATTTAAAAAAAAAATAAAAACTGAACACTGCTGTTTTTATCATAAGATTTTATTTTTAATGTTACATTTTGAGAGTTGGGATTATTTATTGATATTTTATGATTTACTGACTTTGTCGAATTAGAGAATTTCATATTTTTCCAATCCAGAAAATTTGATATTTTTATTAAAAAAAATAATAGAATTATTAAAAAAAAGAAAGAAAGATAACTGGCTTTCTGGATAACAATTACAAATTTTAAATATTATTTTTTTGTCTGAAATAGTTAGGTATTGTCCCCATGATTAGGTGGGCTTACTGCTTTATCATTTCCACCCTATAGTGGAATATCATTTTGCTTACAAATTTTCAGTCAACTGTTTGTTCTGTATATGACATTTTTTTTTTTTTTTAATTTGTCCTGATATATTCTGAAACTGATGGTAATAATCCTTTTTAGAAACTATTTATCAGCAGATTTTCCAATGTTTAATAAATATTTTTGATTAACCTTTCAATTAATGTGATCCAATATAACTGGTGTTCTCAGATATTTTTATCTCTATATTGTCTATATCTGATTCAGACATCATTCATTTAGATATTTTTTTCATTTGTAGTTGAATGTTATGCCCAATGTGAAATTTTGCCATGATTGGAAACTTCTTAATAAATTAAATTCTGTACTCAATACATGGATTTAACAGATGTTGATAACTATTTCTCTTAAGGATTGCCGATGTTATATTTTTGAGATCATTATCCTTGATTTTAAATAAATTTTAGTCAATTTCGAATTAATTTGGCATATTTATTTTGCAGCATTATTTGGCAATTTCAATAAAAAAATAATTGATAAACAAATGTTAAAATTTTAATCCCATTTATAATTCTTTAAAATTATTTAAATTTTGCTTTCCTCGTTTCTTGGCTTCTTTTAAGAGCAGTTATGCAACCGAAAATATTTGTTATTTATCCTATTTTTAATAAATCATAGTTAATCTGATCAATTACAGCTCCAATATCTGGGATGGGATAGTTTTTCTAGATAAAAACTGCTGATTTCCATATTAAAAGGAATTTTTTAACTAATTTGATTTAATTTGTTAATCTGTTGGTTTTAATTTTTATTTTTCTTGGTAGAAGAAAATTAAATTTTTTATTTGCAAGTATTTAAGAGTATATGTCGATCTTTGGTTACTGTAATTGTTATTTCATGTTGTAGCCCCTCTGAAAGAATATTTTTGTATGTATATTAATGCTGGCATTATAAAACTGACAAAGCTCTTGATTATAAGGGGCTGTGTTATGTTACCGTCCTTACAAGTTCAAGTTCATGTTGCCTTAATTTTTCTCATATTTTTGGTAAAATGAAATATATGAAGCTTTTTATTTTAAAATGTGCGCCAATGCTGTTAGAAAAAGTTTTCACTCTGTCGATGGAAGGATGTAATGTGGTGAGATATATCACTTTCTAAATAAGTTCGCAGGGTGATACTTGTGATGATATCGAACTGAAAACCTTTTATACTTCCATATTTCTTTATTAAATATCTTCCTATAAAGTTTCTTTTTTATTAAGTAATTCACGTTATTTGTTATAAGGTCTTGAACTGTTGATTATTATCAAAGAAGTTTCAATTGAAAAGAAAAAGATAATTTTTTTTATTGTACAATTGTCAGCTTTCCTTTTTCTTTTTTTTTTTTTGTCATTTAGTCTTTATAGTTGTATGTACCATATGTTATTAGGCTATGTTGTATGTGTTGCTTTAATTTTGTGCTCAATTAGAAATAGCTCCTATGAATATGTGTAAAATATATATTTTTAGATGTAAAAATAAAATTTAATGATTGTTATGAATTCATATCAGCACTATTTAAGCATAAGGTACGCTATCTGTAGACTCGCAGCTGCAAATAAATTTACTTAAATTTAAAAAATATATATATATAAAAACAGCATATTAAAAAAGTTGTAATAAATAACAGATGAAAGAAATCTACCTCATTCGACTGTATCATTGGGATGACTCTCTATTTTTTCCTTATGTTGAAAAAAAAGTAGGTTACAATTTATTTTTAATCTCAAACGAAAAAGTGAGTGTATATTGATAAACACATGGACCAACTAATGTTACCATTGAACCAAAAGTTTCTGCTTTCTAGAGATTTCTATTATATTACTGTCTGAAATTCTTAATAAAAAGAAATTGAGGAAAAAAAATTGAGATATTGATATTTAATATTATTGTATTTTTCTTATTTAATTTACGATTGGTTTTCTAGCAGAAGTATTTTTTTTAGATATTTATTGTGTTAAAACACATTTTTGAAAATGTTATTTGTTATATTTTGATCAATTTTTCCCTTATTGAAGGTTGTCTCTGTTTTAAGAAATCTTGTTTTGAACTGTCATTCTGCAATTATCTTCGAAGAGCATGATTTCACCCTCTCCCAACCTTTAATATTAAATCGTCTATTCGACTTTTAGCTTTAAATATTAATAATAAGCACTACTTAATGCATGTTTGTCTTTTGCATTCTTAAAGTATATATGTATGGAATCATTTTTATGTTGAATTATATGAAACACTTGCTGTTTCTTCTCAGAAATTGATTTATTGCAGTTGTTTTTTTTTCTTATTGTAATCTGTTTTTTTTTTTAGCATAATCATTATAATATGTTATATACAAAGTTCCATTACTTCTGTTACTTCAGTGTAATTTAAATATTGATATACCCTATAAATATTTAACCTATTTTATTATCTTGAAATAGTTAAAAAATAGATTTTTGTGAATTTTATAATGTATAATATGCTAAGAAGAAAAACAAATTGGTAACTCTTTATTACTTGTTCTGGTTTCCAATCTAGTAACAATTATTAATGCTACAATAAAAATAAATTAGGAATATGATTAAAATTAGAAGTCGAAAAAATAATAATCAATAAAACTTTCTTTTATATACATTTAGAAGTTTAAATTTAAATATGGAGTATTTTCTCTTTCGTTTATTACATTTAATATAGCATAGACCTTGCAAGATTTTGAATAAATTTGTGTGGTATATTTTCATCTTCTTCCATCAGAATGAGTCATTCTGGCAAAGTTTGACGCCTTTATTTGTCAAATCATTCATCTTGACAAGTTTCCACAGATTTCCAATAATCTTTAGGTTAACCTCACGCCATTGCCAGTCATAACATCACATTAAAGCATTTTCCAGGAAGTAGGAAAAGGTTGCCTCCTTTTTTTTTTTTTTTTTTTCTTTTTTCTCTTAGTATATTTTATTGGAATGTTCATTAAATATTCTAAAAATCTTTATATTTTAAGCATTATGCTCATTTACCATTATTATTCGGTCTATATTCTACAAAAACATTTTGTGTTTAATATTTAATTTCACATTTATGAATGAACTTTGTATATAATTTACTATTGTGCGCATTATTTGGGCTCCTTAAGAAATTTTAAAACGCTTCTTTAATGCATGTAATGTTTCTAATTCTCTTCTATGAATTATAAGAAAATATCTATACTTCTGCTTATTCTTGGGTATATTTTACCTCTTCGATAAATATAAAAAAAATATTTTTAAATCCAGTAAACATAGCAACTTATTTAAATAAATTTCCGAGAAGATTGTCTAAGAAAGTGTAAGCACATTTACATTTACTTTTAATTATTTTTTAATATTTTAAGGGCTAAATGTAAGACTAAATGATATAAGACTATTATGTAGCATGTTTTCTTCTAATATAAGAAATATTTTGTACTTTCTAACAGCAAGTGTGTCCTTTAAAAGTATATAAACATTTTTTCTCTAAATGTGAAGTTATTATTGTAAGCATTTGATTATAGTTGTGATATTTATGTGATTATAAAGTTACTATTATGTCTAAACATAGATTAGGGTCATAAGATTTAAGTTTGAATTGTATTGTAGAAATGTTGAGAAGTACGCACTTGTGCTGGTCATAGAGTGAGCTGATGTTTAAAGTGGGTTATAAATGTTTGTAAATACCTTATTGATTTGAATACATTAACCCACAAACATATTTTTGATTTTTTTTTTTTTTTAATTTTAATAATGAATATTATATTTTTAAGTTTGTATGATTGTTTTTATGTTAATTATAAAGTTAAACATTTTTGTTGAATTTTCTTCTACAACAGATGAGAAAAAAAAAAAAAAAAAGATCTTACATATTCAGCGGAAAATGTGTTCAGCTTGTGATATTAATTTGTAGCTTTTTTTTTTTCTTTTAAATTGTTTCTTATTACAATTAAAGCTTTAATTTTTTTTTTCTGTGTCCTTATTATTTTAAATATATTGAAAGGATGCATTGATTACAGTAAGTAACGTTTATTGTGTCATTCTGTAGCCTTACAGATAATTGCTGTAGAAGAAGCTGTTAATTACAATTAATTTTTACCATCAGAAAAATAATTTTATTTTGGTTATATGATAGATTTATCATGTATAAGATTTTACTTTTGTTATGTATAATATTTTCTTTTTATAATTCTATTAATTAAAAAACCTAAGTACTTCCGAATAGATCACTTTACTAATGTAAAGAAGAGCATGATAAGAGTGGTAAATGTCTGAAATCTGTGAATATGTATGAGTATTAAGTGGAAATATAATTATTTCTTTAACTTATTTATTTTCTGTTAATTTTTTTGCTTTTCTAATGACCCAGCATCAGAATTTTTGTTTTTATGTAGCTTAAATTTAGTTTGGCCATCACTTTAGGTATGATAGTTAGCATGGCTGACTGTATACCAATGGAGATGCTTTGGAATCATAGATATTTGATAATCCTCTGTACAGAAACTTCTCACTAGCCTTACATTTCCAAAAAATTTTTTTTATAACTTTTGATTCTTATGTATTTTAAGATAAAAATATCAAGAATATAATTATGAAAATGGAGGCTTCGTAACTTTTGGTTTAGCCATTATTTTTTTTCTTTTCGTGAAAAGTGTCAGTTGATCAAATGTGTGTGTGCTGCTAATAGCACGTCAAGAATAATTAAAAGATGTCCAATGGCGATCTTTTATCAATTATTAAACATCTCAGGGATAAATTCTCAGATAATCTTCTCTCCATTATGCCAAAATCAACAACTAAATCAAAAACACAGCACACATTTGGTCAACTGACACATCTTTCACAAAAAAAAAAATAATTGTGGCTTAGTCGAAAAAGATATGAAGCCTCCGTTTTCAAAATTATATTCTTGATAGTTTTATCTTAAAATATATAAGAATTAAAAGTTATAAAAAAAATTTTGGAAATGTAAGAAGAGTAAACCTTGACGGGTCCTCAAGAATGGGTGCGACCAGTTGTGGGATCGATGGAGGGTTAATGTAAATAATAATAATAATAATATATCAGTGGACCAATATCTGGTCTATTGTTTCCTTGTATTAAACCTGGATAAAAATAAAATATTCATTGAACGTAACTATTTTTTAAAACATTGGCATAACAATACTTTTTATTTACAATTTTACATTCTGTTGATACACTTTATAGACTAATTTTCATTTGAAAATGACAATTATAAAGCTAAAAAAAATTAAAGTATCTGGTATTAATGGCAGACTTGGCACATAAATACAGCAAGATGGGGGAATGGAGGAAACATCGCATTTTTTAAATTCCTTAGTTTTATTAATTTATCAGAAGCATATTTGCAAAATAAAATTGTAGCAGAAAGAATTTCAAAACCATAATAATAAAAAATAACTTTATGGTTAGTCGCGTGACGAGAGAAAATCTCACAACTAAAGAGCGATGTTAATTGTTTGGTTGGTGTATGTGTACTGAACGTCAACTGGAAACGCAACTCCCACTAGACTCTATAAGAGGTTTCAAAAAGAATACAGACAGGATTTTAGGCATAAAAATGAAAGGGAACTTTTAAACATAAAAGTAAATTTTTGTGGGAGAAAATCTCATATAGAGACCAATGGCAGGTTAAGCTAAGTTCACAATATCTCCTGTTTCCCCATTCATATTTTGATCTTCCTCTTTTATTTTTCAATTTGATTAAACATTAAGAATTATTTAATTTAGGTGCTTCTGCATACCTACCCTATAATAAGTTTGTTGAGGCAAAACTGTGCATAACACAAACTTTGCGTTATTGGTTTAAATACATTTAAAAGAGATGTGTAAATTAATAATGATCCCCAGTTATAAAAATAATTATAATGACATTCTTAATAAAAAATGGGTAGAAATGGTAATAAGTATTATAATAAAAAAACATTTCATTTTAATGTATAAAACATGTAACATTTATTAAAGTATTGAAAAAAAAAATACATTCATTTTATTTTTGTAACACTGATAATAATTTGTGACTAGAGAAAAAAGTATGTATACTTCAGTGTGCTATAGTTAATAATAGAGACAAAACATAGAACAAAGTAATAATAAATAAAACATAAGCTGCACATTTTAGGAAAGGGTATCAGTCTAGTAGCATAGATGTCGCTTGGGGATATTTTATAAACAAAGTAAGGCCACAGTCATACTGATATAAAATTCTAGCTAACAAATTTCACATCTTTGATGTAAATAAAATAGCCATCTTAAACGAGAATTTCTTCAATCTAATTATCTAGTAATCTGAAATGCTGAGAAAACAAAATTCTTCAATAATTAATTCAATTTATTATTATTTCAGATTGTTTTCAGTGAGCACTCTGGTTAGGGCAGGATGGTAACTCTCCTTCCTGCAAGTACATAAGGGCGTTAAACCAAATAAGCAAGCAAACTTTAAGAGATTAACAAGAAGCACAAGTGCAGTTGTGGATGTCATTAATAAAAAAAAGATAAAATAATTATTATATTGAGGTATAACCCACTTGTTGATTCAAAGTTTACTTCGCCATAAACTGTCAGTCAGTCTTCTCTATTTATTCTTTTAAATCATTTCATTGATGAAATGAAATCAATAAAATGGAGCCAATAGACAGCAGAGGTTTCTGGTTCCAAATAAAGAAACTTAGACTAGCACATACATATATATATATATATATATATATATATATATATATATATATATATATATATATATATATATATATATATATATATATTTTTTTTTTTTTTTTTCTATAGGAGAATGTAAAGATGCATTCCAAGCATAAAAAACATGCTTGAATTGCATCAGGTGGAATGCTTCCTTAACCTAAGAATGTAAAAAGATAGTTTTAACTTAATCCCTATTTCAGTCAAAAAGTGACTGATACCCTTTCTCCAAGAACCAGGGGTTGAAAGAGATAATTATTTATAAAAAGTAAAATTTCAATTTTGTTAAAAAAAAAAAAAAATCATGCTTTTCGTTACTCTATAATTGTTATTCAATGGAATGGGTTTATAAAAATTAAAAGCTAGTTATTGTACAGAACAAAAATATGCTTATCAATAACTGAAATTATTTTAAAACTTTTTTAACATGATCTACTATGTTCCCATAAATTCAAAAATATTTCTTCATTCAATTAACAAAGAAAGGAATTTCTTATATATATATGTGTGTGTGTGTGTCTATATATATATATATATATATATATATATATATATATATATATATATATATATATATATATATATATTTTAATTTAAAGTTTTAAAACAACAGATGTTGACGACGAGATATATATTTTTTTTAAATGTAAAATTTTAAAACAGGTGTTGACGACCAAGCTGTTTTTGGCACATAAACTCCATAAAACAAGAATTTTTTTTTTCCCAGGTATCTTTAAACAATAAAAAGTTATGATTTATAATTATATTTAATCACCAAAACAAATAAAAAATAAAATAATTTTTTTTTTAATCAGAAATAATATTACAGCATAATGATTATTTTTCTCATCAACAAACTCTCATTTATTACCTTCTTCTTTTTTTAACTTGTATTGATATTAGTTTATTGTTAATTAAAACATGAAATATAACTGACCCCAAAAAGTTTCTTTATAATTTTTATTTTTTTTTAACCCAAATTTAAAATAATATCTATTTTCAACCCCTATTAAGATCATATCGAAGTCGTTTTTTGAAAAAGGCGTAAGTGCCATTTAGCAAAGTTTACAGGAACCACATGAAATGATTTTTCTCCATATAACAATATTTATTTTCTCCACATAATAAATATTTTATTCTTTATTGTATAAAGTATGAGTTTATTAAGGTGACAAAATCTTCATAATTACAATATAACTCGAACCTCTATACATCGAACTTCCATGTACCGAAAATCTCTATATACCGAACTTTTTTTAGGAACTTTGAATTTTTTAAGAAAAAATATTCTGTATACCAAAACAATTTCTATATATTGAACAAAAAATTCCCATTTAAGTAAATATAAAATGTGATTGCCATAAAAAAAGAGCCCTCAGTTTACGTACATAAGAATGGGCAATAATTAAATAAGAAAAAAAAATTTTCCACTGGTTTGCAAAGCAATAGAAATTCGGGAAAGATCTTGTTTCAAAAGAAGTACAGGAATACCTCAATTCACTGAATCTCTTTGCTAATATAGAGTGAAATTTTTATTTTAAATTCAGTTTAACTTTGCCTTTCTTCTTGTGAGCATTGCTCCTAAACATCAGGTCGGTGATAAATTATACTCAAATAGATAGATATTGGAAGCTATTTTGCACGAAAAAAAAAAAAAAAAATAATGATTTTTATGCATGTTTGCATTTTTTTAATACATGTCCTTATTAAATTATAAATTTACACTTGTAAAAAATCTGCAATCATACAATTTTTCAAATAAGCGCTATTGATTGTTCAGCTTTGTTTTTCTTCAGTCCTAAAAAATTGCCTTTGATACTTCTTTAAACCTAAACAATAGCTGTTATTGTTTTAGCCAAAAAAGGGTGAAAAATTGCAATCTTTCTATATATCGAATTTTTTTCAAGGAACCTTTGTGTTCGATATATCGAGGTTCGGCTGTATTTTTAAGTATTCTATTACTGGTTAAGGCTAGAGTGAAGACTAAGAGTCGTTAGTAGTTGGTGCTTACGTCATCAATAGTCTATTTTTAGACCAGATCCAATTTTTTTTCGATATATCATAAGCGGAGAATTGATAGAGATGGTGTTTATATCCCATAATAAATTAAAACATAATTTCGAATTTTTGGCGCTTAAGCCTTTTTCAAAAAACAACATCGATATATTGAATGATACGACGTACTAAATAAAATAACTGAAATAAGATTAAAAAAATCAATATACACAATTTCATATAAACCAAATAAATTTATATGCTAAATGTTTTGAACATAAGAATTTCTGATTATATACAAGTGCAAACCAATATATAATAAATTAGTACAACCTAAATCACTTAAGTGAAGTTTGATTCTTTTTGGTATTTTTACAGTCTGTATATAAGAAAAGATGAGTATTCCAGTGTTGTTATTCTAAAATAAAACATACATGTACTGCAAGCAAGTGGCAACAGTAACACATCTGCATTTCTTGCAGGTTGTCTAATGCAGTAAAAGTGCAAGTAGGTAATAAGCATTTTAAAATGTATATGTCAATATTAAGTAGGGATTGACATCATTTTAAAAATTAAAATAATGTCCCTAGCAATTGATTTGATGAGAATGATGCGAGAGACGCTATTTTCTCGAAGTTTCATAGATTTACTTGACTCATATGTTTTAGCTAAACGGAGTTGGCACAGATCAAAGTAATAAAATTATTATAAATAAAATCTGAAATAAACTCAATACACAACTTTCTTAAAATTGGAAAATTTATATTTATACATCTCACAGCATTTCTGAATCTATTTGATCTTTTTCAATACTAAATATAACTCTTTCAAAATTTTTAAAATTTTTTTATTGAAATTGGTCAAATAGTGCAAGGTCAAATTATCCTTCGAAATAGAGGATGACAACAATGGAACAAAATTTATCTAAAATTCCATTTTCTAACATAAGTAAACCAAAACGTGCACACCTGCATCTCAAAAACTTTCACTGATTACTATACTTCCTGTGCCTAAAGTAGTTGAGGGAAGCAAAAACTATATTTTGATCATGTCGCCCTTTGAAATATTTAATTCAGAAGTACCTACATCATCCATTCCATTATATATTAAATCTATATTATTATCAGGTATTAAAATTTAAACAGATGTATTAAAGTTGAGAAGGAAAGAGGTACATGTTCTTTTATAAGGGTTAGACTTGAAAAGGTTCAAATACACTTTGAAAGACAAAAAAAACCAAATTATTAAGAAAATAAATAACATCTAGTTTGATAAATAAAAATTAATAATTGTATGAGCAAAGAAAAAAGTTTGATTGTCAAAGCTAATCTACACTGGTGGATAAAATTAACTGCCACTTCATTTCTGTGCAGGCCAACAAATTAAGAGAGAGAACCATTAAGTAATAAGGTTATTATCAAAAAATAATCTTTCGCTATTGAAATAAAACTCCAAATCAATGCAAACAATTGAAAGAATGTAAAACATCAAAATGTTAAAAAAAAAATTCAAGATGGTATATTTGACAAGGCAACAGTCTGATGTTATGTAGAGGGAGAAGACTTTTCACAACTTGAGCGTGACCTCCCGATGTAGGCTCTGTCCATAAGATTCTTCCTTAAGTTGTTGGGCTATAACCTTATATCTATTTAAAGGTATTGGAACGTTACATCAATCAGAGTGGAATTATAGCTGAATCGGAAATCCCTCGTATATACTTACATATCTATTTAATCTTTTTATTCACTATAAAGTCAAAGCTAGCATCAGGAGATTTCTTCACTATCAGTCTTAATTTGGTCTTCTATATAAATAATTGGATCTTTTTCTCAAAATATAATTTTTTAAAAACATTTCAATGGCTAGTAAAACAAGTTATTACAATTCTGTAAGAGCTCTTACACTCTATTAACGTACGTAGTGTGAGATTGCGTAGAGGCTCCCTGTTCATCACAAAAAAATTTGTTAGACTCTATGATACTTTGAGGATACAGGTGAAGGCAAGATCAAAAGCAACTGAGGTCCACTAGCCTTATGGATGATAGGTTTATTTACATTCAGGCTTTTAAGGATCATACTGTAACTGGAAATCAACTCAGAAGTCTAGTAAGTAAAATTTGCAAGATATTGATTTCCATTTGGACAGTAAGGGCTGAAGCAAAACAAAGTGCCAGAAACGCTGAGTGTGGCTCTCTTCTCACCAGAACTAACAAAAGAAACAAACTTCAATTTGCTTGGAACACATCGATTAGAGTTTAGAGGACTGGAAGTGAGTTCTTTATACTGATAAAATGAGAGTGAGTCTTAGGTTATCAGATGGTCGTGTTTTCATTTGGAGACGCCCAGGAGAGTGATATGATCAATGCTGAATGACCCCACAGATTGCATTCCAAGGAGGCTCACGCATGTTCTGGGTGGTACATCTGAAGCCTTATGGAATCAGTGGATATGCAGGGCAAGCTCTTAAATGCCCAAAGGTACTTGGAGAACATTTTCGACTGTCATTTGGCCTCTAAACAGGAAACTGGTTCCTGCAGATCAATGACAATACACAAATACACAGAGCTTTGAGTGTAGTTGAGTAATTCAAGGAGGTAAGTATTATATTCCTGGAGAGACCACTGAAAAATCTAGACCTTAATCCGATTGAGCATGTTTCGGTCCTGTTCGAGCACCATGTGTGGTACCAGAATTCCATTCTTAGAACACTTGAAAAGTACAACAGTAGTCGTAAATAAGCTCTTTGAGAGTATAGTAAGGCGATTGATCGTTGTGATTCATGTCAGTGGAAGTATAACAAGATACACAGCCAATTATAATGTTTATTATGTTTTTAAATTTGGTAATGAGTATCTATGAGATGCACTGTGATTTTTTTTTTCTGACAGCAAACCCATCCGCAGAAAAAGTGTAAACATTTAATAACTCATGATTTTTATGCCATGAATCTCATAGATATGACAACAGCAATGAAGTAACTTTTTTTAGGATAGTAATTGAGTATTTAAACAAAAAAAGTAAGTAAAATATTAAATAATATTTTCCATAAATAAATGTTCTGTTAATAATACTACTTTATTTGCTAAAATCCTAAATTAAATAAAACGACTATAAATTGCTTAAACAAATAAATTTCTAAACAGTGCATTAATTTTGTCCACCAGTGCATTTTATTTAATATTTTTCTTATTCTATTGCTTAAATCTAATGCACAGTCATAAAATGTAACTATTTTTAGTAGGAGCATAATGAAATAAGCTTCGTAGACCGACTTTGTGGATTTTTTTTTTTTTGCTGAATGCTTTTAAACAACACAATGCAGTATTCATAGATTGCCGAGACTAATACTAGATAAAGCTTTAGTTAGCCTATGGGATTTTCAAGTTGTATTGACTTATATCGTTATTTATAAATTAACAAGCTTGGCATTGACACCAGCTATTATTTTCCAAAGATTATTAAAAAAACAAAGTTGAGATATAGCAGGATATAATGATGATGTCAACATATAATAGGTGGTTTACTGTGTAATATATTCATTTCTGTTTTGAGATCACAAAAACATTTGATCTTTAGATATAAATTTACCTCTCCAACAATAGATGCTTATGGGATATATATAAATATGAAAATGTTTTTAAAATTCAGATTATAGAAAATTTTCTATTACTTAATGTTAAGAAAGTAAAAAAAAAGAATATCACAGGCTCTGCCCTTAAATATCACAAGACATTCCTAGGAACTCAACAAAAGGAAACATGTGCGTTTCAACTTCATTTCTCAGTGTAAACCATGATGTTGATCCCTACTTGTAAAAAGCATTGCCTACTCAAGTTACTTACGGTTATTATAATTATACTCGAAATAGGCACTAAAATAATGGTACATAAATTTTAAAAACGATTATGCCTCACCTAAAGCATTTGGTTTCAGAAACAGTTATATTTTTCGACATCGTTTTAAACAATTTTTCAATGCCAGAAATAATGTGTTAATTACGATTTGTTTTATTTTTATTACACCTGTACATTGATTTTATCAAAAATGGTTTTTGATGACTATCAGATCAATTTAAGAAAATGCATACAAACTCTTTTGAAACCAAACGTCTTTCTTATAAGGTTTTAACTTGAAAATAATAATAAATATAAAAATTAATATACATTATTTACATATATAGTGGTATGTACATGTCAAAAAAAAAAAAGTACAAGAAAAGGATGGTTGTGTAAAAACAAACTATTCGGCAGATCAATGTAACTTAGGTATGTCATTCAAAAACAGTGAACAATATCTGTTAAGCAGTCGAACAACAAGCTCTCATTATTTCAGGAAGACAAGAGCAAAGGCCATTCTTAGAAAACAATTGCTGTTTTAGAGTAACCATTCTTGTGCAAGCACTTTTTTTTAAAATATGTATTCTACAAAAATATACGGTTGAATCAATATCACACTTCTAGAAAGATCTCATATTTAAAAATTAAATATTAAGTTAATTGACAACCCCCTGACTAGTCTTCGAGTGAAATCCCTCTAATCCAAGACGATAAGTCTCCGGTGTCAGTGCAAGAAATGGTAACAGGCTCATCTTCTGGGTCCAATAAGCTCTGAGCACAAGTTCTCCCAGACAAGTAGGCACCATGAACAGTAGAATAGAAGCTGCTGTGGGTGTGTTCACCAGCGAATAATAATGTCGGCTAAAATCATAAGCTAATATGATTAATAAAGATGTAATGAAACACAAAATTTAAATTTTACAAAATTTTTAGAAATGATTTAGGATGACTAATCTTCAATTTGAGTACAAAGGCTATTTGTAGGACTATTGACTAATGCCAAAATAAAAAAAATAATCAAATCTAGGATCATTTCTAATTAATGCATTTCATGCTGATGCTCCAACTTCTAGCTAATAAGGAAGGAATAACAAGATTTGTTCTTTGTTAAATAGAATCAAATGGAGCATATTTTTAATAATTAATAAATTATTGTATTCATTCGCATTATTAATGTCACGATAAAAATTTATAACTAGATAGTTTGCCCCAACAGATATATGGACTATATTTTTTGGATAAATATAAGGAAATACTTTTAAAATATAAATTAGATATAATCATTGCTGTAAATTCAACCAATAATTTCTTTTCTTTTCTTCTTTGTTAAAATTACTAGAGGTCACAGGTACCAAAGGGATACCGGAGCTCGGGGTCTCAAATGAAAAAAAAAGGAGAGCAGGATTTCCACGCAACTCCTCCCCATCTTTAAAATCGTCATAATACTAGCTAAAAGATTGTCAATATATTATGCAAAATCACTTATATAGCTATGATTTATTAATTTTAAAGTAATAGGCGACTTATTCTCTTAATTTTGTATAAATAATTGTAAATTGAAACTAATGGTTTTATGTAGAAAAATGTAAACATAAGTAGAAATCTTAAGTTTAACATCTTGTTATTACTTCCTTTTGTTTGTCTTTATTGCCTGAACTTATTGAACATCCTTATGGATAAGTCTATATATAATAAACATGTAATTATAATAATATTTAAATCTAGAATATTCTATTTAAATCTAGAAATATATAAAAAAGGAGAAAATATATAGGTAAATACCAGGTCTAGTAGGAGTTACTAACTTATTAACTTATCAGTTGATATCCGCATGATGGTATACAAGGATCAATCTAATTAGGGATTGATAAATTATTTGCCACTTCTATAAATTTGTTTTATTGAAAACTAGTTTCGAATGTTATACATTCATCCTCAGTTCTAAAAACACACAAACAATTAATTACAAAATAAGCACAACAAAATATAGTTTGGTATCATTATACATATTAAATTAGATTAATATAAATCAGTATTATAAAACATTTATCAATTATGAATTTAATTAAGACAAGAAATCAAATGCATGTTGGTATTCACCAAGGTTTAAATGGATTCTATCAAACAGAAAATTTTGTACTGGTTTCTTCTCGCATTGAACTAATAATGAACGAAAGGTAGGTAGGATGCTTATAGGTTAACGGTTTAAGGGTCCGGGTTTTCCAGTAATGCCGGTGAGTAATTGGTTTTTCTGTTATAGATAGTAATAAATTTAAGATTGGAATATTGGAGATATTTATTTGGTCATTTAAGCAAAAATCTGGATTGCGTTTGAAGGATTTTATTATTTCAAGCACTTCATATATATTTAATTTGAGGCTGTTTTCAACATGATGTATTAATTTAACTCCTAAGTCTTTGATGAATTTATGATTTTTTTTCATTTAAATGAATTGCAAAGTGAATTGTCTTAATTAAATCCATAATTCATAAATGTTTTATAATATTGATTTATATTAATCTAATTTAATATGTATAATAATACCAAACTATATTTTGAATTGCTTATTTTTGATTTTTTTGTGTGTTTTTAGAACTGAGGATGAATGTATAGCATTCGAAACTTTTTTTGTTTTTCAATAAAAAAAATTTATAGAAGTGGCAAATAATTTATCAAACCCTAATTAGTTACTAACTTAGTCTAACTAATAGTATTACTATTTTATATTGAGACATATCTTACAGTTCAAATTTTATAAGTATAGATAGATTAATATTGTTCCACACAAACTGCATATATATCAATCCTGACCGATTATGTGTAGTAAAGCCACAAGTTAACCATTAATGTAAATAACTAAAATATATTCTTGAGAATATGTAAATAACAATAGTATGTATAGATCTCCCTTTGTTCAACATTTTTTCTTTCCTCCTAACCTAATCAGGGAAATGATATGTATCAACTAAACCCTAAGCATGATTTAGTGAAGTAGTAATTCTGCCTCAGGAAGGAAGATTGGGCTGGGGACCCAAACTACCAAGACAAAAAACAGTCCCTTACCCGGAAGCCGTAATTGATGAGTTGACAGAAGGCACTTATCAGTGACACCTGATATAGGTCTAATGAAGTGTCATAACAAAACCTAACATGCCTTTACTAGGATCTTTTAGAAATATAGAATAATTTTATTTGAGAACCACATGGGAGTTAGCCAGCGTTTGTTAAGGTAACAACACCAGAGTCTGGCATCTCTAGGAAGAAATAATCAATTTGAGAAGCTGACCACCCTTCAGGACCACACCTTCATAAAAACAAGTAAAGGATCTGGGAAGAGTTCAATTAAATCTGAGAGATTCTAAAAACATTCTCGGAGACCTACCACCTCTGGTCAGAAAGATGAGCCTTAGCTTTATTCTGATGAAGAAATGCAGACTGAAGATGACAGAGAAGGCAACCACCCCCTAGAATTTCCAGATATTCTGCAATCCTCAATTTCCACAGAAAAGATATTTTGTATTAAACATTTAATGGTTAAATCAATCTGTATCACTCCATAGTTAAATAATTGTATAAGTTTTAAGAGATCAGTTTTAATAAAATAAAAGACAAATTTCATAAAGAAAGTTGTTCATTATCCAAAGCCACTATAAACTCTAATATCCAAATGGTATCATTAGTCTATATAATAATATATATAGTCTATATATATAATGGTAAATACAAAATAGACCCTTAGAGAAGCGTCCAATTTGGTGAACTTAACAGGTAATTCATTTTTAACCATGCACTTAAATAGTTTTGGGATAATCATCTTCAATGATTTCCCAATGGCATCCCTTTACAAATATGCAGATTAATATAGCACATAATAGGTAAGTCAAATTCATTGAGGTAAAATCATAGCATGAGCTGATGGGTATGGAGAGTGCAGGCATAGATATGCATGGCGGGAAAGTTTCAGCCTGCTTGAAGTAAGGGAACGAGGGCAGGCCGGAAACTTATGGACCTTACTATGTATTTTGTTTTTTTCTAGCAATTTTTAATATAATACCTAATAAACAAAAAATAGTTATCACTAAATATAGCCTTTAGTTATCCCTTGGAACTTGTGTGGATAACTTAAATCCTTACGATACTTTCCAACAGAATTTTCTCTACGTATGTGTAGGATTTATTTAATGCTCAAACTTTTTTTTTAAAATAAATTTATTATTTATTGGTTTCAATAACGAATCATTTTAATCAACCAAGAAAAACAAATTATAACCCTCTCAAAATTTGAGGTTTTACGTTTCAAGATATGTAATATCCAAATATCAAATTTAAAAAAGAATCCATACACTGGCCTAATCTCTGAGACTAATGGGCCGATTTTTTTAATTCTATTAGACTTTACTTCTACAAAATAAGCCTTGTTTCCATGTTTCAAAACTGAACATATAAAAACATTAAGAATTTAAAATAGATAATCATTTATAAAAGTAAATACTAATAGCTACAGCAATAGGATCCTTTTAAAGCCATTTTCAAATAATTCAAGGATAAAAAGAACTATTGCAATACAATTAATTATTTTAACCATTTATTATAATTTATATCCAAATAAATATATTAATAAATAATTTCTGTATTTTCTACTATTTTTATTGTTTTTCTGATTCTTTAATTTTTGAGTTTTGTTGACATTCATTTTATTAATTTTCTTAATTTTTTAGACAAAATGAATCAGAGATTTTATACCGTCATAACTCGGTCATTTATAAAGATAGAGGGAAAATGTAAAGTGTTTTAGAATCAGTATACCAAGACCTTTAATTTTATTTTTGTTAACGATTAATTGATAGGTAATAAAATTTCCTACAAAACAAGAAAAAAAATCATCGAAATCAGACCAGTATTTGCTGATATATAGCATATTGAACTTTATAGACTACCCTCCTTGGTGATACAGGCCAGCGCGAATCATGGCCTCCTTCCTGGTATCAATAGCAGACTCCCAGCTTTCTCGCATCTCTCTCCAATTCATCCTTCCTTGGATCCACCCTCCACTTCTACCTGCTTCTTGGTCTTCCCCTTTTTCTTACTCCTCTGTACCATTTTACCTTACATTCTGATTGCATGCCCTGCCTATCTTAGGCTACTTGCTTTGATATAGTTTCTTTTGAATACTCCCAATAGACGGTAATCATTTAGGGACAAACACCAAGTATCTGTTCCATTGATCACTACCGGTCTTATAAGAGATATATATAATTTTAATTTCTTTGCTTTAGACAAAAGTTGAAACTTCAGAAGTTTCAGGTTTGCATAGTAGACTCTATTACCAGCCATTATTCTGCTGTTAATTTCTTTATTGAACTTCATAGACATGCCTTATGAACTATTCTGTTCTGCACATGTTCCTATGGAAACCAGTTCATCTTTCATTAGTTATTTTATAACTCGAAAACATTATATTCCCCGGAACATTTCTAAAGCTCATTTTCAGAGATAACTTAATTTTCTGGATTCTAAACCACAATGATAAGGAAATTTGTGTGAATTGACATATCAGATATTTTCGAAATATAACTATTTAGAAATAATAGTAGTAATAGTTTGAAGTGTTTTTCTATTTTTGGTAGAGTGCAACATTAATCTTTGCTTGCAACAATTAATTTTCAAAAACAGATAACTGAATATTTTACAGATGTAATGGTAACACACAAATTTTAAGAATGGCATTATTCATGACAGCAAGTTGGGAAAGAATTAAAAAAAATAGGTGACAGTATTTATAAATAGATACTGATTCATATATTGATAGATCTTCATAGGCAGTATAATTATACAGTAACCTAAAATTTAAATAAAATAGATTGTTTGATGGTAAATGAACATTTTTTTTCCCTATAATTATAGATCACATACTATACTAAAAATGGAGAAATACACCAAAATATCATTTAAAATTAAAAACATTATTTTAAGAATAATACTGGTAATTATAAATGTAAATGGAATAATTCTAACAAAATTTTATTTAAAAAAAAAACAATGAATCATTTAATAAAAAGAAGTGATTTTTACTATCTCATTATGGGTAAATCAACAATCTGTAATAACTGGGCATATAAAATAAGATAGAACTCAAGGACAAATAAACAGTAACAAAACAAATTCAACTGAGGTGCTGATAAGTATAGTGTTTAAAGAGATAAAACAAATAAAGTGGTTCATTTGATCTAATTGTTGACCTAGAATTGAGGGACAACATGCTGTTTCAAGAGAAGAAAAAAAAATATATTAATTCTGAACTTGTTCTTATTACATATCTTATTCATTAAATCAATGAATGATACTATAAGATAGTGAATAGTTTACAGAGTGAAAAATAAAAATTTGTGCGAAACAAATATGATACAGACTAAATTTAAGAAGAAAATACCAAAAATTATTATTTCTGGAGAAGGTAATTTTTTAAATATGTATTTAACAATCTTTGATAACAGACATAACAATGATACTTAAGTTAAAAAAATATGGAACTAAGGATTATTAGATTATATTTCTATGTTAACAAGGAATAAGTTGGTAAGTCGAAAAATGGTGCTCCTGAATTACGTTTATTGTGATTTCTTCTAAATTTTCTATAAACTGTGAAGAATGTAGAAACTCACAGCTCTCCTCTGAGATTCAAAGCTTCAAAGGTTAGATTCAAAACCTCAAAAAGATTCAAAGCTGTCAGGTAACAACTTCTTTACAGTATGCAGAAGGCTTAGAAGACGATCGTAATACACATAACTCGAGAGGACCATTTTTCGACATATCAACTTATTCCCTGCGCCCATAGATCTAAATTTGAATTCCCTTATATCAAAAGGAATAAATTAAATTTATGTTGATAACTTGTATCAAAATAAAGAAGGGAAATTTACAACCAAGTAAAATTACATACCTTTTTGTTTGATCGTTTTGTATATAATGGCAGTGCTAAATTTTCAATATCGCATTGGCTAGCTCCAACTGCCACTGCTGTATAGGAACCTCTAGTGTAAGGTTCACGGTGCCAGTGGGTACTACACAAAAGAAATATGAATTATACTAAATATGTAATCAGGATAATATGACATTAAACAAACCAAATCAATAAAATAATAGTTTATATTCATGAATTTTATATATACTCACCAAACACAAACCTTAGGTTTGGGAACATAAGGATCATTCAGAAATTTTCTTAATACATCTGTACAAGTATCAGCAATAGTATCTTGAGAAAGTGTTTCAGCATACTCTGCCTCTTTCCCTGATATCCATCCCAAGAGTACAGTTTCAGTAACTTTGGAAAAAGAAAAAATCTTTTTCTGCCAGGTTTTAGATATATCATCTACAAGTGTAGTTAACAGAATTAGGTTAATTTAAAAAAAAAAACTATGTAATAGATATCTATATTAGACCATTTCTATTTACCATCTTTCTGAGGGTCTGCCTCCCATAAAAACATTACTTCTGAAACATCAGGAGGCAAAAATGGTCTTTCATAAACAAGAAATACTTTATTAACAGTTCCAAATGAAAGTCTTTCAATCGATTCTTGTTTGAACAAAGGAAGAGGTGGTGAAAATAACTTTGTACTATTATCCTTTAATACTCCAAGGGGTATTGTACAAATTACATGATCAGCTAAAAATGCTTTGCCATTTTCACAAATAACTTCTACTGGATATTCTATCTTGTCCTTAATTATTGGCTTTAATAAATCAACACTTTCTTCATTGATACATTCTTTATCATTAATTTCAGAACCTATTACAGTCCGTTCAGAGTCATCAGAAGTTTCATCACTTAAATCACTATACCAGTTTTCACCACTTGACCACTTAATACATGAAACAACATGCTCTTTTAAAATATTTTCAGCTGGAATATGCTTCGTAGCAGGACCTAAGATGCTGCTGTATCCTGACGGTAATGTTATATTTCCACCTTGAAGTTCTGTATAACTTCCTAATTCTAATAAATCGATATCGGACATTGAATCACAACCACTAATACAAGTTTCTCGTTTTAAAAGGCAATCAAAAATCAATCTTTTAACATGTCTTTCTTCGGAATCATTTAGTTTTTCAAGATAAAGTTCTATTTCAAGTTCAATGTGTTCACCTACACTTTCTATACCCTCTGGTGGTAAATACTGACAGAGAAAATATTCTTCACATCTTCGTAAAAAACACATATAAGCTTCATAAATTTCCTGTGAAACATTTTTTAAAAATAAATTGTTTAGGTAGGTAAATTTTATAGAAAACTAATATCATGACCACTGACCTGTAATAACTGAGATGATACTTGATTTCCATCTTCAGTTGCGGCAATGACTTTATGAGGTTTCGGCACATGTACAATGTCAATAAGATTATTAACAAGTGCCATTTCATACATGGGATTGCCTAGAATTCCATGAATCCAGTTGGCACCTAATTCTAGTTTACACCCATCTGAAACATCATTCCTGGCATATGTAGGGCTAAATCCAGTACACATAAATACTAACATTAACGTACTTTCCATTAAACGAAAAATACTATAAATCTGTGATGATTCACTATTAACTTCATGAAAAATTCATAATAGTTACCTGGTTCAATGGAAACTATTCTGCCACCTATACGCTTACGTGCTTCAAGTAATATAAAATCAGTCATGTTATTTTTCGCTAAAAGGCTAGCGGCTGATAGCCCAGCCATACCACCACCTACAATGATCACTTTACATTTTCGAATGTCTGATTCTTCTTTATCCATACCGAAATAATTCCATTCCAATCTTCAAATATAACCGTTGAAAGGTTACAGTTTTTTGAAAAGTAAAAGCCCTTCCAACTATCGATGATTATAAATAACATTTACGTTTGAAAGTTAAGAGCTAATGGTTTACTATCATTGATTTTCATAAGTTTGAAAAGTGATGCTAAATAGTCTAGTCTTCCGTTGAAATCAAATAGTTGTGAAGGTTAAAATTTTATTTTACGTGAAAGAAATTTATCCAATATCGATTTTAGGGGCGAAGGTTTGATATCAATTTTTCTTTGCAGAATAACCTGCTGCGGTGCGATAGTGTAGTTTGTCAACATGTGATAGGATCATCGTTTACATTAGTTTGATCTGTCAAAATGTGATAGTTTTCTATTATAATGGTCTTTACTGCTAGTTACTTTTTAAAAATATTATTTCTCCCTAGTTTTAAATTGAAGTTGGACTACAAGAAGAAAGATTTATAAACCTCAAACCACTTAGTAGAACACCAATTTTGTCATTAGTGGCCATGGCTGATAGTGAACCAACTGTTGAAAAAAGAATTAAATTTAGGTCCATATCTACTACTGCAGACCCAAATTATGCCTTAAATAGAGTAGAAGATATCTATTTGCCTCGACCTAGATCAAAGTCAGAACAAAAGTGTAAATTAAAAAAAGAAGAAGAGTTTGAAGGTATAAATGTAAACTATTTAAAAAAACTACTTGTCATTGAGAACCTATTTTATGTTGATTTTTACTCCTTAGATGAAATTCAGCCATCATTATGGGCATTTCTCGGGACTGAACTGCGACGTAGTTATGCTCTCGAACATGATGAAGAACATTATCATGCCCGAAGAGAAAAAGTTTATTCTTTCATGAAAATTCCAAGAGAAGTGGAAAAATTTATGAGTTATGGTTTTATGCAGGTTTGTGCACAATATTTGTGTTTATTATTGATGGTGTTAAAAAAAAAATCTCAGATTTGAATAACATTCTAGTGTGCTGATTCCTTCATGTTTGTATACACCTTTTTGCCAATGCGTTTGGTCTTGGCGTTATGGGGACTTATTACTAGGCCTTTTAAATCAAGGACTAGGTAATTTATTTCTTTCTGTATATTAAATAGTGTTCTTGACCAAAATGTTTATTTTTTTTTTTTTTTAGGAGAAATCAATCGCTTTTAAATCCAGCCGAAATTTGTGATTTGCTAAAGGGTGCTATTCTAATTATATGTAGCTATGGAATGACATATGTGGATACATCCATAATGTATCATCTCATTAAAAGTCAATCCATAATTAAACTCTATATATTTTACAATATGCTTGAGGTTTGCTATTATTAATTTCTTATTACAAAAAATAGCTAGAAGAAAAATTTATTGTTAATTTAATTGTTGGTATCATGATTAAAGGTTGCAGATAGATTATTTTCTGCTTTTGGTCAAGATGTCATTGATGCATTATATTGGACATCAACTGAACCTCGAGATAGGAAAAGAGAGCACCTAGGCACAATACCTCATTTATGTTTTGCTTTAGTTTATGTTTGTATCCTTTAAGTTTTTAATTTTTATCAAATGTTTTTATTTTTTTTTCTATTTTCTTATTTTTATAAAACTCTAGTATACCAGCTTCTAAACCCACAACATACCAAACAATCTCAATAATCAACACTGGTGTCGACCTGCTATTTGAAATATTTCAATAGGTTATTAAGATAAGCATGCCTCCTGCCTATTCCCTGCATTCAGCTCTCCTATCTCAGAACCCCCCTTTCCCTTACTATTTCATTATTATGTTGTTTTCAATTCCTGCTATTTCCAATATATTATGTAATTCATGTTGACTTCGTTTATTTGTTTTTTTTTAGTTTCACTCTTATAGATTTTATATTTATATTATAGATTTTATTATTCTGTTTGTTTCATTACTACAGTTTGGAATTGTATGCTTTATTAAATTAAACACAATTATTATTAGTCCAACCTTTGCTGATAAGGACTTTTTTGAAAGTCATTTTACCTCTTGAGCAAGCTTAAATCGGCAGCGGTGATCTGCTTGAAGACAAAAAAAATGACAATTTAAAAAATGTTAAAAACAGTTCATGATAACTTTGCACAAATCATTGCTAAGCTCACTTAAGGTTGTAAGAAGTTTTGGTACAACTTTACAATCGGGACTCATTATAAGTGCCCGCTGCCGAAGTTAACTGGATGTTGCCGCACTAACACTCTCCATTTGTGATAACTAACTGCTTTGTATTCAATTGTAATATTTGTATTCATTGGAATTATTAAAATTATTGGTGCTTTGATTAGATATTATTAAAAATTATTAGTTCTGTCGACTTCCAGTGGTCTGGGGAAGCTGTACTAATTTAAGTACAGCAGTAAAGCAGTAATAATTTAAATTATGCTAAGGACCAAAACTCAACTGAAAAGGATTTTTTGGGGGTTAGTATATCTCTTGAGCAGGTGGAAACCGACAGATCTGATGTTATTAAAGCTGTAATAATTGAAATTATGCTAAAGCCCCGACCTCAACAGAAAAGGATCCGTTGGGGTTTTGTTTGTCTCTTGAGCGAATGTAGTGAGTGGATGTCAACAGCACTAATAGTTTTAAATAATATCAAGTCAAAGTAGTTTTAATTTTAATGATTCCAATCAATATGAATGCTATAATTGAATACAAAGCAGTTAGTTATCACTAATGGGGCTAGAGAGTGCTAGTTCGGTGGCCTTTGGGTAACTTCGGCAACAGGATAATGCGTCCCGATTGTAAAGTTGTACCGAAGTTTTTGTCGGTAGAGCTGAAACGATAACTATTGGGTTTATTTTATTTCTTGTGGAAATAATCCTTAACCATCCCTATCAACAAATGATAATGTTATAAGGAGGTTAAATTAAAGTTTCCCTTTGAAAAAAAGCATTAATTATTATCAAAAGGTTTAAATAAATGAATGGCAGAGCAACTTGTTGCAATTGTTGATTAGCTGCATTTTTTTCTGATTATTATTGTTCTTTATAGCATCTATGTAATGAACTTTGGCTTACTTAGGTAGTTAGGAGACTAACTCCTTGCTGCACAGTGGCCTTTTATGACCTATGTCTTGCTATGATTATTTCATTTTAGGCAGTTTCCTCAATTTTATTATTTTTTCTTATTTTAGTGATGGTGGTGTTTTTTAACCTTTAGTTGATATAGTTTCATACAATTATCTATAATAAATTGAAGATAATCTTCAAGGTATATTTTTTGTAATGCTATAGAGTTTGTTTTATAAAACAAATTAGAATTTTTTGGTCTTCAGATATTGAGTTGTATTTTGTTCATTCTGCACAAAACTGCAAGCTGTGAAGCATTTGGAGCCTGGTAATCTTAGAAGACTTTTTCAGAAGGTATTACTTTCTTGGCAATTCATATTATTTATACGTATTCAAGTATAAATGAGAATTTGATTTTTGGAATTTATTAACATAAGTAAAGGCTAATAATAATAAGTAATGGCTAACCAAATGTTCTTTTATTATCTCTTCAATGTAAAAAGAATGGGGTGTTTGTTGAGCCATTTACAAACCAAACTCTCAACCTCCAAATCTGCTTGCTTTCTAGAATGTAATGGTGGAACCAAGTCACTATGAATGTTTCTTTGTTCTTCTTGAATGTCTTTATCGATTTAGAAAACAATTTAATTGGTGGTGAAGCGGCAGTCTCCTTCAATCAGACGACGAACAGCTTCAATATGGTTTCCTGTCAAACTTATCTTTGCCCGGCAATCTTGGTGTCATTTTTCTCTCTTTCTGGTCCTTCAGAGAAAGTTTTGTGCCAATGAAACACTCTTGCCTGTGAAAGGGTGTTTTTACTATACTGCCCACAATCTCTACTAAATATCAGCAGGGCGGATGCCTTCTCACATCAAAAACTCAATTATTATGTCTTGTGCAGCTGACGTTGGTCCTTCTTTCTCACTCAATTTTGTTACTGCTCCTGTACTTGTTAGGATGCTGGGCCAATGGTTACTCTCTGCTCTCATAGTTCTCCTGTACTGTTCTACCCAAAACCCAAGTCACCCACTCTCATGCTGGACTGCCAGATCGTTCTCATTTACATTTGAATGGCCCTCATACTTGGCTAGTAATTATTCACATAATGAAGTGAATTACTTTAAGATGTAGTAATTCTTCTGGATTATGTCAATTCAGATTTCTTTTTTTCAAAATAAATTTCCTGAAATGGAAATGGAGAACGTAACTGATTTTTATCATTAGAAAAGGATTAATTATTTTTTTTTTATTCAAATGCATTGTAGTAGTGTGGTGGGTAAATTATGTATTTAGTTAGTTTGAATTCTTGTTGATATTTGAAACCATAAGTGTGGACAAAGGTAGAACTATAGACTAGGGGTGCATTATCACTTGTTCATTCCGAGGTCACCCGAACGTTGCCGGACTAGCACACTCTAGCATCATTTGTGCTAACAAACTGCTTTGCATTCAATTGTAACATGCGTATTCATTGGAATTATTAAAATTGTTCCTGCTTTAATTGGATATTATTTAAAATTACTAGTGCTGTCGACTTCCGGTGATCTGGGCAAATTTTTATAATAATTTAAAGAAGTGATATTTTAAATTACGGTAAGGACCCGACCTCAACTGAAAAGGAACTTTTGGAGTTTATTTATCTCTTGAGCGGGCGGAAGTTGGCAGCTGTGATCTAATTAAAGCAGTAATAATTGAAGTTTCGGTTAGGCCCCGATTTCAACTGAAAAGGATCCGTTGATGTTTTGTTTAGTTCTTGGGCGAACGTAATGAGCGGAAGTCTACAGCACTAGTAATTTTAAATAATATCTAATTAAAGCAGGAACAATTTTAATGATTCCAATGAATACGAATGTTACAATTGAATGCGAAGCAGTTAGTTAGCACAAATGATGCTAGAGTGTGCTAGTCCGGCAACCTCGGGTGACCTCGGAAAGAACAAGTGATAACGCGCCCTTAGTCTATAGTTGTGCATGGATAAAAATGTTTGATATCTAAATTTTTTTTTTTTGTTATTCTGGAGGACCTCTTAGAAATTTTTTTTGGGATCAAAGATAATTATTTTTGAAATGTAATAATATAAAACATAAAAATTTAAATTTGATTTAGAAGATATTGAATGAAATACTTGAGAAAAAAAAGTAAACGTTTTCAAACTTCTTGATTAGATTTAAATAGTAAATTATTAGTTTAAATCTTGCTTCAGGCAACATTTATGGTTCCTTATTTTTATTGTAATTTTTTATAATATCGGAAAATAGGGCTCCCTAACTGTTTCCTTATCCGTGCTTGGCGTAGACTCTGTTTCTGAAGATGAGACCTTTGATTTTTGGAAAACAGTTTGTAGTTGCTAATCATAATTAGTCTCAACAAATGTCTTGTTAGTTTTAGTTAAAATCAAATCATTTCTGTTGAATTTCACATGATGGTTAGACCTTTTTTATAAAATTAATTTCTTATAAATGGGGAACCGTATATATGTAAAAATTCTATTTATAGTTTATGTGAAAGAATGCAAGTTATTTCAGCTGTAACCCACCATTAAACATTTTAGTGTTTGTTGCCTAAAGTGAAAAGCCATCTGGCCAAGCGCATTGTTTAAGTGGTGTGGATATAATCCTACCTGGGTCAGCCAAACTGAAATCAAATGAATCATGGTATTTCCACTCACATTAGTAAAGACTGGCAACCTCTCCATTGCAAGTGGTTGACAAAAAGGATCAACAAGTTCACCTCTCAGGTTTGTTCCCCAGGACCAGTAGTGTAATAGGTAATAGAATAATTTACTACTTGCTCTTAGCATTATTTTTATATATTTATATTTTTTTTTTCAACTTTAAATTTATATTGTTTTTCTTAATGACAAAAGATAGTTCTTCATGCATTGTTAGTTTTGTGTCAAGCTACAACACTAAACGTAGCCATCAACTCAAGTAACAAAGCACTCCTTACGATAATGATGTCAAATAATGTAAGTGTATAAAATTTTACTATGTTTACTTTGAATTTTTGTGTATATTTATATTTCGCATAATTTGTAATTAATGGGGTGAGTCATGAAAAATGATCGATTTTGTTTACTTTGACATTTTAATCCACTGATCGGCAGAAATTTGAAAGGACTGTGAGTAGATAGTTCCAGAAATAACTCTTGAGAATTGAGAGTGGTTCCATTTTATTCAGCGTGAATAAAACTATTAAAATATGGTCATTTAACCACTTTTTTACTAATACGATATGCTGTTTTATAAACTACTGATAGAACCAAATATAAAACCATAAAGTAAGCAACTTCAAATACAGCTCAGAATGTACTCATCGCACTACCTAGTGCGAAGACTAGAAGATTCTGATCATTTGTATAAATTTCTATCAATATTTGTATGAATAGAACTAAACAACTTGTTTTAACATATTTTGAAACAATAAAAAAAGATTAAAGATCAAATATGTAATATATATATATATATATATATATATATATATATATATATATATATATATATATATATATATATATAATTGTACCATGAAGTAAAGTTTTATTTAATATGTATTGATATTATTAAATATTATCGTTATAGAATTTAAACAGACCAGGTGCGAACAAAAGAAATAAGGGACGAGCAGGTAGAGAAGGGTAACTGACAGGCGATGACAGATGTCACCACATAAGTGATAAGGGATAAGTTAATTTAAAAACCCTACTGAGAAGTTAACATTGTAACAATGCCAAAAGCTGGAACATCTAATCAATTTTAAGAACTGGTCCCCTTAGGCTTGGCTGGCCTCGAGGAAAAAGTGGAAAAGGTATGATTAAATTATACCAGTTGGATAATGGTTCACAGATACCGGCTGTCAGGACAAGGGGTGGAGCCATCCGATGAAATCCCAGAATTTCCTCCCTCTATAAAACTAGTCGGCCAATGAACATCGTTTTCGACCCCCTCTTAGGAAAAATAAGAGAGAAAGGGGGAAAGAAGCAAAGAGGTGAAAAGGAGGGACTTAGGAATTGATCGAGGCTGAGAGAGGACTTCTAGACTGGGCTTGGCTGAACGCTGACCTCGCCGGACTCAAGGGCGGAACAACGAGACTCTGAAGATGAGAAATGCGTTCTGGCTCCATGACTGAAGATATGTGGGGGAACCCGAGGGAGAGATGCTGAGGAACCATCAACACCAATTAGTACAGATAAGAGTTTTATGTTAAAACAATTAATGGCTAAGTCTAGGCTGAATCATTCCATGGTTAACTTTTTATTGTAATAGTTTGTTATTTTAATTTTGAATAATAAAGATAAATGTTAGCAAGGAGGTAGTTCTTTAGTAACCATGTCCATATTTAATTCGAATATATTTCATTAAGATAGCAGTAACTTTGATTAACATTAGTATTAAACTTAAAAGTAGGAACATTATCTTGGTTAATTATAAAATAATGGTAACCACAAACCAGGCCTTTGGAAAGGTACCCAATTTAGAGGACAAGGTAAGAAATTCAAAAGTATTCATAAGCTTACTGAATTTTGGGATAATCATCTTCAATGATTGCCCAATGGCATCCCTATATATAGATAGACTAATGTATTAGAGCTATATAGATATCAAGCTCAACTCAAACTAGAAACATAGCATAAATAAATGGCATCCCTTAATAAATAAATAAAGCATAAATAAATGGCAAAATAAATGGACTTAGTTTAGTAATTATCCAGTTTAGTAATTAACCATTATAAAATTAATTAATTTAATTAGTTACTGATTGTTTTAACATTAATTAACATGATATGATATTAATATGATTACAAAGATCAATGTGATTACAAATAGATGGAATGATTCAGATGGACTAGGTTACCTATTATTCTTAATTTCCCAATTTGATAAATATGCTTGCAGGTAGTTGGTTATCTATGTTGATTCTATTCTTTATTCTTAATTTTCGCATATATTGGGTATATGATCAATGTCCGCGTAACAATTTGATATTGGAGTCACGAAAATTCTTTCATTTTCTCTTTACTTCGGTACCTCATTGCAGTTAGACTGTCCCAGTACTTCCTTTTAATTTCATATTCCGTGAATTCCGTCTCCGAAAATTCATTACAGCTTCACCATGACCGACAGAAGGACGCGTTCGGCTACAAGAGCATTAAGAGAAGGGGAAGCAGATACACGTGATTCCGAATATGCAGAAAGAGAAGATATAACAGAGAAGTCTATAGGTACAGACGAAGAAGTGGAGGCAGCAGAAATCATGGAGGGCAGACCAAAATTAACAACAGTAGAGAGGCCAGAAAACACGAACCTCCTAATGGAAATACTTAGAAAAATGGAAGAAAATGCAAGGGAAACAGATGAAAATATTCGAGAAATGAAGAAGACTATGGAAGAGAGTATAAAGAAGACCATGAATGAAAATGCAAGGAAATTGGAGAAACAGATAGATGGATTTATTGCAAGAGTGACGGAATATACAAACGAAACAGAAGAAAAACATATTAAAAATATAGAAAGTCAAATAAAAGATAATGAAAACGAATACCAAATTGAAGATCATGTAGGCCCACTTGTTGAAGAAAACAATAAAATAGACCTCTTCGAGGAAACAACCTTTCTGAAGAGAGTATAAAGGTTGAAGACGCCAGAGAACTTACAGAAGAAAAAGAGATAGCAGGTGAAGAAGATCCTAAGTTCAAAGATGACCCCGAGGAATCTCTTAATATTAAGGAAGCCCATCAGATAGAAGTCCAAGAAGAGATGAGTCACCCAAGTCCCAACACGTCTAATATAACGGAAGTCATACCACCACTTATCTTAAGTTCACCCCTTATTATAAATAAAAATTTAGAGAGAGCTCTACAATCAAAATTATGTCATCATATAATAAGCGGTCGGCATATGAGAATCCCGAGGAAGGTGACAAATATAAATAAGAAAAAAGGGCTGAAGAAAATTAAAATAAATATAGGAGAGAGTAAAAGGCCAAGACACTTGTTGTTTAGGAGCAAGCGGTTGCTGGCAGATACCAGAAACTACCTCAGGGGAATGGTTAAGAAAAAACTATGACTTTCACACTGGCTGGAATACGGGGCGCTTAACAAAACAAGATTTGGACTATGGACTTCGAAAGGAAACTTACTAAAATATTTAATAGCCGATGCAATAGTCTTAATAATATTAAAATGTAAAAAATTACCCAGATTAATTGATTGAGAATACCAGATTTTAATTGATAATTAAAAATTAAGATAAATAAAAGTAAAGGTAATAAAAGCATTTTATGAAGAGGAATATGGCTGAATACTAAGTCATCATTATATCAATTTTAGTTTAATCCATTTGTTTTATATGATAGGCCGGGTTAAGAAAAGAAAAACCCATAGTTTGGTTTTTAAAGCCGAATGCAGCCATGGAGTAAGGAGTTTACCACCACGAATGAGTACCCCAAGGAAGAATCACCTAAAGAATGTCTGTATAAAGGTTAAATTATTTTTGAGAAGAATTCTGAAGTTGAAGTAGAAAAAACTCTTATTTCAGGCCTTAAAAAAAAAAATGCTTTAAAAGTGATAGTTACTTTTTAACTGGATGCAAATATTCAGTTAATGACACTTTACTTTTATTTCAACCAAATATGTCATAAATTAACAATTAATTTTAACTTTTATTTAAAAATTAACCTTTAAGGAAAAACTTTGAAGAGGTTCAAAATGGTGTTGCAAAAATTTTCTGTTCTAAATCCAAACCGTGGTATTGTGAAGGACAGATTGTCTCAAGTTGGCAACTAGCCATAGAACAAAATTGTATATATTTCAAATATTTAAAAAGAATTGTGTTAAAATAAAATTATTTTTAAATTAGCAAGAAAAACATAAATTTTTTATGTCCCATCCCATTATTTATGATATTTTGTGAGGATTTTTATTTTACATTTTTTTTAACTAACTCATTATTATCTTCTTTATCAATAATTTCATTTGCTTACTCTATCGGGTTATTAAATGCTCTGAGTCTATATCACAAGTGGCAGAAACTCATATTCTATTACAAAATTTTGTTTGATTTTTTATAGTCTTTAAAGTTTTATTATTAATATTTTTTAGTTTGTGGAACTGAAAGGAAGTGTTTTCAAAAAATTTGACAAGAATAATTTATTTCAAGTATCTTGTAGTGATGTGAGAGAAAGATTTCATCTTTTCATTCTTTTATTTATTGTTGTTCTTCAAACTATGAAGGAATACGCTTGGAAAGAAGGTTAGTTAATATATGTGTATATATATATATATATATATATATATATATACATATATACTGTTAAAATATTTGCTTTTTTGTTTTGGAATATTTCTTTTTTAATTTATTATTTTAAATTTAAGTTAATAATGAGAATCTTGAATAAATATAAATTGTTTGGTTATTGTTTCTAAATTAACTGATAGAAAATTCAATGGGAAACAATCAATTTATTAACCATGAAATAAAAATTATGAAAGTTTAATGACCAAAAGATTTTAGAAACTGATTTATAGAAACGTATTAAAATGATAAGTTTTTACAAATTAAAATGGATCGGTTAATTTATGTGGAATATTCGAAAAAGGACAAAATAAAATTATACATATCTTAATTCTAAAAACAAAATATTTAATTCATTTATTTAATCCCTCCCTGTTGTCCTCCATCAGGCTTTTATGCGCAAGGGTATGCGGATGATATTGTTATCATAATTGGAGGCAAGTATCAGATCATACTCTCTGATCTCAAATCAGTAACAGACATATTGGTGGAGTGGTGTAAAAATAATGGTCTCAACATCAACCCATAGAAGGTCAATGTCTGCATTTTCAAAGAAAAGGAATGTGGCAATGAGACTATCAACAGTGGATAGGATCCAGTTTAGTCTGAGTAAGATGGTAAAATACCTGGGAATTACACTGGATCACAGATTAAACTGGCATAAACATGTGGAAAACACGACAAATAAAGCTCTCTGGGCCTACAAAGGTGCGGTGGGCAAAACCTATCATGGTCTACTGGTTGCACACAACAGCCATTAGACCTATGGTATCTTATGCAGCTTTGCTATGGTGTCGTAAGGTGAAGGAGGGTGAATCAATAAATAAGCTGGAAAAGCTACAAAGATTGGCCTGTTTGATGATACTAGGTGCTATGAGAATTACTCCAATGGCTGCTATGGAGGTAATGCTTGGACTATTAACACTATACTTGGAGATCAAAGTACATGCCCTTAACACTATGCATAGGCTTGTAAAACAGGATACAACTTCCTCTATTCTCGCTTGGGCTGGACATTGGGAATTGTCACAATAGTCTGTAGTTGACAGAATACTTGCTATGCATTCTGATATTCAAAGCCGTAAGTTCATAGATACTAAATATAGTGTCTTTATCGTTAAAATGAGCAGCAGATACCTAATAATGGTATAAACTGCTACACAGACGTCTCTCTCGTATCCGTAGCAGGAATTTAGAGAAAAGATAAAACACTAGATGGAATTTCAATTCCACCAGGCAAATACACAACAGTATTTCAATGTGAAGTACTCTTCATTAATTACGGTGCCTTCAGGCTGCTAGAAGGGTGGCTGAACTATAAGAAAATCAATTTCCATACCGATAGCCAGGCATCAATTGATAGTCACTAAATGACTAGACAACTTGATCAAAGGTTGTCTGTTACTGCAATGCAGCCCTAAACAGCCTTGCCCAAAACAACAGCATAACTGTTGAGTGGATACCGTATCACTCAGATATACAATCAGGCAACAAAGAAGCTGATAAATTGGCCAGGCAAGGTTTGGAGTGTATTCCAACCTGTCTGTGGTATAAGCTTGAGTTATGCCTAGAGGAGGATTGAGGTGACTTATAAGATCAGGACCAAACAACATTGGCAACTAAATAAACGATTTCACTTAAAATTGTTTCTGAACAGTCCTTGTTCCAACAGGGAAGCTGGACAGGGACTCCCTTAGAATTGCAGTGATCTATACTGGGCACTGTAAACTAAATAGACATATGTTCACACTCAAGTTGACGGGATCACCTTTATGTTGATTTTGTCACTCTGAAGATGATACAGCACATCACATTATCTACTTGTGCAGCAAGTTCTCAAGACTGAGGTTCTTGTTGTTTGGTTTGGACCTCATAACAAACCCAAAGCTCTGTGAGCTCATGTATCCTACAAATCTTTTGAGATTTGTGGATTCATCGATTGATCAAACCTAAATTGAATGTATATTTTTGATGGCCTCAAATTGGCTTACACCTTTTAAAGTCAACAAAATGTGAAAATCCTACATTTATAAAATATTAAATATGGGTTTTCAATTGAATCAAACCAATTTTTTAATGAAAGTTTTATATATAAAATATGTCAAAAATATAAAATAAAAAGGCTTTATTTCAATATTTCTTCAGGTAATACCATTTAAATTACAACTTTATATTAATATGTGCCATTTTTAATTTGTTTTGTTTTGTTTCTATTCTTTGGGATGATTTCTATAAAATAATAATAATAAAATATTTAAATGTAGAAGGAAATGTATCAAAATAAGGATTTATTTTAAAAATACCTACCTGAATGACTGTCCGATTCTAAGGTTGCACTATCCATTTTGAATATTATATAATTTTTAGAGGTAATCATACTTATTTACTTCAAGTTAAGTGCACAAATAGAACACACTACTAAGTTTTCTACTCTACAATAAACGGAGGAAGCACCAAAATTCCTGTAAACGAACAACTAATTTTTATGTCATTAATAGTGTTGCCACACATATAAAAATGAAGTAGAGAATTTATGTAGTTTAATTTTTGAACTAAATATTATGTTTTTTTCATAAAGTGGACCTATACCACTTTCAAAGTATTTTTATTTGTAATTTCACTAACTTCATAAATTTATTGAATAATCAATAGTTGACCGTAGAACTTATGAAGGAATGAGATGCCCCGGGAGGCGTTCAAAAAGTGGAACACAAATAGTAAAAACTATTTATTAAGCATCCAACGTTTCAACCCACTTTGCAGGTCTTCTTCAGGGCTTGAAGCTCCAAGGGAGGAAGAATGATATTCTTCCTCCATATTATTCCATTCTTCCTCCCTCGTAGCTTCAAGCCCTGAAGAAGATCTGCAAAGTAGGTCGAAACGTCAGATCCTTAATAAATAGTTTTTACTATTTGTGTTCCACTTTTTGACCACCTCCCGGACCATTTTATTCCTACATAAATTTATATTGACAGAATGATGACAATTTTTTGGGGGGAACTGTTTATAGATAAAAAGTTCTAGCAGAATACATTTATTGTTATCATTAAAAAGCGTTTTGTCAAAAATGAACTTGCACCACTTGTAAAGAAAACGGCTCATTTAATGATACTCTTTTAATGTTTTTATCCTTACCAATTTTATTATTACATCTTTTATATATATGTATGAACATGAAATTTTTTTTTTTTAAATGCTCAAATACCAAGTTGTTTAATAAATTTTCCAATCATCTAATTATAATTAGATGACTGGAAAATTTATTATATTTATAATATTATATTTATATATATATATTATATATTTATATTTATAATTATCTAACATCTCTGGATTGACCCTTCACATCCTCTCAAATATTTATTTGTCTATTACTGAAGTGTGATGAATTTTCTTTTTTAGCAATTAAATTTATCATTTTTACAAGATTTTGCAAACATGAGTCCTTACTTTTTTGTGCACTTAGATACTTAGAGTGCATTGT
Organism: Rhaphigaster nebulosa; assembly: GCA_948150685.1. Classification (NCBI taxonomy): domain Eukaryota; kingdom Metazoa; phylum Arthropoda; class Insecta; order Hemiptera; family Pentatomidae; genus Rhaphigaster; species Rhaphigaster nebulosa. The sequence continues at coordinate 114,250,972 of OX411309.1, read as the reverse complement.
TTTAAGTGAAAACACTGTTTCATTTATAGAATTGAATTACTTCTTTTATAAACAATTTAATAATTTACCCCACTCCTCTCCTTCCAGGTGGCACAATAGATTTTGTATATCTGATTTTGTATAGTCTTCATGACAACAATAAAGTATGGATTGTGAAACAATGCTGTTTTAATATTTATTATTGTTAAAGTCGCTAGTGGAATGATACTGATGGTGACTGAATGTCGAAAGTGTGATTCGCTCAGTAATATGCCTTTCAGAGTGAATCACAGTTTCGACATTCAGCGTCCTTCTAGCAACTGTAGTAATAATGAATATTAATACTGTATTTTTTCACATTCGATACTTTATAGTTATTGCGACGATGTAATAGTCTTGAATCATTTTTTATGCATTTCAGACTTTTATTAATGAATCTTAATTATTTATTTTCAGAAACATTATGGATTTTGGTACCTGATTGTCTTCAGGTACTTGTTTGTGAAATCGTTGTGGACTGGATCAAGCATGCTTTTATCACACGTTTCAATGAGTTACCTGTAGATGTATATAGAGATTATACGCTGTCACTTGCTTATGATGTGTCACAGACTAGGCAAAAGAATGTGAGCCAACAAAATTTATTTGTATGCATTTAGTTTTGTTTAATTTTAGTGAAGGTAAAATTCCTTAGAGTGGGGGTTGCTATAAATGTTTAAATTTAGTTAATCGGTGTCAATTATATGGGTCTTATTATCGCATTTACTACAATATAGCAATGTTAAATATAATGATTTGTAGTCCCTTTTGTTTTGATTCACTCCTTTATATTTTCGCCATTATTAAACTAGATACATGCATAGTAAAATTCATGGATGCTTTAAAAATATTTTATACTTAAATTCTTCTAACTTTTTCTCTAGTTAATAAATATCAAAATATGTCTCAAGGATATTACTGATATCTAATCACCTCATTCTTTTTAATACATCCCTTTATATTGCAACTACTGACAGACATATTTAGATATTAAATATTATAATATTTGTAAAGATTGAATGTTCTTCAACAAATGTATAAATTCAATTTTATCATTTACTTTTTTTTTGTTTTATTCTTTTTGTCTTCTGCATTTATAGTTTGTGAATACTTGGCTGTTTTAATTTTATTTACTCTCAATTTATAAATTTTTTTTAAATGTTAATACTCTGTGTTTATAGCTATTGTTACATTTTGTTTGCAGGCATATTCTGATCGTTCTGATTTGGTGGCACGGAGAATGGGCTTTATACCTTTGCCCCTCGGAGTTGTTATGATAAGAGTTGTGACAACTTGTATCAAGTTTCAGTCTTTAGCCTCCATTTTCTTAGCTTTATTGGCTTGTTGTACACTGTTCAGCATTTGTGTTAACAATAACCTAATCATCTTAATGGTTGCTTGCAAATTGATTGATGCCCATCAGCATCAACAGGTTTGTTTGAAAATTTTCTTTAATTTTCAGCATACTGTTTGTAAATCATCATAAATTTTAGAACTATTCTTTGCTTTAATTGGTTTCTAATTAAAAGATTTTAAAAAAACACAATTTAATTTAAGATGTTTAGCAGACTCTAGCCATGAGAAAATGATGTACTGTGAAAATCATCCTGTATCATCCAAATATCGTATCTCCGCAAGAAAAGTGATAGAACTCAAAAATGTACTATTTGAGAAAAATCAACTTAAATAATACTATAAAACTTGTAAGCTTCTTTTAAATTTATAGCAAGTATTTGCAGCCATAAACAATTTCTGTTTTAATACAAATGTAAAAGAAGCTTATACTATTTCAATTTAAGTTTTATTGTATTGTTTAAGTTGATTTTTCTCAAATTCTGAATTTTTGAGTTGTTTCCCTTTTCTTGTGGATTGCGAATTTATCTCTTCTTTCTTTTTAATTGGATAGTTTTGAATGTAATAATAGACAAGTATATGCTTTATTCTCACTTCCCCTCCCCATCTATATTGAATAATATCCAGTCAACTACCTCATGCACATAAGATAAATTTTTGTTACGTATTATTATAATTATTGTTTTAATTATAAAATCTTATTTTAGGATCATGAGAAAGAGGAAAAAAGTGAGCCATGCTCCAAAGACATAGCTACTAGTCCAACAAGACCAGTTTCTAACTTGAAGCCTCCAGAACATCCTTCAGAAATCACTAATCTTGGCTCTACAGCTATATTTGCTAATTCAACTGTAAGTTTAATTTCAAATATCATTAGTCTTAATTTAATTATTTATGTTTTCTTTTATTTATTACATGCAATAGTTATCCCAGGAAATCACAATTTATTTAATTCTATAATTTTTTTTTTTATCTTTGTTGGTACTTGAAATAGGATCTCAATAAACTGCTAATTGACTGTGTTAAATTAATATTTAAGTTACTTTTAATGGTTATACAATAAGAATAAATTATTTAAAAAAAATATAACTGACAAAGATGTTGGCTTGTGTTACATTCTTGGTTTCTCAATGTAGACTTATATGAACATTCATTATAGTTGGTGATAAAACATGGAAATAATAATATTAATAAACTCTTTATTTATTCGGGGACAAGTCCCTTTAGAATAACAATTACAGGCAATGATAGGTGGGCTTCAGAGCCTTAGAGTAGATGATATAGGAACATATGCGTTAACAGATAATTAAAAAAGAAAAAAAAAAAAAGAAAAGTCAATAAATAAATACAAATGATGAAAATTATAACAAGTCATAATGCAATAACTTCTAGCATATGAAATAGGTATTAATAGTCTAATGGATTACATCTTAAAACAAAAACCACACGAAATTTCGTATGTTTATAAGATATGACAAAATTATAAATGAAGGAACATATTTACAAATGTTGATTGAAATAAGAGAAAATCTATTTACAATGTTTTTTGGAACTGGATGGAAAATAAGTGATTGAATAAGCAGGATTTGAAGATAAAAGTATTGGAGCGATGAATGGAAGGAGGAATGGAATTCCATGTGGATGAGGATCGGACAAGAAAAGATCTGTCGAAAGCTGAGGATCGGACAAGAAAAGATCTGTCAAAAGCTGAGGATCGGTGGACCGCTGTATATAAATCTGAAGGCCGAGAACGGGTATGACGAGAATGAACAGAGGATTTGAATCGAAGAAAGTTGAAAATAAAGGATGGATGGCGGGATTGGATAACTTGGTAGAGAAAAGATGCAAGGATATACTTACGACGGTTGGAAGGGTAAAGCCACTTCAATCCTTCGTAATATAAAATAACGTAAGTAGTTTGTTTAAATAAAGAAAATAACTATCATAAGCTTGAATTGCACCTTATTTTGTCTTAATTTAAAGGTTTTTCCATGTTGAAGAAGAATCTGTGAAAGATATGGCCTGAGTTATGAACAGATAGTGGACTGTACTTTGACTGTTTTATCATTGTATATATTAAAAGAAAAATTATTGTTTATATCCAATTAAGATGACTTAATCTTGCTGTTCAATAAGTCAAACTAGTGTTATATATTTTACTGTACTTAAGTTCTTATAAGTACTTACTGTTCTTATAGCTTGGGTTTTTATTGCACAAATTTTAATTATAACATTTGAAAATTATTATCTTACTTTTCATAATACTTTCTTTATATTTTAGTTATTATATTAATTCATTAATTTTTGCTTAGGTAAGTATGAATGATGTACATTTAAACGAAGAAATGCTGCGAGTTGGTGTGAAATCTCTTGAGAGTATTGGAGAAACTGGATCTGACCATGATATATATCGAAGTGAGCCTAACATTCAGTTACTAGAACCGGATGAACTTGGGCAAGGATTGAAGAGAGCGGAATCAGAACCAAATATACCTTCTATCGGTGACCCTTCTCAGGGCCCACAGTTATAGCTCTTAGTCTAGCATTTTAGCTTTAAAGATCTTTATGATAACAATGAGACTTCTTATGCCGTTCTAGTCTTTAGGCACAAGTATTTTTTAAAGAACAATGTTTATATATCTGTAATAATTGTTTTTGAATATTTAAAGAAAAAAATTTGTGATATATTGCTATTTGATTCGCATAGAACTTTATGGCATCTTTATCACATTCCATAGCCAATGTGACTATTAGAGAATTGCAAAATCCATTTTTAAATGATGCTTAAATATATATATATATATATATATATATATATATATATATATATATATATATATATATATATATATATATATATATATATATATATATATATATATATATATATATATATATATATATATATATATATATATATATATATATATATATATATATATATATATATAAGTGTCTTTGTGCGGGTTCTGCCTTGAATCGTTTTGCGGTATGCTCCCCTTAATCAGGTAAGGGTAGAGCTTAAGGAAAATGCCTAAAATTAATTATGAAAGCATTAAAAATACCAGCAGTTACGATTTGCAATAGTTAACTACTCACTTTATATTTTAAACATTTAAGTAATTTAATTAATTAAAAAGTATTGTTATTTATAATGAAAATAATGAAGTAGTCTTGCATGAAATAATTTTTTACTTGGTTTTGATTATTGAATAAAATATCTAAAGAGTTGTTAAGTTCGTTCCTCCTGATAGAATATTTATTAATCAATTCGAATGAAATAAATGAAAATTTTCTTTTGTTTCTTATTCACTTCCATGTTCATATGCTTTTTTCTGAAAATGCTGATTTCTGGAGGAAGTATTACTCATTGCTGGATTAAAGAGAGCGTACTGTATTACAATCTAATGAAAAATCCTTAATGTGATAAGACAAGTTTAGTGATCTTATGTTTAAATTTGGTATATAAAATAAGAAAATTGATACCTAATAAGACCTGTAGGATTTAAGACGTTCATGTGTGGTCTTAGTTATATCTAACATTTCTTCAACTTGAATTTTTTATTTCATTTCTTTCCTCTCCTACATTAATATAATCCGCATAATATTGCCATGGCCTAGAAGCCATCAATAGTCTTAGTGAAATTATCATTTAATTTATTATTTTCATATTAATTTCTACAAAACATTGCTCATTCCTTCATATGATAGTATATTATAAATAAAACAAAGTTTGGTTGTTTTTTTTTGTCAAACTTTCCATCACCTTAATTACTTCAGATTTATATATCTATAAATATAAATTATTTTAATGGAAAGTTTCACAGGCGTCTGTGAATATATAACCACAACCAATTGCTGTGATTGTTTATAAATACTTTGCTTTAATAATGTTTATATAAGAACACCATTTTCTTTTTTTTCACAACTGATAGGTTTGATTTTTACTTTCAATTATTATTCTGTAGAATATTTTTGTATTAATTTCTTACAATAGCAATTTTTAATGATTTTCTGTTATTAGATTAGTAATCTATTTAGCAATTTTACTGAAATAAGTAGATTCTAGAGATGATTTAATGGGATTGATGAAATAGTTTTCTGTTTTTAACAATTTTTTAAAAATAAATACAGCCTGTACTTCACATTAAAATTTGTGAGATTTGATTGATAACTATATCTTTCAATTCTTTAATTTATGATTTATTATCAACATAGATATTTTGTATCTCAGGTATCTTTAATATTTTAAATTACCTTTTTTGAATGTACATGAGTTTTGTTTAATGGTTTTTTAATTTTTTAAAAAATGTTTTAAGTATCTTAAAAATGTGAATGGATTGTTATTGGGTTTTCTTATGGAATAAACTGGACCTGAACCACTTAATAAATAAATATAAAAATTTTACAGTATAATGCGATCATTACGTCTAATATTTCTTATTAGTTTTTTAATTTATGATTTTATTTGGATCAACATTATCTAGAGAGAAGTATGTAAGCTATGTTCAGATATTCAAAAAGATAAAAATTATTCATTGATGTGCAATTTTGATTAATAATGATGTAATGAATGTACTAATGAAAGTTGACTAAATGTTGTATTTCTTTAAAATTACAAAGCATTACTATGCCATTTGAATCGAAATATTTTTAGGAAAAACCGCTCACATCATTTAATTAAGAGGTAATGAGTTCTCCAAATCATTTCTCCGAGAAAATAATTATGTTTTATCTGGCACATTTGTCAACAGCTTATAGTCAACCTAGAAATTATCTTGCTGAATGTTTAATATAAAATTGTATTTGTATTATTTATTAAAGACCAATAGAAGAATCGACTTGGTAGAGTTTAAATCATAAAATCACAGTTTAATATTAAATTCAATTAAATATTAAAGATCATTTTTTTAAATTTTGTTGTGACCTTGAATTAAAAAGAAACAATTTGTGGACTTTTGATTATAACTGTTATCGACATGTTAATAGCACTAATAACTATTTTGTTTTATTATTTCTCAATGTCTGTCCAAGAATGTGTTTTTTGCAATCAAAATACATTTCTTTTCTGCTTGTATAACATGAAAGTTTACTGACCGAAATGTATCATGCGGTAAAAATAATCAAATTGAGATTGATCATTGATGATCAATTTCTTTGATAGATATTTTTGCACTGAATGTTAACTTTGATTTTTTGTTTTACTTAAATCAGCAAAAAATTACGGTATTTCACCAAAGACTTGAAAATCAATCGTTATATACTCCTGATCAAAGTTAGTGCACCACTTCATTATTCCATCACAAATTCCATTTCATTAATACTGGGGGTTATTTTCTTTTTAGGTATACTGTTTAATTAATTATCAAACATTACAAGCACCAAAAACATAAAAATGAAGTTTACTTAAAAAATACAAAAATTCTGTAAATTAATAAATTTTAAACGTTAAAATTTAAAGGTTAGACTTAAAACCTGTAAAAAAAAATAGGTTATTTGCAAACAAATCTAGCGAAACTGGGTAACTGGGGGATCACCCAAAAGAGAATTGTCAAGTATTTTACAACTTCTATTTCAAATAGGGATTTGAGACAATAATTACTTGTTGCAAACAATCCTTAAATACTTCTGAATTATGAATAAACTAATAAATGAACAAATGAATAAACACAAATGGATTTTGTTTGTTTTAATTTAGTAGTATTTTTACTTAAAAATTAAAGCAGTGCGCTAATTTTGATCTGAAGTACATATATAGGTAGATAGATAGATAAAAGATCTTTATTCTGGGACTAAGTCCCTTAAGAATATAACATATGTGTGTGTGTGTGTTTGCCTGTTTCTCATGAGCATGAGTGTTTATACAAACAAAGACTGTGGCTTTATATTCAACAGTTCGTAATCATATTTTTCACAAAATAATTATTATGTTTTAGAGTTTATTTTCGTTCATGTTTTTGTTATTATTTTATATTTCTTTTATTATTTCGTTTATTCTGTTATACAAGACACAATGAAGTTATCGCTACATGCTTGAATGACTAATGTGTAACGTTTGATTGTGGGCTGTTGCTTTTTTTATCTGAAAAAATAATAACTAGCACTTTAAATAACAGAATTTTTCATTACTTTTTTTTTTATATCCGTTTCAATCTATTTCAGCACATTTTTTTCAATGGTATTATTGTTGTAGTCATTGGCTGTATTAGGTGTTGGTTGATTGTTATAATTTATAAAACTTTTAGGTAATTGTATTATAAAATGATTATAATTAAATAGATTTGCAGATTATATTTTTTCCCTAAATTTGTTGATACCAGGGTGTTTCATTTTATATAATTTAATGTCAATAAATATTTCAGTTATAAAAGTTGATTGCTTAACCTTTTTTTTTCTGTAATATTGTTTATATTGTAGAACTATTGTTTATGGTACTTTCAATGGACTCAAGAATCAAATTCAAATCATCGAAAAAATTGAAACAATACACAACCTAAATACAATTCACTGGCCATTTATTATTATATATTTAAAAGACATTAGTATTAAGATGTTTTAATCAAATTATTTTACTAATTTTGTTCATATAATTTATTCTGACTGTTTCAGTATAGTGTAAGTGTAAGTGATTTATATAAGAAAATTAGGCATGATGCCTAGGGAATGATTTATTTTTTAATGTAGCTACTAAGTTATTGTCCTTGGATTGTTGAAATTATGTTAATTGTGATGAATAAATTATTTTAATTACACTTAGTTTTTTCTCCTATCCACTAAGAAAATTCTCCAGGTTTATATTTATTTATTACTTTCGTAGGAAGTATTGTGATCGTGAAAATTTTCGAATTCGAGTTTTCAACGGAAAAACATGTTTTAAGGTCCCCTGAGTCCAAATGACCAAGTCTCGCTAAATGATCTGTGTGTATGTGATCAGTCTAGCTCAAAAACAGAAAGCTGTACGATACTGAAATTACATATTTAAGGTTAGCACATGCATGTGATGTTACAGCAAAATTTTCGTCAAAATCGACTAACCGGAAGTGCCACTTTATATAATCGATTTTACACATTTTTACAATTTTCTCGAAAACGGCTCTAACGATTTTGATTAAACTTGCCTAAATTATTCTTCATAAAGACCTTTAACTTTTCATATATATGGTACATCACCGAGGAATTGCAGGGAAAAAAGTTATGATGAAAAGAATATTTTATTTACGCATAACTTCAAAAGCGTGCAATTTATGGTAAATTATCTATAAACTTTTATGAAAGGTAATTAAATCATCTAAAAAAGAATAAAAGAATCATCAAAATCGGACCAATAATAGCAAAGATACAGCACATCGGACTAACCTGAAATGGTAATTATATCATGGATTTTACAATTGTTTACAATTTTCTCGAAAACGGCTCTAACGATTTTGATGAAACTTGCCTAAATTATTCTTCATAAAGACCTTTAACTTTTCATACATATGGTACATCACCGAGGAATTGCAGGGAAAAAAGTTTTGATGAAAAGAATATTTTATTTACGCATAACTTCAAAAGCGTGCAATTTATGGTAAATTATCTATAGACTTTTATGAAAAGTAATTAAATCATCTAAAAAAGAATAAAAGAATCATCAAAATCGGACCAATAATAGCAAAGATACAGCACATCGGACTAACCTGAAATGGTAATTATATCATGGATTTTACAATTTTCTCGAAAACGGCTCTAACGATTTTGATGAAACTTGCCTAAATTATTCTTCATAAAGACCTTTAACTTTTCATACATATGGTACATCACCGAGGAATTGCAGGGAAAAAAGTTATGATGAAAAGAATATTTTATTTACGCATAACTTCAAAAGCGTGCAATTTATGGTAAATCATCTATAGACTTGTATGAAAGGTAATTAAATTATTTAAAAAACAATAAAAGAATCATCAAAATCGGACCAATAATAGCAAAGATGCAGCGCATCGGACTGACCGGAAATAGCTATCATATCATGGATTTTATAATTGTTTACAATTTTCTCGAAAACGGCTCTAACGATTTTGATGAAACTTGCCTAAATTATTCTTCATAAAGACCTTTAACTTTTCATACATATGGTACATCACCGAGGAATTGCAGGGAAAAAAGTTATGATGAAAAGAATATTTTATTTACGCATAACTTCAAAAGCGTGCAATTTATGGTAAATCATCTATAGACTTGTATGAAAGATAATTAAATTATTTAAAAAACAATAAAAGAATCATCAAAATCGGACCAATAATAGCAAAGATACAGCACATCGGACTAACCTGAAATGGTAATTATATCATGGATTTTACAATTGTTTACAATTTTCTCGAAAACGGCTCTAACGATTTTGATGAAACTTGCCTAAATTATTCTTCATAAAGACCTTTAACTTTTCATACATATGGTACATCACCGAGGAATTGCAGGGAAAAAAGTTTTGATGAAAAGAATATTTTATTTACGCATAACTTCAAAAGCGTGCAATTTATGGTAAATCATCTATAGACTTGTATGAAAGGTAATTAAATTATTTAAAAAACAATAAAAGAATCATCAAAATCGGACCAATAATAGCAAAGATGCAGCGCATCGGACTGACCGGAAATAGCTATCATATCATGGATTTTATAATTGTTTACAATTTTCTCGAAAACGGCTCTAACGATTTTGATGAAACTTGCCTAAATTATTCTTCATAAAGACCTTTAACTTTTCATACATATGGTACATCACCGAGGAATTGCAGGGAAAAAAGTTATGATGAAAAGAATATTTTATTTACGCATAACTTCAAAAGCGTGCAATTTATGGTAAATCATCTATAGACTTGTATGAAAGATAATTAAATTATTTAAAAAACAATAAAAGAATCATCAAAATCGGACCAATAATAGCAAAGATGCAGCGCATCGGACTGACCGGAAATAGCTATTATATAATGGATTTTACACTTTTTACATTTTTCTCGAAAACGGCTCTAACGATTTTGATGAAACTTGCCAAAATTATTCTTCATAAAGGCCTTTAACTTTTCATTTATGTAGTAAATCACCGAGAAAATGCAGGAAAAAAAGTTATGAAGAAAAGAATATTTTATTTTCACATGGCTTAAAAAGTATGCAATTTATAGTAAATTATGTACAGAATGATATGAAAGGTTATTAAAGTATCTAAAAAAAAAAAATCATCAAAATCGGACCAGTATTAGCAAAGATACAGTGCATTTTATGAGGAGCATAAAATAGATGGATAACCGAGCGCATCCGAAAAGAGATAGATGCGACCGAACCTCATCCCACCAATCCGCCAATCTGTTGTAAACAATTCGCTCTGCAATAAAGTAATTTAAGAATACAAAAACGGAAATTAACTTAATAATTTCTACTATCACATTATTTAATGGAAAGAAAATGTTTCCATAGAAACTAAACCAGCAACTTTTAAAATATATTTGCAACTTGACAAAGTTAAAATATAGAGGTAGTACAGAATTGTGTACATTATAGTAGTGTACAGAATTGTTGTACTAAAATTGTTTTAAAAACTATTTTATTATACTTAAGTGGGAGAAGAATTGAATGCTGCTGAGTTTATTTCAAGTATTGTTTATGTGAACTCTTTAGAATTATATAATTAAAAAGATAATTATTGTAGGGCGGTAAGGGAAAGTTGTGTATTGTGCGCACCGCACCAGATTTTTTTTCTAAAAGTTATGCTTTTAGTTCACTAATCTATAAATCAATGTGTTATCAAACAAATAATTATTTTACTTCAATAACTTTAATTTGTAATGCAATTGAAAAATTGTAGTAATAGTTTCGTTTTGAGTATGGGTTGGAAACAAGTGAGGAACCATAATCTTGGATGGCTTGGAGAGATAGAATGGCAGGACTACGTTTCTCAGCTACTTTACTTTCCTGCTTACAACTTATAGTGTGTCTTGAAGTAAAATGCAATAGAAGGCAAAAGGTCAATCCATCTGGAGCTTACAATTAATATATTCAGAGTGATGAATTTCTTTTCTAATTATTATATTATAGTTAGTATTAGTTTTTAAAATGGCTTGTGCTACATACATGCTCTCTTAATTACTTGTAAACTTTACTATTCATTTATTATGATTTTTTTTTTCATTTACTTACTTTTCTGAGTTATATTTACATATTGAAACTTGTTTTAAAATGTTTATGAACACCAATTAACGTCAGCTCGAAAGATTCTACAAGTTTAGTATTGTTCCATTAGTTGTAGTTGAATTGAGTGAATTGAATGAGTAGGTCTTTATGGATAAAATTGTTAGCCTCTAAGTAGTAGCTTTAAAGGTGGCCACTGATGATCATTCCAAATCAAACAATGGATATTATATATTATATTATTGTTGAAGTGGAACAACTGGAGTGCTTGGAGTGAAGATGATTTCATAGGCCCCACTAACGATCACTCCATTCCTTTGTTCCATTTTTTTTACTGGCAGGTAATGATTTATGCTCACATAAGTACGTATTAATGGGGCTATAAATAGTGGCTCTGCAATAGCCAAAACATCAAATTATTTAATCTTAACACCTTCTCCAAAATATATATTTTATACCATCAATATTATAAAATTTAAACGCACTGTACCTACTGACCAACAAATTTTGTTATTACTGTTGTAGAGCAGCCTAAATCCGTGCAGTTCATTGTTACAATCCAACAGTTTTTCACACTCGCAATCGGTTGGAGTGATTGGATTTTGGTATAATGTGGTGGAATTTAGGGCTGAAGGAATTCTAGCTGCTCCAATCACTCCACTTAAGATTTCACAATCACGGTTGTTCCATGTTCCATTTGGTGTGAAGTGACTGGAGTTGAGTGATCGTCAGTGACCCCCTTAAGAAATATAAAGATAATGTGATAGTGACTTTCAATAGAATCTTAACCCTATAATACTAAACTTCAATGTAGGTGCCTTATTACTAAACCTTCATTGTTTCGACTACTAGAGTCTAAATATAAATTTAGTGAGTATTAAAGGAAACAATTAGAATGAATAATGATCAACTTAACATTTTTACTGTTTAAATATTAGAAAATATAGAGAGATAAGAGATGGATACACATAAAACATGGAAATTAAATCTACATAAGCTGAAAACTAAGAAAAATTGTATAAAAATGTAAATAGTAACCAAAATATTGTATTACACTTTATTATTATTAATAACTAAAGTTGTGTTATTTTTAGTGTTGCAAAAAATTAATTATCTAATGTTATAAAATCAAAAGAGTGGTTTAAATTTAAGTTGGTTAATTTCACTAATTAAAATTTATTTCCAAATAGAAGTATTCTGAAGTATAGATTGGCTAGCTGGTAAAAATGATGTAACAAAAATTGTTTTAGATCGATAAAATAAGTTAAATTATGAATCGAGCATAAATCAAATTAGTAATTTATAAAAATAAAGTAAGAAATAGTCTCAAATTTGAATAAAACAAACAAAATTTTTGAATAATGAATTTTTGATTATGGAAAAATAAATTATTGATAATAATAATAATCTTCTTTGATCACTAAACCTTCATACAGATGCATTGTTACTAAACTTTAGTCAAAATGACAAACCCATTGTTTACGTGTACGGCTAAGCCTTAGTCAAATCGACAATTTATGTTTTATTTAGACATATCTGTTTATGAACAGAAGGGTGCAAGGGTTCTTTCTTTTGTGTGATTCAAGGGATATTGAGTTTTGGAGAAGCACCACTAGGAGTTGAATTTCTTGTAGCGGTTTCACCAAGAAATATTTGACTAGGTTTAATATTCTAGGATTAATGGAGAAAAATACTGTGATTTTTCAAAATAGGATTTTTATCATATTTTTAACTCCTTGTTAGATATAAAAATAGCTAATAAACCATTAGTATTGCAGAAAAAATAAATACAGTGGAACCTCCATTATCCAAAGTTCAATTAACCGGGAATCCGAGTTTTTTTAATTGTATAATAGATTAAGTTCAAACATTCTTTTAATAATTAAGCAATTCTTATACCAAAGGGCATGAGAATTATTACATTTTCAGAGAAAATAAGCTCTACTTAACATCCTTTCTATCTCTTTTTCTTAATCAATTACTTTAGGGAATTTTTCAGACCCAGTTTGGTCATTTTCAAGCCTATCATCTTCATTTGCTAATATTTAATCATATTCCACAAAATAGTCATAAGTATATGAGGCATGTACAGTATCAAAAAAAGTCTAAATTAAAGCAAGAACTTGGGGTAGTAACATATAGTTTTATGATAAAGGAATCGGGGAAGACTTTTACAGAAGATGATTGGACTGCAGAAGGAAATAACAATTAGTTGAGGATAGATTTGTTAGAAATCAGTGATGAGGTTTCTTACACTTATTTGTAACTGAGGACAAAATAAGAAGGAAGAAAAGAAAAGATGTAAAACTTTTAAATGCTAATCCATTGTCCCTTATGTAGTACCTATATTGCTAAACATAATCTCTAACAATTTGCATTAATAACCGTTTTCCTTAGAGGTATCTAAAGTTCCAGAGGTATATCATATATACCTATATATACCTATATATATATATATATATATATATATATATATATATATATATATATATATATATATATATATATATAGTTAACCATTTTAATGCATGTGTATAATCCTTTTTTCTGCATCATTTTACTATATGTAGTTATTTATTATTGCATTATAAAAATGTTTAAAAAATAATTTTTGAGTAATTTCAGTATTGAAGCAAAAATTTTCATTAAAAAAAAGTATGAAAAATAAACTAAATATATTTGTAATAATTAATTTTTTTTTTTAATTTCCTAAACATAATTATATTAACTGTACAAATGTTGACATAATGTTAAGTAGAATATATATCAAAAAATATAAAATTTAATATAATAGTAATTGATTAGTATGCTATTAGTTGATGATTAGTATAATATAACTAAATAAATTGAAGAAAGTTGAAGTATTACTAATACTATAAAGTATTAGTAATACTATTTTTGTCACTCCTGTACTGGTTGGCTAACTTGGCTCTTCTAGGCTCACTTGCAGTCAGATAAAAAAAGGTTCTTAAGTGTTGAGAAAAATGTTTCAGTTTAAGTTATTCATTTTGATTTATTCGGTTCGGTTGTGCTGTTCTCTATTTATTGCAAGAAAGGTAAGAAAAAATATCTTTAATGTTTAAGTACTTATTTATCTCGGTCAATGTTTAATTACTTAATGTGGTTTTTTTGTTATAAGAAGATGACAATTTGTTCTTGTAATTAGGGTAGCCATTTTTTTTAAATTACAGCTTATTAAACTAAGTTGATAGGATCATATAAACTGAGACTGAATGATCCTATCAACTTTGTTAATCTTATACCTTTGTGTTTTTCGTTTTTCGGAACATGAGATTGTACTAGTTAGTGATCGATAGTTTTCATAAATAAATCTCAATATTTAGTGGTGTAATTAACGATGTCGAATTATTAGCAAATCTATTTGTTTCATTCCAAATTGTTCGTCTCTTTTTTTTTTTTTTTTTTTTTTTAATGTGACAATATCTTTATCGCGTCTATATACTTTTTTATTATTTGTTTAGTTATAATAAATAATTGGATATTGCTGAAATATATTAATCTAATTTATGTTAATTTTCAAAACAGGTTTAAACATGTTCTGGAATTGTAATGAAGTGAAAAAAATAGAGTAAATTTATTTTTTATTTTTAGTTCAAGCTACCGTTATTTCAGATTATTAGGTTTTGTATCTTTAAAAGTGAATGAAAAGTTTTTAGTTGAATGCGAGCAGAGGAATTAACTTACATTATTTTCCCAGGATAATGTGGTAACCGTCACTGTAACCCGTTACTAGCTGTAGTTGGTTGCCAGAGTACAAACCTATTTTCAGAGGATATTCATACTTAATGTAACCCGTGACTAGCTGTTACTGATCGTCAGATTACAAACATTTTTCATTTACTTTATTGAGTATGCAGTATAAAAGTAAGTGAGTATAAAATCTGAATATGACGTATCGGATGAATTTAAATTAAATATTTGATAATTTGAAAATTCATTAAATATGATTTCGCACTGACAATATGACTTTCTATATAAAAAAATAGTATATAAAGCATCTTTTTGTATTAAAAAATTAAATTGTGAGACTATAGTTCGAATTAGCGAATGTAAGGAAGAGCGGTAATATTGTTAGCTATCTGCTGTTTGATCTAATTATCTTATTCAATAACTGAATTCCCCTTACTGTTTGTGATTTTTCTTTGTCGACTTTGAAGTATTGTACCTAATTTAAAGTTCGTTGATTCTAATGTCTTGATAAAATATAATATATCGTATAATAATGAGGAATGAGCCAATTATAACATTATTATAGATCCAAGATGTGTGGTTTAATGTGATTTTGTTTATATTTCGTTTGAATTGACAGTTTCAGGTTTTAATTATGAAAACAAACAGTCTTATAAAAACAAACAAAAGATATTTAAAAAAAAGTAAATCATTCATTGTAACCATACACTCAGTATCAATAGTCTTGCTCAGTTAATTATCCATGCTTCTATTGAATTATTCTTATTTATTTAATATGATGTGTTCTGATATATGATTGGTTTACTTGTTATCCTAAAATTCTTTTGGGGAATTGTTCAAAAAATTCGCAGTTCAGTTTTCTCTCCATATAATATTTCTATCTTTGTTCATATAAACTAAACTCAATTTAAATAATTTTAAATGAAAATAATTTATATTATTATTAAAAAACGATAGTGCTTATCAATATATATATTTCATGATATTTAATTTAATTTTGATAACTTTTATTTCTTTTCACGGTTATGCACTTAATAGCATCTGTTTTTCTTAGTTCTAGGAAACCTCCAATCGTTAAAAATTAATAATTAATTTTAAATGTTAATTAATCGCTTCATATAGAAAGGACACCAGTTTATTTTAATTAATTTCCAGAAATAATAAAAGAAATACCTGAAATCTTTATTTCTATTCTAAAAAATGATACTGGATATAGTTATATTGTGAATAAAATATATTTCTAAGTCATAGAACTGTGCCCGGTACATTAAAAAAAAACAAAAAAGAAGCATTTGTAATGTAATTTCAATATTTCGAAGAACTTTTTCGTTTTTGAGGTGATTTACATTTTTTTTTCTATTAAGTATTACTAGTTGAACCCATCTGTTTCAGTTCGTGTAGTAAAAGTTTTGATTAAAAAAAAAAATTATAGGTAAATATTAAGAATCCAGAAGAAATATTGATTTATTCTTTAAAAAACAAAATTGAAAATAAGTCCACAGGGGAAGCTCTAAATAAATTAATATTACTTCTAAATCAGGATATGCACTGGATATTTATTGTGTACTATATTTTCATGCATTTTCTAATTGAATACTTACTAAAACTTTCCAAGAACATATTTCGCACCCTTTGTATGTGTACAATTTCAGCCTCCTACCTCACTGGGCTATCTATTTTAGGTAAATTCTATTTTGATTCGGGTGAATTTAAATTCTTCGATTGAATGCCCTACAAAGACTATATTTATAGCAGGTGATTTATATTTAAATATATCTATAAGGTGGTCTAATCTATTTATATATGTGTATTTTGGATAAACGTACGTGCACGGAAGAGCGATCACAGACACGTGCAGGGGGTAAGGTCCGGGATTGACCTCTGAACTTGAAAAGGTCAGGGGTGGGGCTTCCCAGGGCGCAAGTGTGTCCCGGCTCATTCATGCCGCTCTTTCATTGATCAATGCTCTCTAGTACCATTTGTCGCTCATAGATGTCTCTTCTGTAAAAAAAAAATGAAGTAATTAGTTTATCAAATTATCTTTAAAATTTAATAATCAATTCTCTAAAGGCCATATTAAATTTCGTTCTGCGTTTCTTGAAAATTTCATTTCAGAGGTAACAATTTTGTACCCGTAGACCAACACTTAATCTTAAGGTAGACTTTCGCTGGTACTGCCCACGGTTGCGGCTGGCAGAGACTGCTGGCAGTTGACTCCTGCTTTAAGAGAATAGAACGGGACATATTTCGTTGGCACTGCTCGACAGTCCATCCAGTATGACGCTATATCCATACTGATTCGTCCTGACCGCACCAGGAGTCAGACGGTCGTCAGTATGTAACGCTAACATTCCGACGGTTCCTATGTTACCTTTATTTTTTTTTTCGTCATGCGAGACAAAATTAAATGAAATATTGGTAAAAATTGAAACAAAATTATAGGCAATCAATTTTGTAGGATTGAATTAACAAAAGTATTCATTCATTTTAGATCTTATACTAATTAAGAAATTACTCTTTAAAAAGAGATTCAAATATAAATCCAAATAACATTAAATAATGAAAGAAATTACATCTTAAATAAATACTCAAATTTAAATATTTAAAAATCAAAATGTCTTTTTTAATTAAATTACTGCTTTACTAATCACATAATAAAAAAACATTATCTGTTGTGATTACGTATAGGGTATTTATTACAGAAATAACCGCTCTTTTAACCGTTACTATCCATAGTAATAAATTTAAAATCATAGATCCACCTTCAATCCTTCTATTTTCTATTCAGAATACTATAAGAAGTCTTCACTCTGTAGAAGTAGGGCATTAATATGTAGTTTATTGGTTCATAATTGTTAAAATTTAATATAGACATAACTTAGCCTTATTATTGAACCAGGCAAAATGACGTATGTTGATTAAATAAGATCTCAGTACAGCCCCAGCGTGCATTTCTGCCCTTGCGATATAAATGAAAGCCATTTATTTTAAGCCCAATGTTTTTATTTTACTAATATTTTTAACTAGGATGTTTAGTGCGAGGAGAGCTGGCTGCAAGGGTGAGCAGTTTCAACGAAATATACAAGCAGTAATAGCGGTAACGGCTGGCAAGCGTTAATCAACTCCTCCAATTCTCCAACCAACTTCTTAAAATTATAATTGTATTTTAATAATTGGCAATGTCAAGTTGTGAGCTCATTTTATATTTATTTGATTATTCAATTCAAATAATAATAAAAGACTTAAAAAAAAAATAATACTCATTATTTTATTTTTTTAAATCTGTAGTTGAGAAATTTTCTCTTTTTTTACTCAAATTCTGAGAAAATCGCAAATGGTTTCGCACGGGTAATAAACGATATTTTCTAGTTAGTTTAAAGTAGAGGCTAGTCAAATTTTAAGATAGTGCCATTGAATATTTTATATCTTTTAAATTAATAAGAGAAATAACTATTGTTTTAGCAATCAGCACGCTTTAGAAGACAACATCAATTCCCTCTCAATATGCCCAGTACAAGGAGAAATTAGGATAAGTTGTTTCGGAAATTGAATATTAAGTGAGATGCAATACTAAGCCACATAGAATGGGCCCAGAAATTACAAAATGTTATGTAGTTGTTAAAAAATTGTTATAACATTAAAACCCGATAGCCTTTAAAATAGTTATGTTAAAAAACAGTAAATTAAAAAAATGAATATAATTATTAATTATCTAATGACGATAAGTAACTTGTAACCTTTCCAATTGTATCTTTCTCACTTATACTTGTAGTTTTGTACTTCATCATGAAATAAGGTCCTGAATGTACAATACAATGAGAAATAGTTTCTCTTTCTTAAAATTACTTCCACATAAAAGTAGTGTATGATAGGATAATATAGAAAACATGATTAAAAATGTAAAGATTTTTTTTTAATTTCATTAAAAACCCTTATTCAAGTTAGGTTCCACTATATTTTTTAATTCATTATCTAAATTTAGTAATTATCAAATTTTATTTTGGTATTTAGTTCTTTCTCTAGAAAAAAAAAGTTAGAATATTTAATAGAAAATAACTGAAAAATCCATTTCATGTGGATATTCTCAATTATCTTGATGAAAGTGTGGTATAATTATTATATTTTATAATATATACTGTATATGATATTGAAGAGTAATTATATAAATTGGACTTAATTATATAAATCGGACAGACGGATACATGTATTAATTTTATTTGTTGTTTCAGGAGGTGAATCTGAATTCTATTTAATATACGTAATTGCTATTTATCGATATAGATTATGTATTTTAAAATTGTATCACTATTTGTGAATTTTGTTAACCGTTCTCTAATTTAAAGTTATTTAGTTATTAACAAATTGTTTATGATTTTTTCCCGGAATAGTAATAATTATCAATAAATGAATTATCAACCCCTTCCCCTCCCCAGTAACATTTTTCTTCGGACCTCAATCTCAATTTCGAAAACGGAAGATCTTGAATGAGAGGGGTTAGTTATCGGATGTAACAGGTAGAGGGAGTGGGGATGGGGTGGTTACCAAGGCAACCAATCCCTCCTAAAGGTCACAGTTCATAGGTGAAGGGTGGTTTCCCAGCTCTGCACCTGTTGGTATTCCGCCATTCAAGATTTGGGTTGTCTGGCCCCTGTCTCGACAGCTTGGGGTTTTTGAACTGCCTATCGTACCGTATCGAGCTGAGGAAGTGGTCGATTTTCGGTCTTTCAATTTTTAATTTTAAAAAAATAGTTCTCTGTGAATACTCTTATGATCAAGTCTATACGGTTTACAGGATAGCCAAAATAATTTTTGATTTTTAGAACGACGATTTTTTAATTATATTTAAACCTTTGGAGACAATGCATTTTGATTTTTTTGTTTTTAAAAATTTACTTTCAATATGATTTATTTACAATATGTTTTTTATACGGTATCTTCTACTTACGGAGTTAGCTTAATTTATTAAATCTAATTATAGAAAATATACTAAAATAAGAATAATACATAGCATATAAAAATTAAAAAAAAAATTCTGAAAATTATAGATTTCTCTTAAACTCTTAAACTACCAGAAACTTATTGATTAAAGATTTGGACAAATTTCGTTCAAATATTGCTTCTTTATTCTTGTGTATATATATATATATATATATATATATATATATATATATATATATATATATATATATAATATATCTATATCTTTTATATATATATCTTTTTCGTGTTTTTTTGCTTTTTGCTGTTCGCAACTGTTTTGTAGGTTGACCGGGATAAATGAGAAATTTCACAGAATACCAGAAGGGATATTGCGGTCGGCAACCTTAACACTGCCACCGGACATGCCACCGCTGCCTACGGAAACCTTAGCGGCGGAGCACGCGAACTTAGCAGTAGCACACGCGAATGCCCTGGAGTGGCTAAAGATGAAGACGGCGACTTCGCAGGAGCTAAGAAAAGCGATCACGGACTTCGAAAGATTCAATGGAGAAATCGGAGAATTAAATCATTTTCTCAAGGGAAGCGATCGTGTGATGACACGCATAGGGGCAAAGGCGGCTGAAGATCTAATAAACCCGATAGACGCAAACGCGTTGAGAGCAGCCTTAGTATTGCAAGTCAAAAGGAGCGTATTGAATCTGATTCAGGCGGACGAAGATACAACGTGGATCGTAGTGAAGGACAGACTGAAGAAGGCGTTTGGGGATGGCCGATGGGCTTTAGAAGAGGACATATCTCAGATGTTCAGAGAGATAAAGAAACCTCACCAAATAAATGGGCAGTATGCGGGGGCGCTATTAACCCGATTTAACAAGATAACGGACAAGATGAGGGAAACCTTGAACACAACTGAGGTGGAGGGCTGGATGGCGTTTCTGTCAACTAAACTGAAAGTGTAGCTAGCAAAAGACACTGAAAAGAAGGAGGGGCTGGTAACATAGTGTCCCCGCACAAGCATCGGAAACCTCGGAGACAGAGGTAGAGGGGAGCGAACCAGGAAACAAAGGAGTTACAGGAGGAAGGAGCGGAGGACGATGAGCAACGGAGGAGAGGATAGCGAAAGAGAACGAATGAGGAAAATGCAAACAGAGAGACAACCGCGCAGTAGTGAACAATATAGAGAGCGAGTGTGGTGGATTGCCTATTATCAAAGTCGCGAGTGAAGTGCGATGCTTGGTTGATACAGGCAGTTCAAACACAATAATATTTCGGAGTGCAATAGAGGCACTGTTCGAAGGAGAGAGGATACCCTAGATACAGGTATGTGGATGTAAATTAATCACCTTGAATGGTCCATGTAAGGTAGAAGGGGAAGTGGGGATAGAGTTGAATAGATGGGGGACCGAGGGAGGAAGCTTGAGGGTACATGTAGTGGGAAAATATGCCCCGAGAATATGGGGGAATAATCGTAGCGACCTGTTGGGGAAAATATGGGCGAGGATAAGGTATGAGGACGGGCAATGGATTACTCGAATAGGAGGAAAGAACAAAGTTAGAATCGGGGCAATTAACCAGGGGTAAGATTGGAGACAGGCGCTGAGAAGTGAATACTCGGACGTTTTTTTAGAAAGGGAGAGATATTGAGTGTAACGAGGGGGACGGGGAACGGTACACGAAATTCCGTTGAAACAGGATAGGGTAATGAATTTCAAGGAGAGAAGATACCCGCAAGCTCTACGGCAACATATCCGGGAAGAGCTGGAGATTTTGAAGAAGCCAGGGATAATTACTGACAGTACGCCATCATACAATAGCCCCCTATGGACAGTTAAGAAAAAGAGTGAGGAAAACAGGAAACAGGAGAAGTACAGGGTTGAGGTAAACTTTTGAAAGCTGAACGAAAACACCCTGGATGAGAAACACCCAATACCGAAGTTCGAAGATATTTTGGATAGGCTAGAAGGAGCGGTCGTGTTTAGAACGGTGGACTTAAAGGCAGGGTACCACCAGATAAATATGCAGCCTAGGGATCAGCATAAGACGGCATTTACATTCGAGAGGGGACATTTTGAATTAACTAGGATGCCGTTTGGTTTGAAGAACGCGCCCATAACGTTCCAGAGGCTCATGGACGAGTTTTTGCGACACCTGGACGAATCGGTTTGCCAAGTGTACATGGATGAACTACTGATTTTCATTAAGAATCGAGCGCAACACATTGAGGATTTACGATGCGTCTTCGACCGGCCGAGACTATTTGGGTTGAAATTGTCAGTAGAAAAATCTATTCTTGGACAAAACTAGATCAACTTCTTCGGGCATACGATATGAAAGGAAGGAGTATGACCTGATGCGTGAAAACGGAAGATGGCAATTCCAATGGACGTGAAGGGAATAAGAAGGTTGTTGGGAAAGCTGAATTATTATCGGCGGTTCTTCCCGGAGTTGGCAGAATATTCAGTACCCTCAATAATTTTCTGATAAAAGGGCGCAAAGTGGCGATAACTCGCGTGATGGAGGGTAATATTCGAAAGTGTGTGTCACGACTACAAGACGAACCAGTACCTGCGTTTCCCAATTTTTCAAAATCATTCACCATCACCACAGATGCAAGCGAATACGCGTTAGGGGCGGTCCCGTCGCAAGACGGAAATCAGGGAGAACAGCCAGGGGCGTATGCCAGCAGACGCCTCACGGAGACGGAAGCGCGTTAGAACGCGAACTGTTGGGTATTGTGTGGGCGGTTAAGCAATTTATGCCGTATGTGTTTGGGCGGAAATTTAAGGTCCACAAGGATCATCGACCCTTATTGTGGGTAGGAAAACCGGTGAGAGTAAATGGGTAGAATCATCGGCGAGAGTTACCCGTTGGAAGGAATTTTTGAGCCAATATAATATAGAGGTGGCTCATAAACCAGGGAAAGAGAACATTGTGGCAGATTGGCTATCTCGAGCGTTGCAGATCAATATGGCAGAGACAGAAAGAGAGGAACATTCCGTTGAATTACAGAGATTTGTAAGGGAATGGACGCCAAAGGGTGAAGAGGAACGAGAGTCAGTGTAACCAGAAGGAGAGAGGGTGTCAACTGGAGAGGAAAGTTCTGCGGAAGACAGGTCAATGGAGATGGGAGTGAGAGAGGAGTTCATCAATGACAAGAAACGTCAGATTATGTGGAAAATCCGGAAGTCGGGACTGATGGAGGTGGATTACATGAAATACGGCAAGTATAACATCAACACGATCTGGTGACATCCGGGAGTAAGAGAGGAGCAGATTTGCAGGGCCCTGAAAGACGCGTCCAGATCAGGAACCACTCATTATTTGTACGTAGGAAATGCATCGGTCTGGGATAAGATAAAGCGCTTATGGCAGACTGAGAAAATCAGAATCAATAGGACGTTCATTCATAGGACGCAAATTCATGGTAGAGAAGATACGAGACCTAGAACAGCAGCCGGAGTTTACGCTTGCATATCACCAGGTCATGCATATGAATGTCCAAGACGAGACCTTGCGCTCCCAGAAATATTTCTGGGAGAATATGCGAAAAACGATAGAGGAGGTGTTAAAGGCATGCGTACTATGCCAAACTTTGAAATATGATCGCCACCCTCCAATCGGGAAGCAAGAAAAGACGACGATACCGAGTGCACCATTAAGTGATTTGCAGTTGGATACATTCACTTGGAAAGCGTTGAAATGGGCCACATTGCTGGACATATTAAGCAAGCTAGCAATGGTATCTCCGGTACAAGACCGGTCGTCAGAGGGGTGATCGCGGCCTCTACGGACATTGTTCCAATTCTATGAGATACCAGACACGATCTCTTCCGAGCCCTATTAGTTAAATTAATTTCTTGTCCCTTGGAATTGTACCTCATTCCCTCACTTTTGGTTTTTTTAAAAAAGGCGTCAAGTAAAGTCACTGCCTTCTACATCTGAGGAAAATAGTTGGCAAGCCTTACCAGTTTCCTCCATACCAAATTGTAACTGATGTTGAGAGGGAGAGGGAGAGAGAAAGGGAGAGAGAGAGGGTGAGGGAGAGGGGGAGAGAGGGAGAGGGAGAGGAGGAGAGAGGGAGTGGGTGAGGGAGGGAGAGGGAGAGGGAGAGAGAGAGAGAGAGAGAAAGAGTGAGGGAGAGAGAGATAAAAAAAGAAGTTTAACTTAGGAGTAGGTTCCTTGAGAGTAAATAAAATGTAGAAATAAAAAAGTTTGTTATACATGTATTTATTCTTTTGAATTTATTCCACAAGTTACATACTTATTTGTAAGAACGTAGTTGAGACGTGAAATAAGTTCACAGAATTAAGATAAAATTGAATGTTATATATATAATGAATTTATTTTATAATATTTTTTAAAGAGTAGTTCAATATGAACTTTCAAAAAGATAAAATATTTTATTTTAAAATAAAGTTAAATTTATTATTGTAATTATTGATGATGAAATGTTATTGTTAATTTCGGAGTTCCACTTGCAGACTGTATAGTGCCTTCTCAACTTCACCCTCTAACATCAAGGAGTGGGTGCTTTCCCTCCTCAACCCAGCGACAGTTACCACCCTCAACTCTCGGAAGCTGACCATACCCAAGCTGTCTGTTATCTTCCTGCTTACCTCTTAATCTGTTGTTTAGGATTCGTTGCGTTGCTTCTCCATTTTTTGTTTTTGTAAACGCACTTGATAAACGGTTCAGACAACTGATCGTTCACTCTTTTGCCACTGTTTTTGCTTGTACAATCCTACTGCTAAGTCTAGTTCCCTAGATGTAATTATAAGACATCTCTTTCCTTGGTTTCTTGATAAGATGATATCTCTTGATATGGTTCCAGAAACTTTAATCAACCTATTAATATTCTTCTATTTATTGATTTACTTCTATTATTATTTATAGTTGTATTTATCTCCACTCTGCCCTCTTGAATTTCATTTCGTTACGAATGTATTTAATCTCTAAAAATCTAAACTGAGGAAAAACTAGTTGCAGTAACTATTAAAATAGGACTGTGGTCATACCCATTAGGTATTCTGGTCCTTGAAAGTACTAAAAAGTAAAATTAAAAATTCTTAAATGACAAAATAAAATAAATATTTTGTTAAAGTGTGTATTAATGATACATCATTAATACACACTTTAACAAAATATTTATTTTATAAATTTATTTATAAACAAAGAGGGGATAATCACTTAATAATAACATATTTATGAAAATATGTAATCTCTAAATCCCAAAATATTTACTCATTTAAATAATAACAATGAGGTTTTGTTATCCATTCTGTTTTTTTATCATGACCTTCATTTTTTCTTTCCAGTAAAAACATTAACCCTCTTTTAAATTTATTATGATTTTTGACAGTTTTTAGATGTGGAGGTATAAAATATGAGTTTAATCATCATAATAATCACTGAATAAAAGAATTTTTTTTTTTCAAAACTGTCCCTATAAAGTTATATTAGGTATAAAAAGTACTTATGTGCTTACATTTTCTGTATATTATAGTGGATTATTAAAAAAAACTTTGGATATACAGTTGTACTTTGGGTTTCTTTCATTAAAAAAAATGTAATGCCACTTTCATCCTTATTTGAATCGTATTTTCCATTTTAATTGTATCTGGTATATTTATTTGTCTACAGTGTTTCTATGTTGAGTGTTATTGAGTATTAGTGAGTGTCGTTTCGTGAGATCTGACTTTGGAAGACGGTTCCCTTGGAATACACCAACTTAGTATTCGTCAGCGATGCAGTAAGGTGAGTGCAGATAATTTTTTTTTTAATTATTCATATCAAATATTAAAAAAATAGTCTTATTAAATGGCATATCGCACCCGTCGTAGAATAGAGGTACAACTCGAAAAATTCGAACTTTAAGCATAGTATTTAATTCAAAAGTACCTCGTTGTGTACTTTGAATCTAGTTGGTTCCCCCACCACCCAAGTATTACGAATGCACATTGTGTTTTAATGAGGAGATATTCAAAAGTATTGTGCAAAAAATTTTAAGCTAGATAATTTGCCAATAATATCAATTTTTTAATTGAACGTTTATTCTACGACGGGTGCAATATGTACGTAATATATTTCTTTTTAAATAACTACTTTACATTTGTCATCTTTGCATGTCTGTGTTATTATTCTTAGCTAATAATTGTTCATTTGTGTATGTGCATATGTAATAGCTTTTATTGCCGCCTAAGATATTTTTCTATCCTTATAATTTTAATTATTCAAATTGAATTATTATTTCTTCTTCATTCAGGCATTTTATTAAAATTCTATGAATTATTGCTTTTTTGTTAAGTTGCGAGAACTTTGTTATAGACTGACAAAGAGATCTGGTCAGTGATCAAAAGGCACTCGCTCTAAATTTAGTCTTGCACTCTCATTATTATAACTTTTTACTAGATCTACGAATTTATTCGGAACGTTAATATGGGTTTTCTAAACCTTTTCGCTACTTTAGTATCCATATAGCTAATCAGTTTTGCTAAGTGAACCGTGTTACATCCCCCAATCCTTCAGATTTTTTTGAAAAAAAATCCTTCAGAGTTCTAGGGATTGATGCTTGACGCCAACCAATTCACCACAGAGGAGATCTGTAAACAGATATAATTTAAATTAATTTATGTTTTGCTACTTATGCAACTAGTAAGAAATAAGAGTGAATAAATATTTAAAAATATAGTTAGGTGAATTGCTAAAATGAATTTTTTTATTATTTCAACCTCAGTAATAATAATGTTCTAATTAATACATACATGTAGCGGATTCTCAAAAAAACGTTCATTTTTCAACTAGCTTACTTTATATAGCTTACTGGCGTTAACACAAGAATTATTAGACCCATGGCTTAATAAGATTTTCGAGTCATTCTTGGAACTGAGAAATTAGATTTTGAAGCTCAATCTTAAACTAACTGTAAACTTGAAACTGATAACAAAACTATTTCAAGTTTTATTTGTTGATTTTAAGTTTGAACATCATGAAATCAACAAATGTGAAAAAATAAACACTGTTTAGGACAGAGCCTACAAATAATAGCGACATGGGACTGAGAATGATTTTTATATATAACTGATGTTGTTCACTTTGCGCACACTAGGTGGCAACTTTAAGAAATCTTTCAGACCAACCTAAGTCATACATGCACATGCTTACCGCCTCAGTATAAAATCTTCACAAATTATCTATCCATATACCGGAACCTGGGGACTTATGTTTCACCCATGGGACTGATATTTTTTCAAAGTACAAATTTTTTTGACACTGCTGTTAATTCCAAGATACTATTAAAGTTCTAATAATCAATAAAATAGAGTAAACATCCTGGTCTTAAAAGATTGTATGACTTTTGTATTAAATTATCATAAGAAATATTTAAAATTGATAGTACTCATAAAACGAGAACGAATACATCCACGGTACTGAGATACCAAAAATTTCAAATTAAATATCGAATTATAAAATACAATCAAACCCATTTTTTTAACTAGTCAAAATTCTTTATCTGATCTAAACAAATAAATACTTACTTCCAATTGGCATTTCCGACGTTGGGATATTAAAGTCTTGTGAACTAATTATTGTTTTAAAGTTAATTAATTATTTAACGTTACTTTTCCTAATATGACCTTTTTTCTCGTTATTTTATCTTACATCTTTTTACTTAATGTATCTAACTAAAAAACAAGTATCCTATCTTATTCTGAGTATAACAAACCAGTCTATAAGTCTAAATCGTGCTGACCGCACTGCCTCCCGAGAGTATCGTAATTCAAAACTATTGTGAATCAGGAACTTCTACATGTACTTCCCTTGGACCTTCAATGGCTGATGCATGCCTGATTTAAATAATAATACTTTTGTTATCACTTGCTTTCACCTGGCTCACTACCTATCGCGTATTGTTGAAGAGATGAGCAGACTCAGGGAATGCAACATATACCTCAATACGCCACCTAAGGAACAGAAGAGAAATGTTTGACTGTTTCATTCATGTTAGAGCTACCGGTGACGTCAGAGTAAAAACGTCAGAGCGCAACAGGTATCCATGGCAACGCTCACATCGAGCCGACACTACGACTGCCTTTGCTCTTACACAAATTCAAATCATACTTTTATATTCCTGCTTTTGGTACTCAGTTTTATCCCTCTAAACAGTTATGTAAACAGATATATTTCGGTGTGTTTTTCTTTTTATTAGGATCTATCTTCTGTTTATCGTATTTCGAATAAATTTAATGTTTCTCCGCAACAATTGTTTAGAAAACTGTTTTTTCATAATATTTTTTTCCTATTTTCTTTTATAAATATCCTGTATGATCTATGGCCAAAACAGCTTTATTACGTTTTTTGATTAGCATAAGTTTATTTAATTTAGAAAGCCGATGCATGAAAATAATTTTGAATTTTGAAACTATTTAATAAAAATACCACCTTAAAAAAAAAATATGAATAAATAACTATTTTAGTTGAACTCTAATCGATATCTTCTGCATTGCGGGGGGTATAAGTAAATTGAAAAAAATAAATTTTGAAAAAATATTTACATGGGTACACTTCCATCAAAAATGTATTGTGCATTAAAATCTACACTTCTATATGTTAAATTCTGATTTTAATCTATGTTATAAATTCTGGTCTACATTATGTTAACATTATTAATAAAATTAACATTTAATAATTATAACACAGAAATAATAATTTAATACCGATAATTTATTAACAATATTAGTTCGATCCTTTTAAATACCAATAAAAACAGTTCACAGAGCAGTTTAAGAATAAAAAGTAAGGATATTAGAGGCACTATTGCACCAAGATAAATGAAGTATTGATTTTAAAAATTTTGTGATATTGTTTATCAATAATTAGTATAAAATCAATTAAGGACTTACTATTATAGGCCACTTAAATATTAATATTTCAAAAAAAAATCTGATGACGATAATTCCTGGCTAAAGGCAATTTTAGCAGATGAGACGAGCTGAAGCAGATATATATATATATATATATATATATATATATATATATATATATATATATATATATATATATATATATATATATATATATATATTAACGTTTAATTATATACTTTTGCCTATTTTCTCAAATCTATCAGTAAGTTTAACGTATTTTTTTCGAACTACGCTTTTTAACATTATATACATATTTAACAATTGTATCTTTTCCATAAAAAATTTGTTTTAATTTAATATGATATTAATAATTTGAAAAAATAAACACGTTTTCATTTGATGAGCTACTTAGTTAGCTATTAATTAAACTGTTAGAGATTACGTTCCTATTATGATATCCAACATAAAAGATGAATTCCGATATTAATCAACGCACTCGTCGAACTATTAATTTTACAATAGCTCTCATGAAGTATTTGTGAATAGCTGGTGTGATATAGCGGGGAGGAGGGGTTACCGATTGTTAGGATATTCCAGGAAGCCTGGAATTATCTCCAGCTCTTCTTGGAATGGGCTTCTAACTTTAGGGGGATTTGGCACCGCTTAAGCTCCATTTTCTAGCTTTATCTTTGTCTTTTTTGATAAGTTATTATATTATTTGATTTTTAAATAATATATAATGTTTTTTTTTTAAATTCTGTTTTAATGGTGACATAATACCATCTTGCACGTATGCCATGATTATTCGTATAATTCTCTTAAAATAGGATGTTTTATTATTTCTTTTTCTATCACTGATAATTGTTGTCGGTACAACTTCACAATGGCGACGCATTATCAGTGCCTGCAGCCGGTGTTACCCAAAGGCTACCGCACTAACACTCTCTAGCGCCATTTGTGAAAACTAACTACTTTGCATTCAATTGTGACATTCGAAGTAATTGGAATCATTAAAATTATTACTGCTGTTATTAGATATTATTTAAAATGATTAGTGCTGTCGATTTCCGGTGGTCTGGGGGGTTTTACCTAAAGCAGTAATAATTTAAATTTTAATAATGGCTAAGAATTTTTTTTTCAGTTTTTCCAAAATAATTCGGTTTCATTGCGTTTGAGATAAAAATTTGTCAATACTAATTTTAAAGAACGTAAAATTTTCTACTAGTTTTGTATTTAATATTTTTGAAAATTCGGAATAGTTACTGAGATACGGAACCCTAAAAATCTGCAAAAAATTATATATGTTGGATTTTTTCAGTGGTTTCGCATTAATTCAGATGACCATTTTTTTGCACGGGCTCTCGGTTTAATGGATACTTCTTTGAGAGTCGGTTAGAAATAGATGGTTCACTCTCGGAGAGTTACTCTCGGGATCTACTCTCAAATGGACACTTAGCTTAATACGTTCTTCCGATCCCTAATTTAACTATGGAGAAACAAACCAATTTCTTACACTGTTCTATATATCAGATTCGCTCTAAATAAAATACATCAGACTCTCCATCTTGGAAGAAATAAATTTCCCAGAACTGTCGTTTTCATCAGTTTCGTTGATCCTATTGTTTCCTTCCTCAAAACACACACAAACACACACACTAGGAGCTAACCTTGTTTCAACTCCTATTTCTCCCACTTCCACTAGGTATGTGTAGTTTATAGCTTGACGGGGAATTCGATCTTAAGTTAAAACCTTTGATGAAAAGTTTTGTCAAATTTGTCTTATGGTCCTCAAGGGGCTTTCATGGACAAACCTTTTACTTAGAATTATTTGCCTCTAACTTCCTGTAGACAGTATTTTTCAGGTTCCTTCCTTTACCGAACGTTTTTTAAACCTCCTTCTTTATCCTTTGAATTCTTCTAATTCTAATTCAAATCTAGATACTCCAGAATATTCTTACCTAATATTCCTGCCAAATCCTGTTTCTCAATCGTCTAGGATGCTCTTCCTGTTTACATTTTTCATGGATAGCATCTTAAATCCCTTTTTTTTACATTACATCATCTCCTTTCAAATAAATGAAAATTAGTTTATGACCATTAATAATTCATTTTATATGCAAAAAATTAGTATTTTTCATTATTATTATTATCCATTTGAAGCTTTGTCCCGGAACAAAGTATTTATTTTATTACCTACAATTTTTTATTTCAATATTTCCTTCTTTTTTTTTTTTTTTTTTTTTTTTGTAAAATGATGGATTTTTCATTTTTCAATGCATCAAAAAGTTTTTAAAAAACTTCGATTTTTTTTTTTTTTTTTGGATAACTCAAAAATTAACATTATATAATGCAATAAGAAAAATATTTTTTCCTTAGTTTGTAGTACTGTTCTGTTTATTTCTTTTTGTTGTAGTAATAACTAGACCCCAGATTTCTTGCAGTAAAAAAATTTTAAAACGTGCAATGAAAACGTCACAACGTGCAAAAATGTGAACAAAAATTAAAATCCTGCAATTCACTTCTCTTATGCGGAAAAAAATTATTGTTTTTCATCATAAAATTAGATAGGATGAAACTTTGTGATTTGATATATCGATAACTCAATCCTTGCCGAAAAAATTAGCTGGTAGAACTCAATTCTATAGACCCACAATCCATTTTGGTGGAATTATCTTTCAATTTTGATCAAATAATTCTCAATAATCAAATTCAAACTTCAAATAATCAAATTTTGGATTCGTATTTGAATTAGAGATTACCATGAGCTGATAAAAAACTAACTAGAATTTAAAGAGAGAAAAACAAAGTTGAAAACATTTTGAGAATTTTCCAGAAAATTGTATCTTATTTAGTGTTATAAACAAACGCTTTCCTTTCTAATTATGGTAATATGTTTTAAATCAATCATGTTTACATTCTAAAGCAATTTACAAATACATTTTTTAATTACGGCTTAATATGCAATTTTAAGCATTATAAACATAAAACGCGCAATTTACACAAAAAAGTTAAAAACGTAAAATTTCTTGCAGAGTAAAACTTAAACGTACTACTCAGAATGTCTTGATTCATATAAATAAATTGGTGCTATTGAATTTCAAACAACCGGAAAAAAGTACAATAATTGAACTTTTTTGAACCTTTAAAAACTCTATGTCCCCATGTAAAGAGTTATTTCCCAATATATTATATATTTACTACAGGATATTATTGTAAATTTCGATTATCCACTAGATAATTTATATTCAATAACCTTTCTCAGAGCGTGCCTCAATGGAGGTTACGCCTCTTAATACTATAACGCAAAGCAGTAATGTTCTGATAAAAGTATAACATTGTGTATTGAAGGCAGTAGTATCTTGTAATCGGTAGTAAGCTGTAAATAATATCTTATTAATGAACTAATCCAAACATTTTAATATATTCTGGTTTATAATTTTTAGTGTACAGCTTATTTATTGATGTGAATTTTTGATCATATTCTAATATTAAATTGAAAGGGACGTAACCATACCAAATTCTTGAGTGATTATGTGTCAATTATAATACAGAATTCGGGGAAATACAGAATATAGATGTAATTTTTTTCTAGAAGTTTGGAATATGATATAAGAGATCATCACTGTTATGGACACATATGTATTTATATATCTAAATTTATTTTTCGAATACCTCTCTTTCTCTCTCTCTCTCTCTCTCTCTCTCTCTCTATATATATATATATATATATATATATATATATATATATATATATATATATATATATATATATAAAACGCAATATAAAATATTGCTTCTGTTTTAATTCCATCTTAATATGTTCCTAGCTAGATTTACAATTTTGTGGTTTAAAAAATACTTTCTATATGCTTTTGTATTTCATATATACTTCATATATACTTTTTTGTTTTTCATTGTTCTTTATCTTATGTTTAATGCTCATATATTTTAAAACATTACTTCCTTATACAACCTTTTATTAAAGGTGAATTTAGTAGACACTTTGTCATATAGATTTAACAATAATACATACTCTTACATTTATAAAGGTCAAATAATTCTTGTATATCACCTCAACATGTTTAGTTATTGTAAGCTTATATATTATTCCCACTCAATGTGTTCATTTTACAGTCCATTACATCCACGCCTATTAAACTATAAATCGGTGGCTCAAAAAGTGATCCTGAATTTGTTTACTAGTTTCCGAAGATTGCAGTAAAAACGACACTCGGCGTCCCGTCATCCATCTATTGACAAACACACACACACACACACACACTCTTGTCACTGGAGGTCTCATTCCGTTATTATATGTCGTTCTCCTTCTGTAGGTAACTAGTTTCCAAGATATTTCTTCATGTTCCATGACAACAATAAAACTGTCAATATCATTGGATAAAGCATTAGAAATGGACAGTTTCAACATTTTAAGCGGAAAAACCAACTTAACTAATATCTTATTCTCATGATGAAGACTTGTTGATCTCACAAATGGGGAGGAAGACTCAATTTTAACACTTAAAACAAGTAATAAAAATGTTAAATTGGATTGGAAACCAAATTGCGTTTGTAACCTTTATTACCGAAACTTATGATTTCTCTTTTAATTTAAATATAATTTTTGATGTAAGATTATTATGACCTTCAAGTAAAAAGTACCCTTTTCCGCTCACAAATCTTAACCAAAATCTAGTAAATACATTTATATCGATATAAAAGCCCTATTTACCAAATTTGAGATATTTTACATTATATATTAATATATTTTTTGACGAAAGTCTAATATGACCTTCAAGTAAAGTACCACTTCCGATTTTCCAATTTAGACCAAAATCTAGTATGTTCTTTAAATCAATATATAAGTAATAAATACTAAATTTGAGAAGTTTTGCATAGTATTTTAATATCATTTTTGATAAAAATCAATTATGACCTTCACGTAAAGTACCACTTCCGGTGATCAAGCAGTGACCAAAAAGGGAGGTTCACAACTAGATTTTACAACAATTCTAAATACAAAATTTCAACTTTCTACGGCTAACCGTTTTTGAGTTATGCGAAATACGAACGTACGTACGAACGAACGTACGTACAGACGCCACGACGAAACTAGTCAAAATTGATTCAGGGATGGTCAAAATGAATATTTCCGTTTAAATCTGAAAACCGAAAATTTTCGAGAATACAATACTTCCTTTACTTCGTTCAAGGAAGTAAAAACAATTTTCTTATCAATATTGTCTTTGTTATCGTAACTGCTAACAATACTAAGATTAAAAACAAGAAAGTAAGAAAGAGGTATATATATTGACGTACGCATGATAGTATAGAAGGATCAATCTAATTAGGAATTGCCACTTCTATAATTTTGTTTTTATTGAAAACTAGTTTCGAATGTTATACATTCATCATGAGTTCTAAAAACACACAAAAATTCAAAAATAAACAATTCAAAATACAGTTTGGTAATATAAATTAGTATTATAAAAAACATTTATGAATTATGAATTTAATTAAGACAAGAGATAAAATACACGTTGGTACTCACCAAGGTTTAAGTAGATTATATCAAACAGAAAAGGCTACATTGGTTTGTTCTCGCACTGAACTAGTAATGTAAATGACTGTAATGGAAAAAAGGTGAGGTATTTGTAAGTAAATGGTACGCTTTAGGGGTCCGGGTTTTTCCAGTAATTTCGATGAGTAATTGTTTTTTCTGTTATTAATGGGAATAAATTTCTCTTTGGACTATTGGAGATATTTATTTGGTCATTTAAACAAAAATGTGTATTAACTATTAAACCGCTTTGAATGGATATACCGTTTGAATAACGAATATGAAAGGGACTATTATTTTTAACATCTTATCATTGCTATTGAGCATGAAACGCTTTCATGATTGTTTCATATTTATTTTTAGCCTTGAAATATTATTGTTTTTTTTTCTTAAATAGGAAAGAAGTTGATTAGTTTAGTTTTCTCACCGTTTTCGAATTATATGTGTGCCAAGGAAAATACGTTTAGCTATGCGTAAGTAGATAATCGAATTTGATAAGGACCAATCTAGGCACAAGGACGTTGCGATCCCTGAAAATTTCATCAAAATCGGAATAACGGTTGTAGGTGTTATGTCCGTTACATGGATTTAAGACAGACACCAAATCGAATTTGCTCCTTGATGTCTTAAACGTAAAACACGAGTGGAAATTTTTGATTCTGAGAAAACAATATTATTTCCTGTTTGAATACAAAGCTTTCCTACGTTCGTTAATGGGGAAGCTACATGAAATAAAAAATCATTAGAAATTCTTATGGAAAACAAAATTTATCTTAGCTTTATGCGTGGTCTCGAAGGATCTCTTGGAGGATTTCGGGCATCGGTTGGTTCAAAGTAAGGATAGAGACTAGTTAGTTTTTGTGGCTATATAGTTTTTCATGCAAAAAATACGTATTTATTTCGCGTCGTCAGTAACAAAGATGGATAATAAATAATATTATTGTTATTGTGGAGCATTGCATAATTAAGCACGATAGTGTTTCAAGAATTACAGTAGGTAGCCGGAAAGGACGAAATAAATAGTAGAAGCAGAAATAACTCTTTTACTCTTATCAGCCAATAAGCATAAACTATATCTTCATATTTATATTTTTTATGTATTTTAAACAATTATAATAATAATAATATAAGAAAAATATTTCATTGTTTCATGTATAATTAAAAAAAAAAAAGAAAGCTCAAGAGAAGTAATGACTACTCATCTTATTGAAGTAACCATTCGTCATTGTACTCTTACTGTTATTAATTTGTTGTAATAATGTTGAATTACCTGCTGTTAACAGAAATTAGTTGGCTAATGAAGTACTAAGAAGAATGGATCATTATTGTTTCCGTTTTATAATAAGTGCAAGAAGTCCGTTTTGAGAAGAAAGCACTCTATCTCGAGAGAACGTACTCAAGTGTTATAAATGGCCTCATCCAATTACAACAAGGCCATTACCGGCCGAATGACCTGGCCGGCCAGGCATCAATCACAACTCCTCGCCCCTCGGCAATTAAAACTGACCCATTATGAACTTAATAAATACTTAGTCTTTTTTTTTATCTATGGCTCCGTTTGGGAAACGATCACTTGTCCGACTTATGGAAATCCCCTATGAGGTTGTATCATTTTAATGAAATTTAAAAGAACTTTAATGTTTAACTAGCTGTTTACTAATTCTTTCTACAGGAATGATAACACCGAGCACGGTTCTCAGTGTTCCCCAAGAAGTACCACGAGAGATTTTTCATTTATATGACCGTTATACGCTTTTTAATATTTTTTATTTAGGTAGTAGATATATTAATTATAGTATAACTATATTATGCTTTTAAAAGCCCTAACTGATAGATTTTTAATTTTTTAATATCATGCCCAGTATTTAAAACAATTAGAGAAACTTGTTTAAAATATTATATTGATCAGACTGAACAAATAAAGCAATTAATTTAATTAATTAACAATTAACAATTTTAATAATTTTTATTTATTATAATAAATAAAAATATGTAATACATAGAGTAGTACCAACTAGTAACTGTAGCTGTTGCCATCAATGGGAGGATGATAGGTGTTTATTTAAAATTTGGGAGGTAGCTCTAAGCATATGCTTTTCTAATATTTATTTATTTTTTCTCTCAGTATTTTTTTTTTTTGTGGTGATGCTTATTCATTTATTTAAAAAAAATTACAATTATAAACACAATTCGACAACCATTGAATGTGATAGTTCCAAAAGTTCTTTGAGCAATTCGCGTGGGCACTAAGTTTGTGGTGGAATCATTCAATGAACTAGTGATTGTTTGTACTAATGGTGTTTCACGTTCAATGGGGTTCTTCAGAGACTGGTCAAAAAGGAAAGATGTCCATTGTAACCTTGAATTGTTGAGAAAAAAATATTAGAAAGAGAAAATCCAGCATAACTGATATGTTTAAGTTAATTTGAAATTCTAACCTCTCTCGATAGTAGGCTGTAGCAAGGACAATACATTGTACTTACCTATATTAGCTCTGAGGAGGACTGTTCAAGCCCCTACTATCTGTCCACAACCACTTGATCGAAATCCATTACGATTTAGAAAGAGAACGCAGTCTATTAAAGAATGCTGTCGGTGCAGCGTGATGGTGGGAAATTAAAAAGAAGGTTAAAATAATAAATGATAAATAAAAGGCGCGAGGACTCGGACAAAAGAGAGCCGGCGAGGAATAGACAACAATAGAGCGGTAATTAATTCGATTTACCATAAGTTAACCTTCGGGTCGAGGAGTACAAAGCGAACATCTGTTAAAGGTGAGAACAAAGAGCCAGAGGACTTGGGCTTGTTTAAATTACTAATTTCTAAGTGTGTACCTATAGTTTGTGATTGATGATAGCTCTAGGATTCCGCATCATTAATAACTGATTAGGACGTGCCCAATCAGGCTGATAGTCTCTTATCTCTCCTTCAGGGCTGGTCCTATTTATAGGCTCTCTGGCGGCTACTGTCGTGGGGTCGTGGATTGGTGAGTGCAATCACTACTTGATGGCTCCGCGGCTTCTGGTTGGTTCGTTTATTACCGCCTGCTATCGGATCTATAGTCTCTCTAGGAGTCACTGATAATCGTCCAGATTGTGCTGACTAGAGACATCTGTTTGTGTTTCTGAACATAAGAATCATTGCCATTCAAGAATGCTAACATTTTATAACATGAATCTTATGATAATGAAGTGAATATTGTATTGAAGTATCGCGTCTCTGTATCACTAACTAAGGCTGGAGATTCGTACTATTTAAATAAAGTTATCAAAATCTCAGTTAATTTACAGGTTGTAGGTTCTTGTAGGCCCAAAGAAGGCATTTTGGAAATATGTCGTTCCTTCTTTGATGTCATTATCTTCCTCTGTTTTTTAGGCTTATCATTCTCTTGAACTATTTTGCCGTTTTTGATGAAACGCTAAGGCACCCGCAATTCCCGTACCCTCCGTAAAATCCATACCGTAACCTCCGCTAAATTCATCCCTTCAGTTATCTAGCGTTGGTATTGCTACTACCTGCTAAGAAACTCATAAAATACTTCAGTATCACCCACTTTACTGCTTATAGTAAAATATTTGTGGTGGTTTGTGTTTTGCTGAGAATTTTTCAATTATAGAACGAGAAGAAGCCGTTTATAGTTTTTGTTCAACTTTAGAATGCTATTCTATGGTAAGATATTTTTTATTTTATTATTACTACCTGTTCGTAGACTCAAGTATTGTTTCCATGAGCAAATTGTCTGAGAATCGAGTGTTTACACATAAAAGTAGGGAAAGCTGCCATCGTTTTTATAGGACGAGTCCTAAATTCGTACCTCTCAAGATTTTTCAGCTCGTCTGCGTATTTAAAGTCCCGTGATTATAAGGATTCTGAAGTTCTTCCTCTTTTCTAAAGCTATTTCCCACCCCTCTTCTTATTTTCAATTAAAAACTCAATTCTAATCTAGAATGAATTGTCACATTTTTCAATAAAAAAAATTAATATATATATAGTTAATAAGTATTTTAATGTAAATACATTTTGTTTTGGAAAGTTATTTGCTTTTAATTGGGCAAATAAATGAATTTAATTGGGGGACGAAATTAGGGCCACTATTTTGATATATTAAAGCCTAGGTAAGTATTGTTTTAGTTTTTAGTCAGATTTTATTATTAAAGATTATTTAGTTTTGCCCAATAACGATACCAACATCGGTTGGCTTAGAACAGAGCTGCTTGTATTAATTTTTTGGGAATTTCTAACATAAGATTCATATTTCGAATTTGACTTAGGGAGGGAGAGCGATATTTGACCATCTTCCCCTATGTGGCAGTTAATTCAAAGTCATGAAAAACGCAGTTTTGAAAAAAAAAAACCGTTTCGAGGTAGAATTATAAGCAACTAATGTCCAATCCGTTGTATTACAATTACTGGATTGTGGGTACTCTCTTCAGCGTTCTTATGTAGTTTTTTTAAAAAAAATTTTTTTATGGTGATTAGCTTTGTAATTTTTGTGGGGTTTTTGTTGAATTCTAACCGATATATTAAAAAAGAAATTAGCAATTTTTTACTTTTTGTTTGTGTGTCTGTTGCCACTTTTTTTTTCATAACTCTCAGCTCCATTCACATGAAATCATTCACGTCGGTTGTATTATTTTAAAAACATATCCGCAATTTATTGTGATTATTGTTAATATAGCAGGAACATAAATAAGATGAAAAGGCTGTAGGAAGAAATAGTGTCTGATAAAACCATAACAAGTTTTTTATTTAAAACCATTACAAGGATTTACTTAGCGTGATTCATTAGTATTTTTGAAAATTTAAATGAACAAATAAATTGCTGGCCCTGAAGACTATTTATTTATGTTTTAGTTCTTGAACCAATAAGCTATTTACACTTAAGCTATCTTACAACACGCAATTTGCATTAATTTTCTCATGCTCGTCAACTAAAATAAATAAGCTAAACAATAAAGTTTGTGTGGTGTAAATAAATAATTAAAGTTGATGTATCTACCTAAGATATTATGTAGTAGTACAAGTCGAGTTTCCATGGAAACATTTAATTTCTAAGTACGTAGACGATGTTGTAGTCCATTCTACAAATTCTGAGAATGTGACGGGTCATCTTTCTCTTTATGCCGGAAGAAAAGAATGGAGTCTTAATGCTTTCAAACAGTTTAATTTTCATTGCTTAATTTTGTTAGTTTTGAATATTGGTATGGAATGTACCAAAAAGAACTTTTCTATAGATAAAAAATATTTAAAATTGTGCTTAGAAAATAAATGGCTGAAGTTTAACTGCAGGAAAATCGGATAATATTAGGCCACACGTTCACGACATTTTCTGACAAACTAAATTTCAAAACAATATTTATAAGACTTCTTTTTTAATAATTATTGAGTACTTCTATGTTTTCACAATTAAAAATGTTGTCTAGGAAAAAAAAAATTAAGGATGCTCAATTTTTGAAAAAAAAAAAAAAAAAATATATATATATACATATATATTTTTTTTCTGCAATTTTTTGGGAACAATAATTATTGTTACATTGTGAAAAAAGATGGAGCTTTAAGCATTTTATTTCCTAACAGGACGCAATGGCTTTAAGTGAAACCGAATTTTTTATAAGTATTGAAAAATCATACTTTTCAGGAGACCGCGCTTTCTGAATGAGATAATACTATGATTATATTACTATCTCACTTATTTGATAATTAAAAAAAAATATTCTTATAATATATTGATCAAATTGTCCAGGAGGGCTCGAGAACACTTAAAAATAATAATAAAATATTTGATTTTTTCTTTTGCATTTGTACCATTAAGGATAATATACAATGCAAGTTTCCAAAAGATACTTTTTTTAAAAAATTTTTTTTATTGATTTCAAATAATTGATACATTTTTTAGATATTTCTTTTAATATTAAATAAAATTCTTCCCCAAATTGATTTGAAAAGAAAAAAAAAAGGTGTGTTTATATATATATATATATATATATATATATATATATATATATATATATATATATATATATATATTTTTTTTTTTTTTATAGATGATAGATGTGTATGTACTCGTATGTGGAGTGAGGGACTCTATTGAGTAGAGCTATGATTTCCTATGCCGAGCAAACGAGCTAACTATTCAAATGTAGTGGCTTGGCGCACGCAATCGTCTTTTATTTGAAAATTAGTGGGATTTATTAGGTGTGGTAGATGCTTTCTTTATAAAAATATTCTAAAATGAAGAACTGACAATCTTGAAGGGATAAATCAGACGGTTGGAGCTTACTGCTGACCACACTGTCTGCGGAAGACCTTAAGTTTGCGAATCAATATCTGCACCTGTCCCTAGACTTTTCATGAACTGTTGTAGGGCTTTAATGTCAACAAGTATATGCAAATATAATTCAGTTTATTTTTTCCTCTTGTTCTAGAGGAAATGCTTTCTAGCTTTTGTTATAATTCGACAAAGGAGCGTGGAAATTACTTGGCTTTCGTAGGTGTATAAATAAATTTCAGTTTCCCAGCAAAATGTCAACGAGGGAGCCTTTCTTCAATAGATGCGCTGGTTTCATTCCTAGGAGAAAGCACACAAATTAAATCTGTACAAACTCTTGGCAATGCAAATTTCACTCATCTCAGGCAAAGGTCAAATTCATTAGGTTCCGAATGAGATGGTACAGGTAGGTTAATGATACATTTGTAGGCTGGACCATCGAGCTAGGCGTTCGGCATTCGCTGCTGTACGTTCAAAGGTCGTCAACATTCGTTCAATATTTGGTCAATATTTAACTAAAATTAAGCGTATAAATGCAATGTTCGGTTTTTTTTTTTTTTTTTTTATAATCTACTCGTCTGTGGTGCAACTAATACTTAGGTCTTTGATTGAGGTCGCAGGGTAAATTTTGCGAGATTCTTTTATTTTAGCCTCTTGATATAACTGAGTAGCTCCTTAAGCATTGAATAACGGCCTTATATAGTTGACCGTAGCAGAAGAAAATTCTTTAGTCTTCTAGATTTTATTTTCATTTTTCAATTTGAGCATTGTAGTATTGTACGTATGTCAGTTTGGAATTATGCTGTTATATTTTTTAAGGTATAGCTAGCCGAGACTTATTTTAACTTTTTCGCAAGTACAAATATCTTTTTTTTCACCTGTAGTCAGCTTGCAGTTCAGGATCGATAGGTAGATTTGAGTGGTATAGGCATCACCACAAGTTTTTCTTTAATTACAGAGAAAGGTGTTTGACTTTGGGTAAAACATGGAGATCGTAGATCTCCCATCTCCATTAGAAGAAAGAACTGCTTCATTTGAATCTTTCGAATTATCCTTAGGTACTTAGGGCTGGATGACCTTGGCGCAGAATGTGCTACCTATTGTAAGTCTCAGTAAGCATCAGTAGTGAACTGAAGCCGTTGAGTTGAGATTATTTCTCGCTCTAAGCTAGCCCGTCCACTATTTCTTCTTGGAATTGCTTACTGCTTAAACGAAGTAACGAAATCTATTTCAAATTTATTCTTATTTCTAGGTCTTAGCCTGGCCAGGTATTCGACTTTTCTTATTTTCTTAACTGGCTTTAGTTTACATATTTTATTAGTTAATGCAGATTATTTGTTTTGATGTTGATTTTTTTAAATTTTTGTACTTCAAATTATTGGTGAGGGGAGAGAGGCGAAATTATACTCTCGCTCCCTCTCTTTTATTATTGGTGGGAGACGATCGGATCCTCTCCCTAAGTCTGCGCCTATGATATGAACATTAATTAATAGAGAAACTGTATTATTTCTGTTTTCTGAATATCGCGATGATAGTTTTTGATTTGGTCAAATGTTTTCTTTTAATTCAAAGATCTAAAGCTTGAAAAAAGACAGCTTTAGGGTCATCTTGGATGTTTAAGAAATGAAGGAGAACAAAATTCTACAAAGAGAAAAATTAGAAATCTTATTAGTATTTCATGATTTACTGAGTTTCTTCGTCTGTTCTAGGGTATATTATTTGGAATGTTTTTCAATCTTGCCTTAAGTTATTTTAGTTTTATTAAAACAAGTCCGTTATTTTAATACAGCGTTGTATTTTTCTTGGCCTAATTTGTCGAGTTATTTAGTCACATTTCCATAATATGAAATTGTGCATCGGTTCTTTTTTCTGTTGAGCTTTTTGGAGTATGTCAAAATGTATACCTAGTATATATGATATCCGTATTTCATATACTCTTGAAGTAAAATCTTATAATGTGTTCATTATTAAGTTCTTTGTCAATTAAAACTAAGAAAATGTAAAAATGTTAATTTTCATTCATCATTCTTTTGTGCGACATGACTATTGCGCTAGCAGTTTCTCCTTGACTGAGTATTTATAATATTTTAATACCTCCTGGTCATTTCTATTAATAACTCCCTTCGACATCGGACATCACTGTTGAGCATCGACATGTGCGGTTGA
Source organism: Rhaphigaster nebulosa (assembly GCA_948150685.1). Taxonomy (NCBI): domain Eukaryota; kingdom Metazoa; phylum Arthropoda; class Insecta; order Hemiptera; family Pentatomidae; genus Rhaphigaster; species Rhaphigaster nebulosa. The sequence continues at coordinate 114,207,931 of OX411309.1, read as the reverse complement.
TCTGGAATCGAAGATTGCCTGAATTCCCCGCCACGATGAGAAAGACGCTAGTCACGGACAAATATTTGCCGGCCTTCGAGGAGCAGTGAATGAGCAATGACAGGCCGGGGACCAGGGATCGCTTATGCAAGAGCCAACACTCCTCCAGCAATCATCGGGAGAAAGTCTTATTGTCTTCCAGCCAGTCTTTTTAGCCAGAACGGCCTCTTTAACATATTAAATATACGTCCTTTTGTTTTTACTCAATTCTATTAGGGTTAAGTCTTTTTTCTTGTCTCTCGTGCCTTGTGTAATACTTGATCGGCCATATTGTATTTTAATGGTACAAGGTGATGTTTTCCAACATTCTTTTTTAGAAAACGAAAAGGGTTCATTCGTTCTCTGTACATCGGATAAGTGCTAACACCTGTTAAGAAAATGTAATTCTTAATGATATATTTTTCTTTTACTATCCTCTACAAAAATGTTTTTTTCAAAGCTGAAATATTTTTAGTCTTATTGCTATCAAATAAATATTAATTATAAGGTTTAACTAATCAGAAGTATTGATACCGTTACAGATCCCATCAACAACCCTTAGCATCATTTCTCCATCCATTAAATCCCGTCAAAGTTTAAATCTACTGGATACATATCTAACACAATGCTTCCATCTACGATTCCGTCTATCGTTCTTATTTTTAGTTCCTACCTATTGTAGTTCCCACTTTGTTATTGATTCGTATTGTTAGTCGGCCATGCGATTCCGTTTTATGCATTCGTCTAAATTTTCCAGTTGTCTCATCTTTCTTCAGTTGAAATATTTTATAATATTGGTACATTATTTTCGAAAACCATAAAGTGTTGACTTGTTGTCAGGCCTCGCGACAACTGGGATCAGAAAGCTGCGAAAATGTGTGAAATTAAATTCGTCGGAAAACGCTTAAATGATGTGGATACGTTCTCGTCCGTTATGCGCGAATCGTTTCGCCATTTTCTAGCGCCTAGTTGCGAAACGCGAACCGATCTGATTCAGTTGGATGCGAATTAGTGGATGCATTAAGAAACAACTTAATTTAAATTAGCATTACGATATAATATTAAAATTTCGGCATGGATTATGTGGAATTTGGATAAGGGGTTGCAAGTCATTTATTTGTGACAATGAGTACTGAGCTATATTTCATTCTTTTTAATGAAATTTAATTGGGAAAAATTGAAGTAATAAAGTTGAAATTTGTAATCAGCGCCCCAGAAAACATAAATGAGCAAATCAGAACTTCAAAACTTTTCACTGAGGCTCCTTTCTGGTTCATAGTTTACTATACTAAGAGGTCTAATCCGAAGCAACCACTTTCGCATCCACGAAGAACTAGGAATTATAATTGTCTTACTTTCTGGTATCTGGATAATAGGCACGAGCTTATTTATTTTGCAACAGAACTTTTCCTGCCCTTAAACTTGCTCTTATTTCTTCTTGAATATCTTGATTAGATATGTAGAGGAGTACCTGAGCTCTGCTTAAGCATTTTAGCAACTATGCTTAAGCTTGATTAAGTACTTCTCTACATGTTCAAACGTATTCTTCCTTATACCATTTATATTAAATACAGAAATCATGGCCTTTTCTACTGCTAACCGCGTATTTTATTTTGTCCGATTTCTTTCGATATCTAATTCTTGGAAAGGTTCATCGATGTAATTGCATTCACTTTATAATCTTCCGCATTTCACCAAGCAATATCAAAGAAATATCGTATCATGTTATGTACAATAACATAGAACACCGTCCAGTGTTAAACAAACCGTACAATCGAAAATAAAATTGCCCGCAAACGTTTTTGCTGGATAAGTGATTCCTCACTTACATGTTGACTCCAATCATCATTGATTTGAATTTGAGTTTTCTTAAGGCTATCTTTAACCGTTTGAGGATCATAGCCCAAAAGTTGAGGCCGCAGAAATTCATAAAATGACACTGGAAAATAAATTTTTTTTTTTTGCGGCATAGGTATTGATGTGAATTCAAATACATTAATGTAAGGCGCAACGACGTATAGTTAAGTTACTTTGTTCATTTTAATTTTTTTTTCTGTAAAAAAACTAGATTCTCATTTGATTTAGTCTATTTAATTTTCCTTCCTAATTCTGTTCTTATTGTAAAAATTAAGTTTTTATATATTTTAATAAATACACAACAAATTTTGAGCTTTTCAACCTATATTCTTTTTTATTAAACTTGTTGCGCATTTTGAAACATCCACTCTTTTTCCTCATCAGTCACTAAATACAATAAACAAGTATATTTATTTTAGTGTAAATAATTCCAACCTCGTAAAAAAAAAGTTATTTTTTCTTTAAATATAACAATATGTATTGCTATTATTTCACAAAATGAAGTAAATTCGACAAATCTTGTACTTTTCTCGTATTATGAAGGCATTTGTCAAGTTTCGAATCTGAAACCCTGCGTCGCAAAATCACTGTTGTCCTATGTAATCATTTATACTTTTTTTCAAATTGAGCAATATCTTTCACCAAATCGAGTGTAACAAAAAAGCTGTATATACTTAAGGCACGTATGTATTTAGCTCATGCACTATGCCTATTGTGTATCTAGTGACATCCTAAAAGAATCGGCTGGATTAATTGTCGATTCAAGACAAAATCCCATTTCGATAATGATCAAGTCAGTATTGACCAGATAGTTTACTTTCCTTCGCTCTGTTAATGTTACAAAATTATTTTAATACTACTTTATTTGTTCCAAAAAAGGTTTTGAACCTAACACATGCTATTATATTAGGTTGATATAAAATAGAAGAAACGTTGGGGAATAGGAGGGATATTTATTTCTAAAGAACTGAGTTTTCCTCCTAATTTAAAATGCTATTAGCATAATGAAAATCAACTATTTTTTAAATTTAATAATGATCTTTCACGCCTTTATGCACCGTAGTGCAGAAGATAGTCCTTCAGAAGACAGGACAGGATAGAGCCAGGAAGGCGTGAAGCCGATTTGGCTGATAGGTATGAGCTATCACATGTGACAAACCCGGAGGGACAGCGGTTGGAGATAAGATACTAAAGCTCTGCCTTTGTGATCCGGATCAAGGTAACCCTGCCGCCATTGGCCATTCACAATAATCCATCTGGCAGTGGCTTCCATCATTATTCCATCAGTCCTCTCATCTCGGTATCATTCTCCGCATCTTTTCTCATTGCATTACTTCATTGACTTGTTTTTATTCATGAATGTATTAACGATTTTCTTTGATTCTTCTTTTTCTTTTTTCATACCTGTCTCATTTCAGCTGGCCTGATGAATTGGCGTAAATCCATTGAGAAATGCGCCTACATAAATGTCTGAGATAATATGATTGATAATTATGCAAGTTTTCTTGACTCAATCCGCATGCCTTGCTTGCCTTGATAGCTTATTCCAAGGCTTTAGTCTTCTTCCAATAAAATTTTTTTTTGTACATTTTTTTATAAGTAGTATGTAATGTTTCTATTTCGGACAAAAATACTCACAATTCCAGATTTGAGACGCTTTAACGATTTTTTTTCCCGAATAGTTTATGTTTTGAACGAGGAACCTCAATGCCGTGAGGTTAGCTGAACTTAGAGTTAGCTACTTGAACTTTGAAGTTGCTTTCTTAAATGAAATATTAATTTATTACGTATGGAATAATTGGCCTTAGTAATCTAGTAGAGGACGGCCAGGCGGTCAAAAGTGAACAAAAACAGTATAAAACTATTTGGTGCATTTCTGTATAGAGTTTTCTTCAGGGCTACAAAGGCATGATTTAGCAAAGATTGAGAGTCATATAAATACATAGAATAAAACTATATAAAAGATAAAATAAAAAATTAGGGTATATCAAATGAATCAGGAGCTTACATCTGACTGATTATAACTGAATATTAAAAATAAAATCACGCTGATAATGAAATATAATCTTGAATAGCATTAAAAACAAACAGTAAGGTTAAAAAACAAAAAACAAGGAGTAATAGTTAGAAATAAGATTGAGGAATTTATTTAATATAGATTAAATAATTTAAATGAAATAGTTTAGTGAAGAATCCTAATACATCTGATAACGATAACGATCTGGTGTAGCAAAAGTTTATAATATGGTCAAATTTCTTCTACGCGCCCAATGTGCTTTCAGAATTATGTTGTAATATGCTTTCAATTTTTTTAAATGAGTCAACATCCTTCGAAGGATTCGTTTGCTGGGGATGTTTATCTTATATAAAATTAATATTCATTCTTATCGTTTCAATAGGTATTCTTCTTATCGTAGGAGCCATGTTGACTCCCTTCTCTTCCTAAAAAATAAATAAAAAAACATGTAGCCATCAATAAATTATTAATACAAATTAAATTTTTGTTGAGTATACATTATTTATCTTGAAGCAATCAAGAAATATTTATCTATAATCAATACGCAAATATCTTTTTCGATTAAACTAATAGAGTAAGTTAAATAAAATATCTTGGGAATATTTGTTCTATTTCCTCCGAAATAAATTCCATTAATATAAAGTACCTATATCTTCACTCAGTTTAGCGTGTTCTTGAATAGCTAAAACTTCAATTCAAATTATATACAATTGAATACCCGAAGATTTTTGTACCATGAATAGAAGAAGCTGTTTGATGTCATAACATCAAAACAGACAGTGTGCTAATCTTTGATGGATTGAGGATGAACATAAGGCTATGATCTCTAATGGTGGATTTGGGAGATCGTTTTTGAAAATTCCACTTGTTCCGTCATGTTGGGCAGCTTCCGGTCACAGGTCATTACACGAACGAAAATTCCTAAGTCCTTTGTATCTTAAAAGGTCAGTTTAAATTTATTTCTTCCTCTAATAAACAGAACCGATATCGAAGAAGTTTATCTTTTGGGTACATCTCTTAAGACGTCTTATATGAAATAAGTATTTAGTATTGTTACTGAATGATGTATCATTTTAATTATTAATTACTATTTTTTTAATTACCCATGTACAATATTTAAAAAAAATATTCTGAGATGATATTTGTCTGAAGTTTGGAATTCAATTCAAATTCATTTAATCATTAAATTGAAATCGTAATATTTCCATTGGTCTTTTCGTTCTGTTCCAACAGAGGTAAAAATACTCGGGGGGGGGGGGGGGGGGGGGGGGAGGGGGAGAGGCAAGGTGATCATCCAGCCTTTATAAAGTGAGTATTAAAGCCCCTTCAGTGATCATTGAATCATCTCGCTTATTCAGTCTGAAAACTATCAAAATCGAGCTAGAGTTTTTTTTTTTTTTTCTGCCAAATAAATTTCATTTGTTAATTTGATCTTATTGGTTCTATCTGATTTATATACTTCATAATCTAGACATAATAAAAAATGCTCCGAATAATTTCGCAGTAGTTTTATTGCTAAAATGCTTAAAATAGATTTGTTAATTTTATTTTATTCTCACAGAAAGATGTATATAATGCATAATAGGAACATAATAAAAACTGTAACAAATAATTTCACTATTTCTAAAATGTGTAAAATCGATTTGGAGAGTCATTTATCCATCATCTGTCGTACATTTGTTCGTTGGATTTGATGAAAGCATTTTATAATTTAATTCTATTTATAATTTTTATCCCTTATTATGTATATGTAAATTTTTATCATCGTATTTAAAGATGGAGGATCACAATAAATTTAAATAATAAGTATGAAGCAACGTTTAACCGAGGGGCAGAAACGTTATTGGGAGAGTTCTGGCGTATTATGTAAATCTTGTTTTGGTGGAGATTTTGTAAGTTGAGAGTAGGTATGTTGGCAACACTTTGTTACTTCATCGAACATACATAGATTTTTTTCATTTAGTGTTAGGAACTGATTGACTTTGACCTTAAATGCTAGTTATCGCCACAATACAGAAAATTCACTTATTGTTGTGTTCTGTGCAATATATCTGTAAGACAGAGGTATTCTGGCGTCAGTCTAATTTTGCTGATTTTGATTTTATTATTGTATTTCCATTTTTCTTAAGTACCATAAATAAGCTACAAGGTTAATAAAATAATCAACACTTCAAATATAAAGACTGACCACTATCCACAACAAGCAATACAGTGCGATCTTGGACTTCTTTTTGCTCTCTTGTAAAACTTTTGAAACGTTACGGCAGTTTACCTCTTACGCGCTGATAATATATATTATATTAATTGCACTTATTAGCTAGTTTTTCATTGTGTATATTGGTCTTGATAGATAAATGCTATTATTATTATCCATTTCTTGTTATCGTTTGAGGTACTGAAATCTACTGATTTGTTATAAAGTAATGTAATAATAGTAGTAATATATATTTTTATAAATTGGGAAAGTGGAAAAGTGCTCGGTTGTAAAAACCAAAAAAAAAAAAACTGTTAACAAAGTTGTTTTTCATTCGTTTTTTTTTCTATAACCACTTAAGAAATTCATGAGATAGGTGTTGGATAAAATTTTAGTCGAAGTTGGAGCATTTAACAGATGACTGAGCTAGCCGGCGCTAAATGGATTAGAGTAATCTCTGACCAAGGACTATATAATTTGGTTTCCTATACCGCACCTCGACAGTCTCAGCACATTCCATCTGCTTTGGATACGTCCTAGCTCAATTATTGGATGCGACACGGTGCCGGAGGTTAAGTAATGGGAGCAGCGAGGACTCAGGAAGGAAATGGAGAATTAAAAGATGTTCCATGAATGGCTCACATGCGGAATATTAAATAATGATGTAATCACGATTCTTGAGATATTCTTGGCATCTCCTGTGAAAGAAAGAGGAGCCAGATTAAGATTTTGCTTTACCTATATCATATTATTCTCAACTACACTTATCTGGCCTATTTTTTTTTCATTACATTAAAAGATATATCAACCTTACCACCGCTTATTAAAACAACAAATGGAAAATATTATATGTTGTTCGGCAAAACTAGAGAATGTACCTGGAGAGTAACTAACAAGCAATGAAGTCCAATAGAAAATAAATCGAGATTCCATTAGCATTTCTCAATTCCAATTTCTTCAATACCTTATCTACATTTTCATGAACATCAACGCGAATCAGAAGAACGAATTATTTTTAAATATTTGTTTAGATAGCAGCTATAATTACTAAAGGATACTATATGGTTTAAAATTGTTTCCAGAATTATTAAATTGTTTGTCCATTAACGTCTTTAGTGACCGTCGGCTCGATTCCAGGTTGTAAGGCCGGTTCCATAAGGTCCGATAAATTGGATATCGGACCGATATTTACTATGTCTTTTGTTCCTAATAAAATATAAGATGTGAGGAAGGCTACAATAGGATGGAATATCCCGCCGTTCCTTCCGTACTTTAAGTAACAAGACTTAAAAATAATAAGAACGTAAATACTATTATTTATTATTATTAATATAACTTGTTTATGCTCTTATATTCATCTGCCAATCATTGTGCACTATTTTATTTATTTTTTTTCACGTATGAGGATTGACCTGGATATTGTTTTTTTGGAGCTTGTACTACCTTTCGAATTTTAGCTTGATAATTTTATTTTTATTATATAATATGTTAAGAAAAGAATTACATGCCGGTACTCACTTTATAGTTCTTGGATCCTGATAGCAAGTTGAAATGTATGTGATACATAAATATTCTATCATACTACTAAAATTTTCTTAATTTATTGTAACCATTATTACTTCAAAATAATGCTTTGTTTATCAATTATTTTCATTATGATGTCATGTAGAGTTAAATAAAAAATTGCTTCATTTTCATATCCTATATCTACTATGTTTTGTAAAGGAATCGGAAAAAAGTAGCTAAATGATAAAAAAAAAAAAAGTAGCGAATCTGACTGAAAAAAAAAAAGTGAGGTTGTTGTAACATCAGATTTTTTAGTCCTTGTATCTTTCAAGAGATGTTGAACCGCAAGTATAATATTGTATGTATGTGTGTATATTATCTTTGAAATATCATTCTTCTTTCATTTCTGCAAAATTAAATTTTATCTCCTTCGAAATTTTTATATAATATTATTTTTTCTCATGTTGTTTTGTATGATCGCGATATTATACCAGGTCATGGTGTCTATCTATATCCCAAGGGCAGGACCAAATGACCACTCTCGTAAATGAGTTTAATTCGCAATAGGAGGAACAAGGCCTAACAGCTTGGTGGAAATTGCTTTCCGATTCAATTTACTACCCGTTGAGGAAAGGGCGAATCCAAGCGCTGCGACACCCGCGGTTTAGCACCTCCGACCACTTCTTGCACCGTGCAATATATTCTTGCACTAGCCGCCTCGCTGACTTTAATACCCGTCAGTTTATCGTTCTCTTGTTTGTAACAACAATAAATACCGTAAGCTAGAGCTGTAAACTATTTGATGGACGTTTAACTACAACGGATTTTGTAATATTAAGTTATATATCTTAGTATGGCGGTTAAGTATCCGCCTTAAAATATAAATTTTATACCAGCTTGAGAGATTTAAAAACTATAATATTTATTGACACTTTAGCCCATTTAATATGTTTGTACCTTGATTTTATGGCTGAGCTGAGGTCAATTAGGACATTAATGGTCTGAACTTTATGTGTCTCAGACACGGATACCTGTGTACTTTTGATCTTTGCAGAAATTTAATAAAGTTATTTTTCGATATGAAATATATACTCTATTGTATATTGCTCAAATTAACTTTAATTTTTTATTGATTAATATTTATATTATTCTATTTTTTTTCTCTAGTGATTTACTACTCACATATTGATTTGTCAATATTCTGTTACAATAAATACAAATACAATACAACAAATAACAGTAAATGAATACAATAAGCATTTACTTCTTATCTTTTTTCGATTGGATACAATATTTCATATTTTAATTTAAATGATGTCAAATTATTCAAGCCAGAGAATACTAGCAAGTGGTCAGAGGTGGCTTTTTTTCTTATCAGTCCTATATGTGTTAGTAATTACAGCTATAAATGCTCAAACGAGTGGTTGCCGATCCTATGGAAGCAAAGCATTCTCTAGTTTGAAGCGGCGGCGCACAGTGGCCAAAATCATGGACTTATGTGGAGAAAATTATTTTATAAAGTTAACCTTTAGAAAATTTGTGATAAAAAAAGCTCCAGTAAGCGTAGGTCCGCATAGTCATAAACACAGTCAGTGGGAAATGGTTATAATAAATAAATGAAAGGACAAAGAATTTAAAAAAAGAAAGAAAGATTTTATTGATTACTATTTGTCTTAATTAGACATTACGATAACTCATCAGAGGATCAGATAGATAATAGTAAATTAGGTTCTTTGAAAAGTGATAAAACTGCTGGATGAAAATCTTAGAGATAGTACCGATCATTGCTGCCTGTTTCGGAGATGCACAGTTCACTGCAAAAGGTGATGGCATTATAATCGTGTGGACTGGAGTGTCCTTGTGAGTACGGTGTTCTTGAACGACTTTAAACTTACGATTTTCAAATCCTTGCGTCTAATTAATTCTTCTACCAGTTGTCTTATTGGTGGACTAGCCTTGCGGATGACTCTCTGCCGTGAATCAAAATTGTGTGCATAGATAGAGGCATATGGCACAAACCGTACTCCTTTACATATAGTTCAGCAGCCTCCATTAATTAGCCATCACATTTAGCAGCATCTATGCTAAACTCACTGGCCAAAGTTGTCTAAATCGATGAAGAGGATTCTCATTAAGGCCTGTGTTAGCCAATGTTAACGTAGCATCGCTGTCAAAGTCCGAGCAGTGTTACCATCATTATTGGAACAGTAACCAGGTTTAGGCTAATCCAGTTCCTATTGCACAAATTTTCGACTGAAAACGATCCCTATAGTGAAGAAAACTTGACAATTAACAGTAAAACGAAATAGACATGCGCGATCAAAAAACCGATTTAAAATATCAAGTATTTCCATTCACACGACTTTCCTTACCGTATTAAATAAAAGTAAAAAAAAAGTTTTATATATCTTCGCTAATTATTGTTGAATATATTTAACTTCGTAGAATTTTAAATTATCTTTCAAATGAGCATCTGGAATTTCCAGGAGATATATTGTTTTCGAGGTATAAAAAAACTAAAATAAGATGAACCGGTTTCCATTGGAACTCGATACCTCAATGCTTGATGTCCTGATATCTTATTTGAATGATGTATACCAAAAGGAGCACAATACCTTATAACATGTGCACAGAGTACAAAACGCTATTTATCTGCTAATACCGGTCCGATTTAAACGATTTTTTTTGTTTTGTAAAAATTACCAAAATTATACTTTTTGAGTTATGCGCGAATGAAGTTTTATTTTCTTCATAGCATTTTTCTGTATTTTTTTCGAAGGCTATATAGGAAAATTAAAAGTGTTTTTACAACAAGATTTTAGGAAAGTTATATCAAAATTGTTAAAGCCGTTTTCGTCTAGGGAACCGAACCGCACAATCCCTCAAAATTTCATCAAAATCGGATTAACGGTATGAATTAATAAATTAAATTTGTTCCTTTATGTCTGAAACGTAAAGCACGAGTGAAAATTTTCGGTTCTGAGAACATGTTTTTTTAAATTCCTGCATGAACACGAGGCTTCCTTACCTTCGGTAGTGAGTAAGCAAAAGCACAGTATTTTATCAAGATGTGTTAAGGTGTTAGTTTTTTTACAGCAACATCATAAAGTTATTTTGAAGCAAAAAATACGTAATTAATAGAATGTAATTGCTTGAGGTTTTTCCTTTAACTTTTAGATGTTGTCCATAGTAAGTAATCGACTCTGCTTATTCAATTGCCTATTAGGTGACAATGTACTGAGGCAATAATAATAATTAATATTAATTTTTATTGCTTAAACTATAGATTTGATCCACTTTCCTCCTCAGCTCCCTGACATAATAGGAAATGAATAAGTAAAAATTGAAACCCTAGCACCTTTTGCTTAACGAGAGAAAACAACTAATTTATCTGGAACAAACGCTACTCGCCAGTCAAGAAAATTTGAACATTTCAGTTCATCCTTTCAGGGTCAAGGCACATAGCATCGCGTTAAATATGCAATTCTGACTACAATGCGCCGGTTCGAATGTCGGGAAGTTGAGGTAGAATAAACCTCGAGTTTCTGACTTTGATAGATTGGCAACCTGTGGAATAATTTACCTTTTCTGTCCTGGTTGGACCACATAACGTCCTAACCGAAAATGAATTATCGTAGTTGTTAGTCAAAAAGAACTAACAGTATTTTTTAGATTTAATTTAAGGATGGAAAATATTGTTGGGCCCAGCCCATTAATATCTACGGAACCCAAGAGGTAAACGGGAGAACGCTGGACCATGACGGCGATGAAGGAGGCGGCGTTGATCCAGAGGCTAAACCTAATTAAGAATAGATAAAGAAATCTAGACTAGATGTTCAGTAGGGAAAACCTTATTCCCGGAAGGCAAGGAGGATGAGGAAAAAAGTTGGAGTTGCAAGACAAAGCAAATAAATAAAAATAAATCCTCATACGAAAACACATTTATATTAGGGAAACCTTTATTTTCTGATCATTCTTCATCATAATCAAAATGAAGAAACATTTATTTGTGATCAATACTCTTCGAGGAAGTTCTGTGATAATTCACAATTAAAGCCACTCCGATAAGTTCAAAACGAAAATCATTCTATCAATTAAGGAAAGTATTAGTTTTAAAACTTATAACGCTCTTTTCGTGAATATTGTGTATCATCAGTTAAATTGTTAAATTGTTTAATAATGAAATTTACATAAGTATACTTCAGTAGTCTTAAAATTAAATGAATAAATAATTCTTGATATTAATGACTTTTACTAAAGACTTGTATGTTTGATAGAGATTACTACTCGCTTGCTTTTACCAAACATTTCGTCAATTTGCACTTTACTTATCACTCAAAACCACCACTGAACACACTCTTTCGTAATACATTACAATAAAAAAGAAAGTAAGAAAAAAATTAGGAATTAATTCTACAAGAGACAATAATGAAATTAATTCATAATTTAAATACCTATGAGAATCAAAACAGAATCTACATCCCTAGAGCTTTTAGGAAAAATGTCAATCCTAATTTTTACAAGAACTGTAAGTAGCATATTATGGTTCACTTCTTCAACAAATACATTACCTACTTTACATGCCTTATTTTTAAGAATTCTACATAACTTTTATTGAATGACAATTATATATGTGTGATTTAAAATAAAATTGGATATAACATATGATTAAATTAACATTCATGCATTAAAAAAAAATATCCGAGCAGCAGAATTCCCTCACTAAAATCGTATTTTCTCTGAAATACAAAATATTAAAAAAAGGCGGATTGAGAAAAAAGTTGAGACCCGCAAAATACAGTATAATATAACATACCGAAATTTACTCATACTTTTATTATACTGTTCTGCCTCTACAGAAAACCTGCCTTCGATACAGGAAACCCAACATACCGAATTTCAGCTCATATTTTGAGCTCCCTATCGCAATTTGGAGGGGTTTTAGAGGTGCGCAAATATTTAAAAAAATCGAAAACCCGAAGGGGGAACCAAGTTGAGAACCCCAAAAGATACTTCCCTAATACCTATTCAATTCAAATACAAATTTTCAACCCTATGAACTAATTTGGTGGAGCTGTAGAGATTTGCAAAACTTTAAAAACGCCAAAATTTCAGGTAAACATACCGAAATTTTGACTGGAATTTACCCATCCTTTAATGGTATCGTTCTGCCTGGAAGAAAATGCTACATATAGAATTTTAGCTCATTTGACCCAACGGAGGTGCTTTAATGAAGCGGGTAGGGGAATATATATGTATATATATATTTAAGGGTTATGAAATGGATAGAAAACGCAATCCCGTCGATCTTCGACCCAGTGCAAGAGTCTATTTTTTTCGGGGAAAATACGACTAACAAAAAAAAATCATTACATCCTATATTATTTAATTAAAATTACGAAGTTCTTTTAGCATTTTGTATTATAAGTTCGTACCAGTCCATTGCGAATAAAAACATAATTATCTATGAGTATAAGAAAAAGATAAATAAATGGAAAAACAAAAAAATCTTCTGGGCTATCCAGGTTTCGGAGAAGGCGGATATCCGTTTAACCGGGGATCTATTTTATATGAAATAGTAAGAAATTACTGAGTATATTAGGATTACTCATTTCTACTGGCTGATTAATAATGGTCATTAAACTTGTTTGTTTCTAAGGTTTGAAATAAAAATAAATAAATTAAAAATATGCGGTTTACTTTTTACACTCCATGTTCAGTGAAAACCAATTTAGCCTTATTTTCCCTTTTGCATACGTAGGCTACCTGACAAATTGGACTGACAAAAAAATTCGCCCAAACAAATTTCTAGTTTTGAATAATTTAGAGTGGATTTATTCATGTTTCGTCGTTTATTAATTTAACAAGACATCCAGGTCTTCGTGTGTAAAATAGTACCACCATTAGTTGTAAATCAAATATAGGACAAAGATAATTTTCGCTGTCACATAATTTATAAACGTCTCTTTGCCACTTCCATTGTTTCGAAATGCTAATGTATCGGATCTATTAATTTGACCACATTCTGTTGTTCGACTATACGGCGAGATAGGAAGGCTGTGGTTTCTCTTATGGCTCTTTGTTTCGCTGATAAAATTGGGTGACGAATCAAGGAATGCCGAACCGTATGTATTAAGTCTTCCAGCCATAATAAAGAACTTCAGAATAAAACTAATGGATCTTTGTTGTATTTATTTGTTTAGAAACTTTTTTTTTTTCCTGAGTTGTAATGTTCTGTGTTTGTTTAATTTAAATTAAAAAAATGTTAAACTTATGAGTTATCAAAGCAAACGATTGAGCTACTTTTTACTATACTATTTAAATTGTATATTTTGTAAATAAATACGAAATAAAAAAATGTAGCTTTAATTTTTATTTCAGTTTAAATTATTATCGTTTACCAAAGTTGCTCAATATGAAACTTCTCGTCAAAGGTTTTACATTGGCTCCTCATATAAAATACGAGCCGTTTTCGTCTATAAATATGTAATGTTAATAATTATAATAACCTGGAGGTTCGATGCCTGTGCCACCAAAAAGCGTTGCCTGGACACCCTCCGTCATATTCCCTCTAAACCCAAATCAGCAACATCAGACTTTTTTATTATGAACAAGAATATGTTATTATCCTCCGTGCTCCTAAAATCAGAACCCTTTACCTTTCTAGTTTCATCAATTTATACGCCCCTTTCAATCGCCACGATGCTGGATGCACTACACTAACCCTGGATCTGAAATCCATAACTTTTTTTTCCTACCAATCTTGAAATGATCATTAATTTTTATCAATAAATTTAAAAAAAAATTAGGTATACATAAAACTCAATTTTTGAATTTTATTTATTCCATTAAAAATAATGATCACTCTCCGAACAATACTAATTTAAAATACAGATTAATTGCTGATCAAAAATTTTCATTCAAAAAATAGAAATCACACTGAATATTTTTTTTTTTTGTTCACTATTTCCTATGTTAGTTAAAAAAAATGGAAAATGAAGTGAATTTTAAGTGAAAAAGAAAAGTTTGAAACAAATAAAATAGACCGATTGACCTGATAGATTTTATGTGATCCGGCAACAGGAAAAAAAAAACAAAAATAGTTTTGGATTTATTTATTATTAAGATAAGATGAGATTTAAAGAAATACTGCTCTCAAATGATCATTATTATTGATGGAAAAGATTTTACTCAGGAATAATGATCAAGATATGATTTTTTCAGATGTTGGTCACAAAATAAAAATTCCTCTTGACAAAAATCGCATAATGATTTTTGTATAACTACAATCTTCAGAACAAAATTATCAGATTGAAATTTCGATAGAATTTATTTCTAATTATAGATTTTAAACTCAGCTTTAACTAATTTTATTGATATTTTCGTAAGTTTTTTTTCGGCTCCTCTTTCGTGGCGTAATACTTTATTTTTAATTAACTCTGGGCGTTTCCCTTCTTAAAGATCGTTTTTTTCTAAGATAAACTGTTTCTTTTTGTGAAATATTAGCTATCTGTTACATCTAAGGGCATAATTAATATTAGGCTCATTGAACATTCATGTCATTGTGAAAAAATAGTTATGTTAATTCTATAATTGTCTTTTGGATTTCCGTACAGTAACTTAATAATTTTATGAATTAAAAAAGTTTCTATATTTTAACCATACTTTTGCATATCCGAAAGTGTTTCAACTTATATCAATATTGCCGTATATCAATACCATTGTCAACATATTTTGTGTATACATATTTGCCTCATTTATTATTTCAAATTCACTTGTTTGTTTGAATAATACCTTTTGGTGCTATTGAAAAAGTCGTCTATTCATTGAAAAATAATTTCATCGATGCTTAACTCCCCCGAGAATAATTTTTTCATTATATATGTTATAGCCTACTTTTATTCTATGTTTATTCCAAGTCGAATGGACTATGGCCTAAGCCTGTAGACACAAGCTGCCTCGATGTACTGGTTCTAATGTCCTGGTATCTTATTTGAATGATATATACCAGCTGTTACCGACTTTAAGAAGAGATTTATAGTTTATGAAAGTAGGTTAAGAGTATAAACAGTTACAATAGAATGGTCTATTCACATATCTCCAACATATAACATAGATCAGGAATAGATTTATTCCTATAAAAACCTATAAAATTCTATAAATTTCCGCTTTTACATTGATAATAGCTGCATAATTTATTATTTATGGTTTATTTTACTATATTTTATTGCTTATTTGTCTGTTCAACTATTGCTGTGCACATAGTTTCTACACTTTAACTTGATAATGAGTTCTAATCAACATACATAATAGTCCAGAAAGCACTGGCATATTTAGGGCACCCATCGAACATACACCTGGCCCTATTTTATAATAAAGTACTAAAGTACAAGTGCAAGCAGACATAGGTCTACTTGCACTATCTATGATTAATTATTTTAAATTTAATCGTGTTTCAACATTTCACGATGTTTTATATGCGTAGTAAATCATAGGATCTACTAAAGAAAAGAAAAGAAACAGTTTATCTCAGAAAAAAACGATCTTTAAGAAGGGAAACGCCCAGAGTTAATTAAAATAAAGTATTGCGCCACGAAAAAGGAGCCGAAAACAAACTTGCGAAAATATCAATAAAATTAGCTAAAACTGAGTTTAAAATCTATAATTAGAAATAAATTCTATCGAAATTTCAATCTGATAATTTTGTTCTGATGATTGTAGTTATACAAAAATCATTATGCGATTTTTGTCAAGAGGAATTTTTATTTTGTGACCAACATCTGAAAAAATCATATCTTGATCATTATTCTTGAGTAAAATCTTTTCCATCAATAATAATGATCATTTAAGAGCAGTATTTCTTTAAATCTCATCTTATCTTAATTATAAATAAATCCAAAACTATTTTTGTTTTTTTTCCTGTTGCCGGATCACATAAAATCTATCAGGTCAATCGGTCTATTTTATTTGTTTCAAACTTTTCTTTTTCACTTCAAATTCACTTCATTTACCATTTTTTGTAACTAACATAGGAAATAGTGAACAAAAAAAAAATATTCAGTCTGATTTCTATTTTTTGAGTGAAAATGTTTTATCAACAATTAATTATTAATTAAGTATGAGTAAATTTCGGTATGTTATATTATAATCACTAGTTTAAGAAAGGATAACAGAGGTAGAAATTCACAACTAATAGTTGAGAACAAATCTCTGTTGAACAAACGTGTTCTAAAATCCATATGGATTTCTGGCATTCAGCTCTGTACCAAGGTAGATAACATGCAAATAACCGAAACCTTTCAAAACACAGTACTCAGAAGTATAGTTGATGCTCCCTGGTACATTAGAAACGACATTTTTGCATAAAGAACTTAAATCCTATTTCATCAGTGAAGATACAAGAAAATATGCGGATAACCAAACTCACGCTAATCCTTAAAGGCTGTGTTTAGTGGAGGAAGTTTGGCATCAAATAAGGCGTGAAGCCGTATGACACGGCAACAAGGCAAAGTACATGTAGTAAATTAATTAAAACTCTAAAAGAGAGAGAAAGACGCCCTAAATTGTGAAACTTACCATTGTGCTATACCCCACAACCATGATCATTACATGTAAAAAGAACTACTTGGACCAGCTCAGTTGTTGCTTGGGAAGGTGGTTTTAGTGGGTTGGAGTCCCACACTACCAGAAGACTTTGGGCTTCAGGTGTCTATTGAGATTTCTGTCTTTTGAAAAAAAAAAAAAAACCTGATTTTTTGGAGTTTCAAATTACTCGGAAGGAGAGTGTAGTGATAACCTCCTCCTCCCTTGACGATATCTCTGTCTCAGACTGGCGTTTGTAGTATTGAATTAATTGTTATTTTTGTACTTTATTCTTTATTATTATTTTTATTCTTGTATTAAGGTAGATTACTTTAGATGTGTTTACGTTTATATCTCAAAAATGTAATAAAAATATCGTTGGCATATTGTGGTGAATTAACAATAGAGAAGATGAATGGAGATGTGTTTTTCATAGGAATATTTATGAATAGCAATAGAAAGGAAATTCCAATAAGAATTGTAAAAAGAAGTAGTTTCATTCAGAATAGCTAAATCCAGAAAATTCTTTGGTTTTTAGGGATTGATATATACATAGAAACCAAGGAGGTCGTAAAGCAGGATAGAACCAACTTACTTGGCATACCTGCAAGAGACATTAGAACGCCTGGGGTCCACGTAGATGAATGATACGAAACAATTCATTAATCTCTTCAGTCTCATCTCGAGCTCATCAGGCAGTCCTCATACACTGGCCGAACGTGGTCAAAGTTGAAATAAATAAGAAAGATTTCAAGACTTTGAAGCGTTTTTAGGACGAAAGAATCTCTCAAAGTCTCGAGAGTTAATTGAGAATTGAGAATAATTTTCTGGTGAATCGGATAATATGATGAGTAACTGATTACTTCAAGATGAAACTAAATCAGGAGGCCATTGAGGGAAATGGACATTGGAGAAGAGTTTGTATCCGACGAGAGTGATCTTGAGAATGGTGAGTTTTGCCTGCATTCACACGCTATCTATTCTGTATCGTTCTGTTCTCATGTCTACTGCTTGCGGTACTTGCGTCTTGAACATGCTGGATGGATGGGAAGATAAGTAAATTTGTTAATCGTCGGCGCAGAAATCGGTCCACTCTGGTTCTCAACGCCACAAATACAGATCAATGATTAGTATATTGAAAAGAAAACAAAAATTTAACAAATTGAGGATGCACAAAAAAATAATATTATAGAAATATTTGAGAAAAAAAAACCTGGTTAGAGTAAATAAAAATATTGGTCAAAAAGTAACAAAACTTAAAAAAAATAAACTAAAATTTCAGCTAAAGCATCTAAAATAGGCTACAATGCCACGGGAATTAAGGTCCAATCGATATCAGTTTTATTAGTCCAATTAAGGAAGAAGTGGTGATAACGGTTATTATTATCCTTATGATAGTTTATTTTCTATTTTGTAACCCTGAAGATCTCTTAAAAAGTTTGACCGAAACTCTTAAATAAATAATCTATTTTATAAAATTGACGAATCACTGAAATGGTTAAATGGCAAAAATAGTTCTACCATGATCATTCAATATAAATATTTCATCTCATATAATAATACATGTAATTAAACAATATTTACGACGATTCAGAGCAAAAGGAAGAAAATTATGGTTCTTATAGAAATAGGAAAATGGTCAAAGATATAGGGTATGAATGTAGAGAGGAAGCGTTGCGGGATTGAGTGGAATAGGTCCAATTAATGAAGGTTAGGTCTTTTGAAGAAATCTTGTGGGTAGGAGCATAGAAGCTGGAAGGGCGAGAGCGCCTATGTAAGCAGTGAATTTCAGATTTGAACTGAAGGAGTTGGAATATAAAGGAGGAGGAAGTGGGGTTGGAATTGGATAATAAGTTATTGAAGAACACTAGGTGGTTAAGGAAAAGCTTCTTCAACGAGGTTTACTATGGTAGAATGTTAATTGGCACCGTGAATGATTAGTGCATCTAAAGAAGATGATGACGAGATTCGTTAAGGTGAAGATGCAAGTAAAGAATGAGAAATTGGAGTTTAGGTGCATCTCCAGCACTAATGTGCGTATGCGCACTGGGCTGTATTATTATTGTAATAGTAAAATTTTACTTGTCCCACAATTATACGTATAATAATTATACCAGTTCTTAAAGCTGGTATAATTAGGAGTATTTAGTAATAAAGTTTGGTTTGGTGGCATAGTGGCATGCGCAGCCCCAGCGCAGTAAGTACCCTACGTAGGGAGTAAAAAAAGAAAAAAAATTAGTATTTCCTGGGATCATGAAAATAAATCCTAGAAAACAATTAATTAAGTTTTAGATCATCGGAGACACAGTTTTTGCTGTGGAAATTAAAGACATAATATTGTGTTAATAGCTGGCTTTTGTTATAATTTAAACCTGAGAAGGGTTTTAATAAACGAAAGCAAAGATGTTTTCTAATTTTATATACTATGATATTTCTGATTATACTCTGTCCAATAGAATGCAACTGATATATTCCCAATCGTTGAGATAGGATGTACGTTTAATTGTTGCTGACAGCTCCCCCAAACAACTCCCCTAGAGCGCTGCCAATTAGGTAGCTGCAGTTGGGCTGTCACCTGCCAATGATTAGTGTTACACGGGAGTAGCTGATAACTGCGGTCGGGGAACATCCAGGAGGCTCAGCACATCTCTTGTTATCCTCTCTTATCTTTCTGGCGACACGGGGTCATAGTATGGTCTGCACCGTTAGTGGTCTCTTGTACTCTAGCTGTCTTCTACTTCTCAGGGATGTCTGTCGTGTCTGTCTAAAGACCAGCTGCCCGCTATCGCTGATATTCTCGTACAGTTTATATCGCCGCTTCAGAGCTGACTTTTTGTTTTATTTTTTCATAATATGAACGTATATTCCGAATATTTGGCTTTTTAGCATTATAGATAAGATAGTTCTGCTCTGAAGTGGCGATTTTTTGCCATGGAAAACTAATATAAATAGCGGCACCAGACCAGATTTCGTACATTGTGTTTTATACGATAAAAATGAAAGATACGAAATTAATTGTAACGAAAACTATTTAGTTTGTATTTATGATAATGAAGCATTTGCTTACATCTTTATAGTATGCCCATGTGGCTCACAATACAGAATCACATATTTACTAAAGTATAATCCATATACCGCCTAAAATTTCTTGATTTTAAAAACCAGAAACCAGCTTTTTGATATCTGAAAATCGTTTTTCGATAGATAAAAAGTTTTTATTGAATAACAATATAAGCTGCCATACTTAAGGGCAATAAGTATTAGGGCACTAAGTATCCATTCATACCATACATACAAAGTGAAAAAATAAAAAAAATATAATAAATAAAATTTTAAAAAATAATTTAAAAATTTGCACATAACCAATGAAAATAAATAGGTAAATAAATTAAATAATAACGAAATAAGTACAATAAACAAGATATAAAAAATAAGTTAAGTACAAAGAAAATAAGTCATATTGAACACATTCATACCAATATTCTTTCTCCAAATTAGTTTCTAAATCTTTAAAAACGAGACAAGTTTTGATACATAAATGATTAACTAGTTACATATACTTTATTTGTCTCTGTGTTTGATTGTATTGGTTTTATATGTAAATGATATAAAATAGTTATATACTAATGATGCATAAAGTTATGTTTTGATATAAATGGTTAACTAGCTACATATACTTTATTTGTCTCTGTGTTTGATTGTATTGGTTTTATATGTAAATGATATAAAATAGTTATATACTAATGATGCATAAAGTTATGTTTTGATATAAATGATTAACTAGCTACATATACTTTATTTGTCTCTGTGTTTGATTGTATTGGTTTTATATGTAAATGATATAAAATAGTTATATACTAATGATGCATAAAGTTATGTTTTGATATAAATGATTAACTAGCTACATATACTTTATTTGTCTCTGTGTTTGATTGTATTGGTTTTATATGTAAATGATATAAAATAGTTATATACTAATGATGCATAAAGTTATGTTTTGATATAAATGATTAACTAGCTACATATACTTTATTTGTCTCTGTGTTTGATTGTATTGGTTTTATATGTAAATGATATAAAATAGTTATATACTAATGATGCATAAAGTTATGTTTTGATATAAATGATTAACTAGCTACATATACTTTATTTGTCTCTGTGTTTGATTGTATTGGTTTTATATGTAAATGATATAAAATAGTTATATACTAATGATGCATAAAGTTATGTTTTGATATAAATGATTAACTAGCTACATATACTTTATTTGTCTCTGTGTTTGATTGTATTGGTTTTATATGTAAATGATATAAAATAATTATATACTAATGATGCATAAAGTTATGTTTTGATATAAATGATTAACTAGCTACATTTGATATTTTGTCTCTGTGTTTGATTGTATTGGTTTTATATGTAAATGATATAAAATAGTTATATACTAATGATGCATAAAGTTATGTTTTGATATAAATGATTAACTAGCTACATATACTTTATTTGTCTCTGTGTTTGATTGTATTGGTTTTATATGTAAATGATATAAAATAGTTATATACTAATGATGCATAAAGTTATGTTTTGATATAAATGATTAACTAGCTACATATACTTTATTTGTCTCTGTGTTTGATTGTATTGGTTTTATATGTAAATGATATAAAATAGTTATATACTAATGATGCATAAAGTTATGTTTTGATATAAATGATTAACTAGCTACATATACTTTATTTGTCTCTGTGTTTGATTGTATTGGTTTTATATGTAAATGATATAAAATAGTTATATACTAATGATGCATAAAGTTATGTTTTGATATAAATGATTAACTAGCTACATTTGATATTTTGTCTTTGTGTTTGATTGTATTGGTTTTATATGTAAATGATATAAAATAGTTATATACTAATGATGCATAAAGTTATGTTTTGATATAAATGATTAACTAGCTACATATACTTTATTTGTCTCTGTGTTTGATTGTATTGGTTTTATATGTAAATGATATAAAATAGTTATATACTAATGATGCATAAAGTTATGTTTTGATATAAATGATTAACTAGCTACATATACTTTATTTGTCTCTGTGTTTGATTGTATTGGTTTTATATGTAAATGATATAAAATAGTTATATACTAATGATGCATAAAGTTATGTTTTGATATAAATGATTAACTAGCTACATATACTTTATTTGTCTCTGTGTTTGATTGTATTGGTTTTATATGTAAATGATATAAAATAGTTATATACTAATGATGCATAAAGTTATGTTTTGATATAAATGATTAACTAGCTACATATACTTTATTTGTCTCTGTGTTTGATTGTATTGGTTTTATATGTAAATGATATAAAATAGTTATATACTAATGATGCATAAAGTTATGTTTTGATATAAATGATTAACTAGCTACATATACTTTATTTGTCTCTGTGTTTGATTGTATTGGTTTTATATGTAAATGATATAAAATAGTTATATACTAATGATGCATAAAGTTATGTTTTGATATAAATGGTTAACTAGCTACATATACTTTATTTGTCTCTGTGTTTGATTGTATTGGTTTTATATGTAAATGATATAAAATAGTTATATACTAATGATGCATAAAGTTATGTTTTGATATAAATGATTAACTAGCTACATATACTTTATTTGTCTCTGTGTTTGATTGTATTGGTTTTATATGTAAATGATATAAAATAGTTATATACTAATGATGCATAAAGTTATGTTTTGATATAAATGATTAACTAGCTACATATACTTTATTTGTCTCTGTGTTTGATTGTATTGGTTTTATATGTAAATGATATAAAATAGTTATATACTAATGATGCATAAAGTTATGTTTTGATATAAATGATTAACTAGCTACATTGATATTTTGTCTTTGTGTTTGATTGTATTGGTTTTATATGTAAATGATATAAAATAGTTATATACTAATGATGCATAAAGTTATGTTTTGATATAAATGATTAACTAGCTACATTTGACTATTTTGTCTTCTGTGTTTGATTGTATTGGTTTTATATGTAAATGATATAAAATAGTTATATACTAATGATGCATAAAGTTATGTTTTGATATAAATGATTAACTAGCTACATATACTTTATTTGTCTCTGTGTTTGATTGTATTGGTTTTATATGTAAATGATATAAAATAGTTATATACTAATGATGCATAAAGTTATGTTTTGATATAAATGATTAACTAGCTACATATACTTTATTTGTCTCTGTGTTTGATTGTATTGGTTTTATATGTAAATGATATAAAATAGTTATATACTAATGATGCATAAAGTTATGTTTTGATATAAATGATTAACTAGCTACATTTGATATTTTGTCTTTGTGTTTGATTGTATTGGTTTTATATGTAAATGATATAAAATAGTTATATACTAATGATGCATAAAGTTATGTTTTGATATAAATGATTAACTAGCTACATTTGATATTTTGTCTTTGTGTTTGATTGTATTGGTTTTATATGTAAATGATATAAAATAGTTATATACTAATGATGCATAAAGTTATGTTTTGATATAAATGATTAACTAGCTACATATACTTTATTTGTCTCTGTGTTTGATTGTATTGGTTTTATATGTAAATGATATAAAATAGTTATATACTAATGATGCATAAAGTTATGTTTTGATATAAATGATTAACTAGCTACATTTGATATTTTGTCTTTGTGTTTGATTGTATTGGTTTTATATGTAAATGATATAAAATAGTTATATACTAATGATGCATAAAGTTATGTTTTGATATAAATGATTAACTAGCTACATATACTTTATTTGTCTCTGTGTTTGATTGTATTGGTTTTATATGTAAATGATATAAAATAGTTATATACTAATGATGCATAAAGTTATGTTTTGATATAAATGATTAACTAGCTACATTTGATATTTTGTCTTTGTGTTTGATTGTATTGGTTTTATATGTAAATGATATAAAATAGTTATATACTAATGATGCATAAAGTTATGTTTTGATATAAATGATTAACTAGCTACATTTGATATTTTGTCTTTGTGTTTGATTGTATTGGTTTTATATGTAAATGATATAAAATAGTTATATACTAATGATGCATAAAGTTATGTTTTGATATAAATGATTAACTAGCTACATATACTTTATTTGTCTCTGTGTTTGATTGTATTGGTTTTATATGTAAATGATATAAAATAGTTATATACTAATGATGCATAAAGTTATGTTTTGATATAAATGATTAACTAGCTACATATACTTTATTTGTCTCTGTGTTTGATTGTATTGGTTTTATATGTAAATGATATAAAATAGTTATATACTAATGATGCATAAAGTTATGTTTTGATATAAATGATTAACTAGCTACATATACTTTATTTGTCTCTGTGTTTGATTGTATTGGTTTTATATGTAAATGATATAAAATAGTTATATACTAATGATGCATAAAGTTATGTTTTGATATAAATGATTAACTAGCTACATATACTTTATTTGTCTCTGTGTTTGATTGTATTGGTTTTATATGTAAATGATATAAAATAGTTATATACTAATGATGCATAAAGTTATGTTTTGATATAAATGATTAACTAGCTACATATACTTTATTTGTCTCTGTGTTTGATTGTATTGGTTTTATATGTAAATGATATAAAATAGTTATATACTAATGATGCATAAAGTTATGTTTTGATATAAATGATTAACTAGCTACATATACTTTATTTGTCTCTGTGTTTGATTGTATTGGTTTTATATGTAAATGATATAAAATAGTTATATACTAATGATGCATAAAGTTATGTTTTGATATAAATGGTTAACTAGCTACATATACTTTATTTGTCTCTGTGTTTGATTGTATTGGTTTTATATGTAAATGATATAAAATAGTTATATACTAATGATGCATAAAGTTATGTTTTGATATAAATGATTAACTAGCTACATATACTTTATTTGTCTCTGTGTTTGATTGTATTGGTTTTATATGTAAATGATATAAAATAGTTATATACTAATGATGCATAAAGTTATGTTTTGATATAAATGATTAACTAGCTACATATACTTTATTTGTCTCTGTGTTTGATTGTATTGGTTTTATATGTAAATGATATAAAATAGTTATATACTAATGATGCATAAAGTTATGTTTTGATATAAATGATTAACTAGCTACATATACTTTATTTGTCTCTGTGTTTGATTGTATTGGTTTTATATGTAAATGATATAAAATAGTTATATACTAATGATGCATAAAGTTATGTTTTGATATAAATGATTAACTAGCTACATTTGATATTTTGTCTTTGTGTTTGATTGTATTGGTTTTATATGTAAATGATATAAAATAGTTATATACTAATGATGCATAAAGTTATGTTTTGATATAAATGATTAACTAGCTACATATACTTTATTTGTCTCTGTGTTTGATTGTATTGGTTTTATATGTAAATGATATAAAATAGTTATATACTAATGATGCATAAAGTTATGTTTTGATATAAATGATTAACTAGCTACATATACTTTATTTGTCTCTGTGTTTGATTGTATTGGTTTTATATGTAAATGATATAAAATAGTTATATACTAATGATGCATAAAGTTATGTTTTGATATAAATGATTAACTAGCTACATTTGATATTTTGTCTTTGTGTTTGATTGTATTGGTTTTATATGTAAATGATATAAAATAGTTATATACTAATGATGCATAAAGTTATGTTTTGATATAAATGATTAACTAGCTACATTTGATATTTTGTCTTTGTGTTTGATTGTATTGGTTTTATATGTAAATGATATAAAATAGTTATATACTAATGATGCATAAAGTTATGTTTTGATATAAATGATTAACTAGCTACATATACTTTATTTGTCTCTGTGTTTGATTGTATTGGTTTTATATGTAAATGATATAAAATAGTTATATACTAATGATGCATAAAGTTATGTTTTGATATAAATGATTAACTAGCTACATTTGATATTTTGTCTTTGTGTTTGATTGTATTGGTTTTATATGTAAATGATATAAAATAGTTATATACTAATGATGCATAAAGTTATGTTTTGATATAAATGATTAACTAGCTACATATACTTTATTTGTCTCTGTGTTTGATTGTATTGGTTTTATATGTAAATGATATAAAATAGTTATATACTAATGATGCATAAAGTTATGTTTTGATATAAATGATTAACTAGCTACATTTGATATTTTGTCTTTGTGTTTGATTGTATTGGTTTTATATGTAAATGATATAAAATAGTTATATACTAATGATGCATAAAGTTATGTTTTGATATAAATGATTAACTAGCTACATTTGATATTTTGTCTTTGTGTTTGATTGTATTGGTTTTATATGTAAATGATATAAAATAGTTATATACTAATGATGCATAAAGTTATGTTTTGATATAAATGATTAACTAGCTACATATACTTTATTTGTCTCTGTGTTTGATTGTATTGGTTTTATATGTAAATGATATAAAATAGTTATATACTAATGATGCATAAAGTTATGTTTTGATATAAATGATTAACTAGCTACATATACTTTATTTGTCTCTGTGTTTGATTGTATTGGTTTTATATGTAAATGATATAAAATAGTTATATACTAATGATGCATAAAGTTATGTTTTGATATAAATGATTAACTAGCTACATATACTTTATTTGTCTCTGTGTTTGATTGTATTGGTTTTATATGTAAATGATATAAAATAGTTATATACTAATGATGCATAAAGTTATGTTTTGATATAAATGATTAACTAGCTACATATACTTTATTTGTCTCTGTGTTTGATTGTATTGGTTTTATATGTAAATGATATAAAATAGTTATATACTAATGATGCATAAAGTTATGTTTTGATATAAATGATTAACTAGCTACATATACTTTATTTGTCTCTGTGTTTGATTGTATTGGTTTTATATGTAAATGATATAAAATAGTTATATACTAATGATGCATAAAGTTATGTTTTGATATAAATGATTAACTAGCTACATATACTTTATTTGTCTCTGTGTTTGATTGTATTGGTTTTATATGTAAATGATATAAAATAGTTATATACTAATGATGCATAAAGTTATGTTTTGATATAAATGATTAACTAGCTACATATACTTTATTTGTCTCTGTGTTTGATTGTATTGGTTTTATATGTAAATGATATAAAATAGTTATATACTAATGATGCATAAAGTTATGTTTTGATATAAATGATTAACTAGCTACATATACTTTATTTGTCTCTGTGTTTGATTGTATTGGTTTTATATGTAAATGATATAAAATAGTTATATACTAATGATGCATAAAGTTATGTTTTGATATAAATGATTAACTAGCTACATATACTTTATTTGTCTCTGTGTTTGATTGTATTGGTTTTATATGTAAATGATATAAAATAGTTATATACTAATGATGCATAAAGTTATGTTTTGATATAAATGATTAACTAGCTACATATACTTTATTTGTCTCTGTGTTTGATTGTATTGGTTTTATATGTAAATGATATAAAATAGTTATATACTAATGATGCATAAAGTTATGTTTTGATATAAATGATTAACTAGCTACATTTGATATTTTGTCTTTGTGTTTGATTGTATTGGTTTTATATGTAAATGATATAAAATAGTTATATACTAATGATGCATAAAGTTATGTTTTGATATAAATGATTAACTAGCTACATATACTTTATTTGTCTCTGTGTTTGATTGTATTGGTTTTATATGTAAATGATATAAAATAGTTATATACTAATGATGCATAAAGTTATGTTTTGATATAAATGATTAACTAGCTACATATACTTTATTTGTCTCTGTGTTTGATTGTATTGGTTTTATATGTAAATGATATAAAATAGTTATATACTAATGATGCATAAAGTTATGTTTTGATATAAATGATTAACTAGCTACATATACTTTATTTGTCTCTGTGTTTGATTGTATTGGTTTTATATGTAAATGATATAAAATAGTTATATACTAATGATGCATAAAGTTATGTTTTGATATAAATGATTAACTAGCTACATATACTTTATTTGTCTCTGTGTTTGATTGTATTGGTTTTATATGTAAATGATATAAAATAGTTATATACTAATGATGCATAAAGTTATGTTTTGATATAAATGATTAACTAGCTACATATACTTTATTTGTCTCTGTGTTTGATTGTATTGGTTTTATATGTAAATGATATAAAATAGTTATATACTAATGATGCATAAAGTTATGTTTTGATATAAATGGTTAACTAGCTACATATACTTTATTTGTCTCTGTGTTTGATTGTATTGGTTTTATATGTAAATGATATAAAATAGTTATATACTAATGATGCATAAAGTTATGTTTTGATATAAATGATTAACTAGCTACATATACTTTATTTGTCTCTGTGTTTGATTGTATTGGTTTTATATGTAAATGATATAAAATAGTTATATACTAATGATGCATAAAGTTATGTTTTGATATAAATGATTAACTAGCTACATATACTTTATTTGTCTCTGTGTTTGATTGTATTGGTTTTATATGTAAATGATATAAAATAGTTATATACTAATGATGCATAAAGTTATGTTTTGATATAAATGATTAACTAGCTACATTTGATATTTTGTCTTTGTGTTTGATTGTATTGGTTTTATATGTAAATGATATAAAATAGTTATATACTAATGATGCATAAAGTTATGTTTTGATATAAATGATTAACTAGCTACATTTGATATTTTGTCTTTGTGTTTGATTGTATTGGTTTTATATGTAAATGATATAAAATAGTTATATACTAAT
The DNA here is from genome assembly GCA_948150685.1 of Rhaphigaster nebulosa. Classification (NCBI taxonomy): domain Eukaryota; kingdom Metazoa; phylum Arthropoda; class Insecta; order Hemiptera; family Pentatomidae; genus Rhaphigaster; species Rhaphigaster nebulosa. The sequence goes on along the minus strand of OX411309.1, from coordinate 114,178,839 downwards.
GATGCATAAAGTTATGTTTTGATATAAATGATTAACTAGCTACATATACTTTATTTGTCTCTGTGTTTGATTGTATTGGTTTTATATGTAAATGATATAAAATAGTTATATACTAATGATGCATAAAGTTATGTTTTGATATAAATGATTAACTAGCTACATATACTTTATTTGTCTCTGTGTTTGATTGTATTGGTTTTATATGTAAATGATATAAAATAGTTATATACTAATGATGCATAAAGTTATGTTTTGATATAAATGATTAACTAGCTACATATACTTTATTTGTCTCTGTGTTTGATTGTATTGGTTTTATATGTAAATGATATAAAATAGTTATATACTAATGATGCATAAAGTTATGTTTTGATATAAATGATTAACTAGCTACATATACTTTATTTGTCTCTGTGTTTGATTGTATTGGTTTTATATGTAAATGATATAAAATAGTTATATACTAATGATGCATAAAGTTATGTTTTGATATAAATGATTAACTAGCTACATTTGATATTTTGTCTTTGTGTTTGATTGTATTGGTTTTATATGTAAATGATATAAAATAGTTATATACTAATGATGCATAAAGTTATGTTTTGATATAAATGATTAACTAGCTACATTTGATATTTTGTCTTTGTGTTTGATTGTATTGGTTTTATATGTAAATGATATAAAATAGTTATATACTAATGATGCATAAAGTTATGTTTTGATATAAATGATTAACTAGCTACATTTGATATTTTGTCTTTGTGTTTGATTATATCGGTTTTATATGTAAATGATTTATAATAGTTATTATAATGATATAGCATTAATAATTAGTATATAACCTTTTATCGTAATAATGGTTGTTTTGTAGGTAGTTATACTTAAGTTCGGTTGTATGTTTTTTTTTACTTTCATTTTAGTTGTTATTATTTATATTCAGGTGGCATCCGCATGATGGTATAGAAGGATCAATCTAATTAGGGATTGCTAAATTATTTGCCACTTCTATAATTTTGTTTTATTGAAAACTAGTTTCGAAACTATTTGATAAATAGACTGTATATATATATATATATATATATATATATATATATATATATATATATATATATATTCGAGATATATAGACTGTCGCTTTCTACATAAGGACATAAAGCAGTGATTCAGGTCATAAAAACTAGAAAGTAATTGACAACCACGGCCAAGACGTGTAATTTTTATCTCTATGAGTTTATTTTCTACTCTGATCTCACTTTAATGAAGGCTCTTTCTTCCTTATATGTTTAAATGCAAGACTGCAAGCGACAGGCTCAATTGGAAACCGGAAGCATGTAAGACGGAACGTTATTCATAAACATTGATTGGAGAGCAGATAATGGTGATTTAAATTTATAGTTTAAAAAAACAAAACAAGTAATGCGTCTAAGTTACTTCAAGGCTAATGCCATAGTGAGGAATAATAACACGAATTATAATTTTCATAAAAAAAATAAAGATTAGAAACATTCTTAACTTCACAAAGTGTGTTGTCAGCATTATTGGGCATAGGAAATTAGAAATATCTGTGACGGTCGCAAAAAAATAGGAAGTCGAGTTTACTGTCATATGATACCTTATAACAGGCGAGGTCTAAAGCGCCCTCACACATTGGGACATCGGTTCGCCAACAATGGTTTGGCGAACCAAGTCCCCATGTGTGTAGAGCTGACGAACGACGGTTCGAAAGTTTTTCCTTTGTTCGTATAGTGCGTAGAGAGCCACGAATCGAACTTGTTCGCGAAGCGATGTCCCCATATGTGTAGGCCGCTTAAGATACACTAAAGAGAGCAGTATAAAAAAGAATTTTTCAATATTTTTTTTTTAGGAGAGAAACTATTTATTTATTGAATAATATAACATTCTGTCTCAGCAGGATCAACGGTAATAGTGATCCAAGAAATCATTTATACCATATTTACAAAAAAAAAGAAGAAAAAAATATGAAATAATAACAAAATAAAAATAAACTTAATACAAGAAATATTAAATTAACTTATATAAAATAAAATAAACGTAACATTTTAAGCCTAGGCATACTTACGAGTATATACAATCGGCCTGGGACACCCCAAGCCAGGCTTGTGCCCCCCCCACTTATGAATGGAAAAGCATTCTCAATATTAAATTAAATTTTCTGGTCAAATAAATCAATTTTTTTTTTGACAGTTCAAAATTAAGTTATGGTAAAATAAATATACTAAATACTAAGTTATGGTAAAATAAATATACTAAAAAACTTTGCATATATATATATATATATATATATATATATATATATATATATATATATATATATATATATATATATATATATATATATATATATACACACACACAGGGTGTCCTTTTTAGATGGCCCGGCTGAATTTCTCTTGAACTGATTACGTTATAAAAAAAATAAAAAATACGTATTTGATATTTTTCAGTCTAGTTTAAAATTTAGACCTGTTATTGAAAAAATAAATAAATGGGGTCTCTCAGATTCAGTACAACTTTAAAATTTCAAATAGGAACCTATAGCATCCGATATATCATTTTATCGGATTATCGAAACTGAATTCAATGGTGAAACGAGATTTTAAATTGGTCAACAAATTACAAAGTTATAGTACAAATACATTTTGTTTGTTTCGGTATTAATTCTTTTAAATTGCCTTTACATTTTTTTTTTTTGTTACACAGGAATTAATTGGGTCACATCGTGTTTGTTATCTTTTTAGCTGTAATTCATAATAAAGGTTTGTTTTAAAGATGTAGTATAAAAACAGAAATAATATGATTGGCAGCGTTTATGCCAATCATAACCCTGCAACATCAGTTGAAGAACTATAGTAAAGAGTGGAAAATGCTTGTAGATCGATCGAGTCAGTACATCGCACTGAGCACCAGCGAAGAGTGGCTAAGAAGAGCCAACCTTTGCCTCGTCGAAGAGGGTAGGCAGTTCGAACATGAAATGTAGGTTCACCAACCTCTGGTTGTATGTAGTATGGATTTTTTTATTATTAAAAATAGCTAACAAAATGCATTATTTTGTTTAAACTTTGTACCATAACTTTGTAATTTATTAACCAATTTAAAATCTAGTTTCACCATTTCAGTTTCAAAAATCCATTAAAATGATGTATCGAAAGGCATAGGTTCCTATTTAAAATTTTAAAGTTGTACTGGGTCTGAGAGAGGCCGAATATATTTTTTTTGAAAAACAGGTCGAAATTTTAAACTAGGCTGAAAAATATTAAATACCTATTTTTTATTTTTTTTATAACGTTATCGGTTCAAGAGAAATTCAGCTAGGCCATCTAAAAAGGACACCCTACATATATATATATATATATATATATATATATATATATATATCGGTATGTGGCATTCTTGGAAAACTAGGTTAAATCAAATTCATTAATTTTATTTACTCATATGTATTCTAGACCTTAAATTGTGGTATTGTAAGTTGAAATTTGAGTCTAAAACAGGAATTTTTTCAGATTCAAATTCTTGAAATATAACATGTTCTTCCAATTAATATTTCAATAGTGGTTACCGTAGGGATGCCAGTTATTTCCTTTACTTAATCATTTGAAGTGCCAAAAACAAATGACTGTTTAGAAGTTTTTCAATGATAAGGCTGATTTGGCAAATTAAAAAATATTAAATTAAAAATTAAAATAAAATAAAATTAAAAAAATATAATTAAAGGTCTGTCGTTTCATTTTTACATGCGGGCCCCATGTCAAAGGCCCAATTCTAAGATTGAGAACGGTGTCAGCCTGAGGAATTTGGTTGTTTTAGATATAAACTTGAATGCAGGTATTTCTTCTGATAGTAAATTCATCTAATATAAATTTGAATTATGTTGAATTGCTATTGTGTTGAAACTAAGAAGCTGAAACACCATTAGATACTAAGAGAGTAGTATTTAATTTAAGATGGGCGATAGTAATTTGGGCCAATCCATAATTTACAAGTTATATAAATTATTCCCCGAAGATATATAGTTATAAAAATTGATACTTCATAGTGTACTTATAAATTGGATTTTATTATGAGACATATCTCAAATATTTAATTTTCTATTTTTTCTCTAAATGAACTGTAGTGTAGTTTAATACCAAGTTCGTTTATAATTGGTTTTCGCGAAGGATATTTTCAGCACTAAGAAAAAAAAAAAAAATTAGGGATGGAATGAGCTAAAAAGAAAGTAGCATTACTAAGGTCAAAAGTGGAAAGTGAATGAAAGAATTGAAATTCACGGCATGAAAGAACTGCTGACCTAAGCAATAAGTTATCCGAGGTCATCAATGTGTTTATTGACTGGCTGATTACCGTAGACCGGCTGTCAGTGTTGCGGGCTGGCTTTCGTTATCTCCTGATATTCTTTGTTAGAAAACTATTCTATATATTTCGATATTCTCTAATAATACTAAATGTTTTATAATGATATAAGTATAGAATCATCAACTTGGGTGGTATCGAATATTGGCAGGTTCCTAAATTGCCTGGAGTTACGATATAAAGCCATATTCGAAACCTAAAACGTCCATCCTAGTTTGGATAAAATATACACAATTTTAATTTTTATATAATCTTATATTTGAAATTTTCAAAATGATCTGAATGTAGTGGCTCAACAAAAACAGGAAGCAGGCCTCTCCTTTCGGCTTGTTAACTTTGATACCGCCGGTTCGTGGGCACTCAACACGTACCTCTGAGCGGCCAGGGTACGTAAGTACGTGCCCCCTTTATTATGCTATAAAGTCACTTAGTTTTCTCCATGTCCTGCTTTTTGAGTTTCTCCCAAGCCGGAATTGTCCTTTCATGATTATCTTGATGATTAATATATATTTTTAAAAAATTAAAAGCGTTCATTACTAGTTTATACACTAAGTCATTACCTAAAATAGAATCCTTTTCTGAATGTTATTTAGATTATTCTGTCCGTTGAAATGGGATTGTAATGCCACTTGATAATAAAACAAACTAGGGCTCGAAACAGTTATTGAACTTTTTAAAAAGTTTCAGTTTAACTGTTTTACAAGAACTTTTACAATTAAAGTATTAACATAAAAGTTCTAAACAAAAGAATCTTATGATAAACAGTTCCTTTAGAACTTATATCATTAAAAGTTTTTGATAAAAGTTCTGTTAATAGAAGTTCCTACTAAAACATTTTAAATATAAGTTTTCACATACTTATGGGGCAAAGCTTGAGAGGGATCTTCAGAAGGTGGGGAAAACCTCAGGAGACAGCAGTATCGTTGAAATTTTTTTTTAACAAAGAACAAAATTAATAAATAAAATTCGAAATAAAAGTACAAAAAAAAATTAACTTTTTATTTTTAATTTCATTGGAAAAAATTGCTTTAACATTAATTAAATCGCCTACAGAATGTTTGTTTAAAGAAATAACATTTTTAGACAAAATCTGTCATGATACAATTCCATAAGTATTTTCAACATTAGATTGGAAAAATTAATAATGAGAACTTTTATTATCATCTCATTAAAAAGCTCTAACGAGAACTTTTTTGATATGGAACTTGTATATAAAAGTTTTTTGGGAGAGGATTTAAATTTATTTCGGGGTAGGCAAGTATTTATCTAAATGTCTGTAATCACCAAATGGGGATTGAGTTTTAAGGATAAGCAAGAAAATTGGATAAAAAATTATTGTAAAAAAAAATGGCTAAAAATACTACTTAAAATACAAACTTTATTTTTTTGTACTTTTCGGAGGGAGGGAGGAGAGTAGGAGAATATCACTTCTTCCGTCGTACACTACAGTTGGAATGTAAATTATTTTCTTCAAAGTCATAAGTCTTGCCAGTAACCATTTATTTTACAGTTTACCACCCATTACCTACAATCCTTATAGATAGTTTAGGTTAGATAGTTTAAAGTTGTCAAGGCTTGGTCCTTAGGTAGGAAAGCAGTTGATTTTTAAAATAGAGAAATTGTTTTATTCTGGAACTAGACCCATTCAGAATAACAAAAATGAATAAAGAAAAAGAAAAACGAATCTGGTCAAAAAACTACGGTAAGCTATGGTGAATGTAAATGAGTTTTTAATCAATTACAATATAAATAAATAAACAAAAAATGAATTGTTCTCTTGACAAAAATGTACATATATTGAATAAAAACGACAAAAATAAAAAGGAGACAAAATAAAAATAATGAATTGTTTCACAAAATTGACACTTTAACATTAAAAACTTCTAATCAAATTTTTAACCTCAAATTAAAATTTCTTGTTTATACAGCGTCTGCTTGGGAAGTGAGTAGCTGTTGAAAAAGTTGGGATTTGAATGAGAACAGAGAAGAAGCATGGCGGATATTAGAAGGGAAGGAATTCCAGAGGATAGTGGAACGAGGAAGAAATGATCGTTCGAATGCTTTAGTTCTTTGGGACAGGGTACAGAGGTCAGAAAGGCACGGTCTTGTTTCCAGTGAGTGGAATGAGAATTTGAATCTGTAGATGTAGGAAGGGTGCTTGGAATTGATGTTTTGGAAGATCGAAGGAAATATGGACACATGAGACCGCTTCGATGTACCAAAAACAAATCTTAAAAGCAGTTCATGACTCGCTTCAATCTGTCCTCGAGAGGCCAACCATATACCATACTGCCATAGTCAAAGTGGAGAAAAATAAGAGATTTAGTGTTAGATTAGAAAACGTAAAAGGGATGAAGGGGTGATTCAAAATGGCCCTTACTCAAACAGCTCATTTTTCAGCTACCGCTGGGTGCCGAGATCCCAAATCTTTTTAGGAGGCTCCGAAGCTCTATGCAAACATGCATAATAATGTTTAAAGTTTTTTTTTATTTATTTTGTGTATGGGTAAGATAATTTATGATATGAATCAGAAATGATTATTATTTATTGCTCTAAATCTGCAGATTGGAATATATACGAATAAAACAATTCAGGCTAAAAAAAAAAGAAACATTATGTTGTATTTATTTGTCTGCAGGCAATAACGTAGATATGGGTATGAGGTTACCTCTATTTAGGATTCAGACTGCTATGAAATAATGTCCGTTATTGGCTTGTTTAAAGTTTTAAAATTGAAATATTATTACAATAATATGGCTTTATTAAATCATTAATCTTATTCGCTAATGAAAGACCAAAAAGTATACACGCTGAGGCCATAAGGGAGTGAAGTTGATATATTTCCATGTCTGAAGTAATCTGATTGTTGGAGACAAGAAGTGGAGTCATATTTTTATTGCTGAAATATTAGAACTAAGCAAGGCTTTCAACCTGCCCCATTGATATTACGTAATATGGCTAAGAGGCTACATAATTTTGACTTATCTTAATCTCGCTGGAGGCTGTTGCTGCACCTCTATGCATTTGAATGCTGCCCAGGGCGATATATAGCGGACAGTTACACTCCCAAGGGCGAGAAGAGTACTATCATCGATATTACATTAAATCGATTGTTATCCTTCGATGTATTGCCTTCTTCGTTGACAAATAAAATTCTTATCTATTTGGATTCATTAGTTCGTTAGTATTATCCTAATAAATTTATATCATATATTATTTTCAAATATTGATTAGGTTACATCAGTAAAATATATCCTTCTACCTTAAATAAAATTGATTTTTGCTGTTTTCTATCTGGTTTAATTTTTGACAGATGAATAATTTATCCTTATATAGCTGGTCGTAATTCATTATTTTGTTTATTCTCGTACGCCTTTTTATCTCCTTGAATGGTCCAATTTGATTTTTATAGTTTGTTCATAGATTTTTTCTATTATAGAATAGACCTGAAATTAAATAAAAAATAATCTGGTGCGGTGCGCGCACAACAAAGCTATCACTTACCACCCAATATATAATTGTAATAAGTATTCATTTTTTAAAATAATTTCAAAGAAACATCACTCATAAACAAACATCACATGAAATATTTTCAGCAGCATGCGCTTCTTAACGACTTGTCTCACAAAAGTAAAATCAAATATTTTTTTGGTACACGACAATTCTGTCCAGTATATATTTTTGGTTTGTCAATTGGAAATAAATTTTTAAATTTTCTATTCAGTTTCCATGGAAATTCCTTCTAGTTTTCATGGAAATTAAAGTTAGATTAAAGACCATTCATTACCTTCAACGGCTTTATATGTTGGATATTAAGTTTTCTAAAATCTTTAACTTTCCTACGGCACATTATCTATATCCATAAAATAAAGTTACCACTCACTCACTGATCAATTTAGTCATCACTGTATCTCAAAAACGTCAATGCCTATGAAGATGAAAATTTTAATGGTGGTTCCCCTTATGCTGTGGGTGTGCTATAAGGTTGGGTTTTAAAAAAATCATACTCTAAGTGGTTGAAAAAAAATTATTTCTAAAACCTTAAAAAAAAAAAATTAGTTTTTCGAATAACTCGAAAACTATTCATCTCCTGGAACATTACATTATAGGTACTCATTTGAAAGATAATTAAATTAAATTCTACAAAATTAAAACAAAATCATCTAAACCGGGCCAGTATTAGCAAAGGTACTAGATATATAAAAGAGTATTAAATTTCGTATCCATATTTTATGTTCAGGATCCTTTAGATTTTTATTTGTTTCAATTTTTATTTGTTTTTAAATTATAAGTACTTTATTTTTAAAATATTACAAAATTTAATATCTTAGTTAATGATATAAAATAATAATCAGATGATTTATTTTACGACCAATTAAGAAAAACAAAAACTGACTATCATGGTGAAACTGAACAGTTTAATTTTAATTAACGATATGGAATTATTAGCTAACCAGTTCTTGGCCCTTGGGACTTAGTGATCTATAAAACGTTAATAATACTAGCCTGCGATATTTGTGCTTGTTAGTTTTTGATAATCGATTCCTATGTATGTTTTAGCTCTGCATTCTATAATGGCCTTCATTTCCTTCCATCATGTCAGGATTTTTCGCAAACGAAAATATCAAAATGTGTGAAAACTCAAAAAATTGCGGAAGTATGAGACTTCAAAATAGACTCAAAAGAGTTTTCTCTTATAATTTATTCCTTTTTCTTGGCTCATTCTAGGTGATTCATCCTAAAATTGAGAATTTTATTTATCAACAAATTTATATGCCTAACGAAAACACTTCGGACACTAGAATAGGAGGTCTTTATTATTTTTTATAATCAACACTTACAAAATCAATTACGAGTTGTTCTAACCAGTAAATGTAATTTCGAGAGAAATTTCAAGACATAATTGGCTAGAAATCGACTCATCTAAGTATTAAATGAAGCATTCAATTTGCTTACAAATACTTATTAATTCAATCAAATGGATATCTGAAACATCCTAAAATTGTAACAATTGCAAGTTTAAAATTAAATAAGAATGAAATGAAAACGTGATTTTTTTTTTTACGGTCTATCTTTTGAGGTAATGTCCAAATTGGCGTTTTAGTTTCTTACATGGAATTATATTTCCAACCTAAATATCTAAGGTCTTAATAATTACAGCTTGTTATGAAATACATCTCATCTAAAAATTAAGGTTGGACATGCATCGAAACGAATTTTCTGCAGTAGGTACGTTAATGATACCTCGCAATCGATAATTCATAGCTCAAATTTCGATTAGAAACATGTCAAAATTGCCAGGTGTTCCCAAATGCCGGTGGGATCAAAAAACAGGTGACATCACTTCCTCTACGGCATTATAAATTCAGAATGTCCTTGAGCTGAGGTCAGGGAATCTTGAACGGTTGGCAAACATGAGGAGGCGGTAAGATGGCTGTCAGTCCGCTCTTAGCTCAAGCGAAATAAAAGACCCTCATCTCATATGTATTGTCTGTCTTGTAAATTTTTGGATATTTATATTATTTTCAGTATTGAGGCTAACAATAATTTATAACAAAATGTTTTTATTACGCTGAAGATGAAAATTAATAATTGAGGAGCATTCTATTAAAAGTTAATTTATCCACTTTTAATATTTTTCTTTAAAAAAAAATATTTCTTGACAGATATTGCATCTAAAAATTATTTTGTTTCTTTCAGAACTTGAATTTTCCATTGTCAAATAATTGTTAAATTTCACCTTTTGATAGAATACTCCTCAATTATTGCTAGATTATTCGCATGATAAACAAATAGCATTACATTTCTAATTTTTATAATATAAATTAGGGAATGCATTCTTTTTATGATTCGTCGTTTATTTGCTGAAAATCGAATGCATAAAATAAAAATAATTTATGATGAGTAATGAGTAAAAATGAATTTATGATTGAGAACTGCAATTAATTTTATTATAAGAAGGTCTATACACATATAACGGATCCATATTTATTTTCAGACTCTTCTTGTTTAAGAATACTTCTCAATTATAAGCTGAACCGGCAATATTATTGCTGAAATAAATGCCAATTTCTTCAGACATACATTCAAACGCAAAATGATTAAATTATTTATTTTGCTAGAATATCTTCTTTAATTATATATTTGGAGATGCTGACTACTCCCAGGAATCCAATTATTATTTGTTACCTAATTCTGGATAACGGTCGCTTCCGATGAAGGTTGTTAAAAGCAATACGAAGCATTGAATATGGTCCTCATTAGAGATAATCACTGCTACTTTCAAGTAATAGCTCGAAAAGTAACGATAATTTTATTAATAGTGGAGGTTTTTACTACGCGCCATTAATTACATTTTTATCTATGTATGGAGTACATTATATTTTATTTTAATGTTGGACTAGATACATTTTATTAATGGTAAAACCATGACCATTCATGCATTATTTTTATTTTTTGTTTAAAATAAATAATAATAATACAAATAAGAAGAGAAATAATACATTCTACCACTTTCAAGGTAATATTATTAGAGCTATCTGTAAACAATTCATAAATATAAAGGAAAAAAATAAATATGATCAAAAATAATGAAGAATTAGAATTAAAGATAAATAAAGTAAAACAAGTCATCTGAAAAACATTCATACCTATATTCAACATATATTCAACTCAGTCTAGGAAATATCGAACCCGGCTTTACCACCTTATAGTGCAAAGAAGAACTCTAGTAGTTCCCAGGGCTTCTTCCCCACTGGTATTGAAAGCCAGTGGGCCCTGAGTGAGGAAGTTAGAGCCGAAGACGCTCAGGACATGAGTGGAGAAGCTGACAATTGCCAGAACTCCGATAGTGTATTTACAAAAGGTGTCGGGGCCACTGCCGTTTCAACCTTTGGGAGGATTTGTTGGATAAGAGGTTGGAGCAAGGTAGGGATGGTACTGATGAAAGTTTGAGGTCATGATGTAAGGTATTGTGTGTACCATAATATAGAGCATTGACTAATGTTCGAAGGTCTTGGATACGCCAGATGTTCAAAAATTTTGCTGTCAACCACAGTTCAAGCCCATAAGTCCAAATAGTTTTGAGAATGGTCTTGTAAGGTAATAGTTCGTTGTCAATTGAAAGATGGCACGTTCTGTTCAGTAGACTATTTAATTGGCAATATCCTCGGTCAAGCACTTGTCATTTAAGTCTAGTATGTGGGTTCCATGTTAGTCTTTTTACTAGTGAGAAGCCAAGATATCGAACTATGTTTGAAAAGGGAATAGGTATGGAGTTACATTGGATTAGTGGGTGGGATCTGCTTCAGAGGGTGAAGGTGACATGCTTGGAATTTGATTCATTGACTTCTTTTTGCCAATCATTGCTCAACTGCTCGTATGAGAGGTGTTTTGTAGGTTTGAGGATTTCACTTCAGGATCTAAATGAGATGGTAGAATAGCGGTCCCATCAGAAAATGTTGCCAGGAAGGTATCGGGATTTATAGGAATATCTGCGGTGAAGAAAATGTAGAAGACGCTGCCTTGTGGAACACTAGCCTCTACTAGGTAGCAATTGGAGTAATCCATGCCACAGCGAACTTGGAAGGAACGGTTGGAGAGGTGGGATATTGGCACTTCCTTGAAAAGCAAGTGGTGGTTTTTCATACTTTGATTTTGTTATATTAATTTCTAAATATCGATGTTTAAATATTGTGAACCTGCCATTTTTATCTGTTAATATCCAATTGTTATTGGAATTAATAAATTCGATAATAAATAAGGTAGTTAGGTATAGTAATTGAAATATATATTTAGAAGAATATATGATTGTACATCAAGCGGTCATAGGTATAAAACAAAGAAATTTTAGTTTAGTTTTAATCTTAGTGGCGATGGCACTTATAAACCGAAATGTCTTGATAACGTGATTAATTACTCATAAAATTGGTCTAAAAAGATGTAGGATACATAGTCTAAATCTAAAACAGAAGGATATTTTTTGGGGGAATCTTTTTTGAGAAAATTAATTGTGGCGAAAAATACGGTCTGAAATAAGGCGATTCTGCTGTAAAATACTTTTTTAAAAAGAACAAATTGGTGTCTTAATTTCTGACTCAGTTGCAGTTTGTCGTGAACGTATTTCTTTGAGTCCCCCTGTAATCGATACGGATCGGGCTTTGGTGTGAATTACGCCTTTGAAATGAATGAAAGAATCCAGAAGTCCTTGTTCCATTGTTCTTGAAGGTGGTTATATATGCCTATTAGGGTACTTGGAAATGCACGTTCTACCTCGCTCAATGTGTATAATTTACGGCTCGACATAATAAGTCCTGTTAGGTGCCACTAATGGGACTTATTGAATATTTAAAAGCTGTCCGTGATAGAGTATATTATAATTTAAATTGTATTATTTAATTTATTCTAGAATTATTAGTTTATGTGGGAGCGGCGGTTGTACTCGTGTCATAATAACACGTGTCGTGACATACTATTAGTGTGACGACATGAGTAGGGACAGTTGTAAAACTTCTGGGAATGAGTTATAGTACCTAACAAATATTTGTATGGTTATTATGTGATTCATGAAGTGTATACAAATCTAGAAATTACAAGAATTACAGGCACTGATTTTTATTATTTTCCCTGGACACCATTGTATTGACTAGTGAGAAAATGGTGAGAAAATAGGTTTTTAACGGTGTTTATTAAAAAGGTGTTTTTAATAAATAATTAATAAATTAAAATAATCATTAATTTAAGTTAGGTATTAATTGATAGCTAAGTAGTTTATTTTCCTAGAAATCACATTTCGGTAGTAAATGTTAGGGCCGGAAATGGGTTTTTTGCCAGGTCCGGCAAGTTTAATTTTGCCGCCCTTTCTTTCAACCTTCTCCCTTCAATAAAAGTCAACAACAGTATTTTATGTAATATATATCTAGATAAATATCATTATCTCATAACATTAACTAGTTTTATTGGCTGAATTAAGGTCAATACAATAAACAAATATTTTATTTTTTAAAATAAAATTTCGTTCGAAATTTGTCGCCCCTAGTTCCAGCTCTGGTAAATGTTATGTCTTAAATTAACTCGCATTTAATTGTGCACTACAGCTTCTCAGGGATGGAGCAAGAAGTTTCATATATAAATACAAATCAATACAAATCAAATAAATGTGCTAATAAATACAAATCAAATTTGTATCTGCTTCTGAAATTAATGAAATTCAATTTTAATTTAAAAAACAATTTATCCAAATAAATTAAGTAGCTTTTATTTATTAAGTAATGTATTTATTTTTATTGGAAAGTAAAAACGATGAAAAATTACTAAGATGAGCCTAATTCAATTAAATTAATTGGTAATAATTTACATCTTAGTTTTTAATAATTATTTTATTAAATTGAAGAACGAGAATAAAAACAATATAATGTTATCCATAAAAAAATATATCCATATTACAACATGATATAAAATATTTATGTTAAACTAATACAGATAAACTTACATTATAGTACAAAATATTAATCATTAAACTCAGTTAAACATGCAAATATGCATAAATAAATTGACCCACAATCTGAAAAAAAAAAAAAAAAATTCATACACAATTACATACAATTTTGGAACATGCTTCTTAATCTAATTTGAGCCTCCATTAGTTTTCTCGGATGGTACAGATGATTTGCCTCGCAAATTTTCAGCTTTGTAATCCGTCAAAACGAAGTGTGCATCTAGTCAATTTTTATTTTTGATGATAAATTTAAATATAATCCTATGGTAGTTCTGTTATCTTTTTCTTTCAGATACTGGAGCTCACCTAACTTTTTAACGAGGGTTCGAACCTACTTAATTTAAAATAATCCACTATTTAGCGTAAAATCTTCTCATTTATAACCTTTGGTGGAGCTTTTGTATGTACTGACTGACATTTCAGTCACCAGTTCTTTTTTAAAAGTTCTAGTGTTTTCTCTAAACCGAACAGATTTTGTGAAAGACAATCCTTATTAAACGTCCTATTTAATTATCAGCAAATTACATAATTGAAGGAAATTTACCTGACATTGTTCGGTTCTAATAATTGTTCTCTGAGATACAAAAACGAAGCTTTTGGTCGAATTGCACCTTTTATGGTATGGTATGGGATGCCCAAAATCAGAGATACAATTTTTTAAACGATCCTAATTAAACTTGATATGGATTTCCGGTCCTAATCCTCCCAGGCATAACCCGGAAATTATTGAGAAACTATAATTAGACATCCTTATGGTGAATGTATGATGTTAGGAATTGTCTGTGTAGTGGGAAAAATCTTAAACCATGTTAAATCGTTTTTCATCCATGGCCCTTGAAATAATAAAATGACTGGTCTACAATCGAATATTAGCATGCAAATATCTGTTGGAACAAAGGCAGTTGATCTTTCCTCTTTCGTTCCTTCCCATATTATTCATAGAAACTTTTTTTCTTATTGTGCTCGTGAATGACTTGATGAATCAAGAGACAACCTGCCATATACGTCAGTTTTCTTTCTCCGGGACTGTAATTATTAATTGGGATCCCATATCCTATGTATAAGATTAACATTTCATAAAACCGACTCAAGAGGAGAGGGGGAAGAATGAGCCAGTATTTCCTAAAAGACTTTTTAAAATTCAGCTTTATGAATATTCAGTAGTCCTTTTGAAAAAAAAAGGAACAAAAAAAAATAAATAAATAAATAAACCAGATCGCCCACACTTATCAATTTAATGGATATAAGTTGACTTTTACACCTTTTAATTCGGAGTTAATAGTAAATCCTAACGTCGCGTGCAGGGGCTAAGCCTCTTAAATAAGCTACCTGAGCCTTGTTACGTGATAATCACAGACAACACAAGGTGGGGTATTTATTTTTCGCCCTCTATTCCTTCCGAGTTATGGCCTCATTTTACAGGCCAAATGAAGGAGAAAAAAAAGTCGTCCTTAGCTGACACTAACTGACATTAAGAATGATAATTAACAAGGTAATTATCAACAATACAATTATGCTATGTCATTAATAATGCGACAGGTCGGATGTTTGTTATACCCGTGTCAACATTAATTAGAAGAGATTCATTGGTATCGGTGGTCCTTTTCGTGACCGATAAAATGTTGCTTTATTAAAATGAACAGTCATGTAATTTATTTTTATTTATCATGTACATGGATTTGATTTTTTTTATATTAATTTTGCCTTTGCTGTTAATTTGTCTTTTCCTAAACAAGTTAAAGAAAGATTGATAGAGTTCCGGCTTACCTACCATCTTCTACATCCATTCATTTTTAATATGAATTAATTAATGTTATAAAACTAATATATGTTATATATATACATATATATATATATATATATATATATATATATATATATATATATATATATATATATATATATAATATATGTGCGTGTGTATATATAAAACTATACATACATAAGAATGTATCAACGGTATCAAGGCAGAAAGGAGTAAGCGTCAAAACAGAAAAATTGAAATTTTCAGTGAAAATGTTACGTAAGCTATCGTTCTTTCATCTCACGCTACGGTTAAAGAGAGAAAAAATCGAGAAATTAAAAAGAAAATGATTTTGTATTTCATTAATAGAGATGAAAGAAATATGGATTACGACCCTTTTTCACTCAAAATCTCCATTTCTTCGTTTTGACGGTTACGCCTTTCTGCTTTGACACCGTCTATATGTATCGGCATTGTTTTTGAAAAAGGCCCAACCGCCATTTAGCAAAATTTACCTAAATTTCGAATCATATTTTTAAAATTGTATTTTTAATTCCGTGCAGTAGGAATTTATCAAGGTGGCAAAACTTTTATAAATACAATATATTGTTAAGACTTTTAGAACTGGTCAAGGCCAGTGTGACAACTGAGAGTCGTCAGAATTTGGTGCTTACGTCATCAATAGTCGATTATTAGGCCATTTCCAATTTTTTTTCCGCTATATCGTGAGCGGGAATCGACGGAGGTGGTGTTTCTTTTTCTGTAAGATGAATTTTATCATTTCCAATATGAATCGGTTATTTCAGAAGCGACACATGCCCTAGTCTAAAAATAGAAACATTTGTCTTTTCATTTGATTGATGATTGATTCAAGAGATGCATATTATCATTACATCTGCTTCAATAAATTTACACTGATAAGAAAAGAAGTTTCAAGAAAAAGTAATGTATTATAACAAATATAAAAAATTCACTAAAAAAAAAGAAAATAGATAATTTCACTTATTTAAATAAAAATAAAAAAATCTCATTTAAAACAAATCATCTATCTCTGGATAATATGGACGAATGTCATAAAGTCATTAATATTTTCTAGAAAAATGTTAAAATTTCATTTAAAACTTTAGAATCATACTTATTAAACATTTCTGGCATTGGTATTTAAAAAAAAAAATAATTATTGTTATTTAAATAGTTAGTTATTAGTGTTGTTATCCTAAAAATTTTATTTAAAATGGATCATCTATCTCTGGCTAAAACTAATGAATGTCACAAAATCATTAAGAGTTGCCAGAAAAAAAATTATGGATGATAAAAAATATTAAAGTTTCATTAGAAACTTTGCAATCATACTTTTTGAACATTTCTCGTAGAAGGCGTTGGTATTTTTAAAAAATTGTTACGTTTATTTAAATAGAAAATATATATATATATATATATATTTTTGATTCCTGGAGTAAGTTGTTTAGAATGCACGTACGTAACACGGATCTACGTTTGTTATTATATTTTTGTTTTGCTGAACAATAAAAAGCCAAATTATTTATATGCACTTTATGATTTATTCCATTTTTTAGCTTTACAATTTTTATTTGCACCTTTGAAAATGATTATAATCAGAAAATGGGTTAAATAAGGTTGAACATGGCATGGGTAGGCTTTATATTGTTGGACTAGGAGATTCCTCATCCAACTCCTCTTCAGACTTCGCCGGGCTCCATCAGGAGTATCAGGTGTTGCGATATTTTGTGCAAGCTTGTTTTCTGTTTTTATGTTCACGCACGCTGGAACTTTACTTATTATTATCCTAAACAAATAAGGATAAATAAGCAATTGATTTATTCTTGAAGTTTTTTTTGACATTATTTTTCCTGTTTTCCTGCTCTTCCTCTGTTTATCTTGTTACTAAAATCTTTTTTAAATCACTGTATGTAGTTCTATTGTATCTTTTGTTTAATCTGTCTATCCGTGTTGCTTTGGGTTCCTCACGTTTTGTTTTTTTTAATTACTGTTCTAATCATCGTTGTGCAGACGCTGATTGACTGTTTCGAGGTATATCCTCAGCCCATCTTATCGTAGGATACTATCTGACCAACTTTTTAAATAATCCTGCTTTAGTTTATCTCTTTCATTTATTTAACATCTAATCCTTGGGATTTTCTCGAATAGAACTTTTATTTTAGATTTCTTATGCTTTATGTTTTTCGAGTTTGAGGTATCTACTCTCCCAGTTTAATTTTTTTGAGATTTTTTTTTTATAGAATAGTTATTTTACACCTGGCCCCTTAACTGAACTTAACTAAATAGTCTTCGTCGATATTTCGGATTGGATTTTGACTATCTCGCCGGCCAGATGGTCTCGTTACAATGATATCACCTTCCATTCAGCCAGTAACGGTTTAAACATGCTTTAATCCGAAATGTAAATGAACCTCGTTAAAAAAATAAATAAATAAAACCTTTTAAAAGAATACTTCCTGCTCGGTAGAAATGAATGGAGACTTTTTCAAGGCTCCTGAATAGTGACGGAATTGGCGTGGGTAGTAGGTTCACGTAATTTCAACTTAGATAAGTCATATAGTACATTTTGGCTAGATTTTTTCTACTTATTTTTAATTTTTTTTAAAGGTATGAAATTCAAGACTTTGAAATTAAGTCGGATATATCATATTTGTTATTAGGTTTTGTGATTTTATTTATATTTCACGGCATTTTCGTGGATGTTGCACATTTTCTACGCAGCTGTTAAAATGTATTTAAAAAATATGTGTAATGTTCAGGTTTAATCAAGTAATAACACACAAGCTTGAATTTACTTTGCAGGATCTCACCTGATTAAATTTGCTTTGCTAATTAATCCTAGTTTTTTTTATTTGTTTATTAATAGGTAGTTGGCTGTTCCATGATAAATTATTATTTAGTAACAATTTTATTACTTGAGGAAGTATTTAAAAATTCAATTGATAAATAAAATGTGAATCAATTTTCTTTTGGAAAATATATGAATAAACAATAAATATTGAAGGAAGATTGGTTCATATTTTATTTATATATTGAAATTATTAATTGGTTTTACCATCACACTCTGGCACTTATAATATATATTATGTTTAAAAAAATTAATCAATATTTTAGAAATGTTCAATTGATATATATTTCAATGAAATTTTATAGTATGCATTAATTCTGTAGGATTCAGTTCTGCAGTTTTAGCCGAGTACATTATATGGACCAACTATTTTTCTTTCTTTTTTTCAAACTACATAAATCATAGAGCGGGTCGGACTTAGACCTTCAACTTTAAATATCTCTTAAGAACGAGAGGTCATTTGAAATAAAGTAGGACAACTACATCCCATTTTTTTGTTAAAGTTTCTTTTTTTAATTTATAAGACTAAAACGTTTAAATTAATGTAAAAAAAAGACCAATAATTATACTTCCTCTACTTGAGGTAATTGAAGTAAAAATCATTCTTGATGGACTACCTAATACAGTACGAATCTTATTGCTATGGTGTTGTTGAGGTCATCGATCCTACGATCCATTAGTTGGTTATCGCAGTTGGGACAAATCGATTCCTCGAACAAGAATCAATGGCGTTAGTTTTTTGGAATCCCGTTTGTTCTCTTTTTTCCATGCTAAGGCGATCCAGATGTTTATCTGTGGATTTATAAGAATCTGTAGGGAGGAAGAGGGCAGCCTCAGGTGGTCTGTTTTATTGTTTGTCGGTCGGTCGGGGCACAGGCGGCTGAGGGGCCGTTGAAAAATCTACCTCCGGCCTTCTAACGACGTAGCCACGGCCTCCGTGATTAAGACGTAAGTGAAACCGTACGGAGCAAGTGAAGATGATTGATTGGCCAGTTAGGGATCTGACGTTTTCTATTTCGTGCTATCTATATGGCGGCAGTGTTGATGATGTGGGATGAGATCTTTCCATGACGCTCTTAAAGTACTTTTAATTAAAAGCGTAAGCGGCAAGGGATGACTCTTCAGAATTCTCTCCTTGTACAATTAAATAAGTCTATGGATAAATATCAGTCAAACAAATGTGTCAATCAGATATGCTTATGTGTCAACCATATCTGCACCATATCAGAGTGGTCTTCTAATTTAAGCCAAAGAGTTATTTTATTATTTCGCTCCAAATGAGCGGGACTCTTTCCAAAATAATCTCTTCGGTAGAAATTCTTTGGGTAACAGGAAGTCAAATCTCTCCATGGCTCGTGCATGTGACGTAACTGCCCATGTTAGGTCCCTTGTAGTTTACAAAACCGAGTGAAACCTTGTTCACTTTAATTTTAAAGTTTGGCAATTTTCAGATTAAAGTTATTTTTTATTTACCGGTGAATCAATACTCTCATCATAATCCAAGAAAGAAAATATATAAGTGTTCTACTGTAATGAATCGAAAGCGTATTTTGAAATAAGTATTGGTAAACAACTTATGTATAAAATAAAAACCAACTTGCGAATTAGTGCGCGCGATTGAAAGAATGTAAAACAAATTAAAATGTTTAAAAAAAAACAAGCTGGTATATTTGACAAGGTTTCAGTCTGAAATTATCTAGAGGAAGAATATGCCCATCCACGATATATGCCCATAGCCTCCCGGTCTATGCTCCGCCGACAAGATTCTTGTTTTAGTTGTTTGCCTCTACTCCAGCACCTCGAGGCTCGAGTCTGGCATGAAAACAGTTGATTATCAGTTGATTTATTTAAAAACAATATTTGCTATATATTTGAACAATAGTTTAAATATCAGAGTTTGTCATTATAAATATTTCTACTTTTAAAGATTTATATACTTTATGTTTATAGTTTTAGTCGACTTCCTCGTAAGAATTGTATATATATATATATATATATATATATATATATATATATATATATATATATACATATATATATATATATATATATATAAAGAAATCTTCAAGAAAAAACGATTCTTTAAATTAAATTTTAAAACTGACGGATCTTTGATAATATTAGCAGATTGCTAAATTCAATCCAGTCCATGACTTAGGCTCCTGATTCGGCAGTGAAAATCAGCTGTTTCTTTAACGATTTAATCCTATATCCTATTTTCATAGGTGTTATTTTTAACTTTTTAGCTAGCAATATGCTAAAAAGAAGTAAAGAATTGAGTCTGTCTCAACTATAAAAATTAAAGGATATTACTGTTATTGGTATGAATCATGCTCTCATACAGAAGAGTAGTGAAGAAGTAATAAACAATTTAAAGAAATGATAAGCGCCGAACCGTAGAAAGGACTACATTTTTTTTTCAGTTAGAATGTAGGAATAACAGAACTAAACATGTTATCCATCATTTACTTCCATAATAATTTAAATATTCCCATGCCCACGGTTCGTCATTTAACTTCATTCAATATTGGCCATCAACAGAGAACCGGTCAGATAATTATTGTTTGGAATATTCCTAAATAGATAATCAAATATGAAGAGCCACTCCAGCCCATTCATTCTCGGACAGGAAATGAGTCCCGGGATTCCAAACCTCTTGTCGTCAACCGGTGCCTGTTTAAACATTCTAGATTGTGTTCAGGCGATTTTTTTCTTCTTTTATTTATTTTATTATCCTTGCAAGAAGGATATTTCTCTAACGGTGTTGATTAACGGTTGGTAGGCAAAAAAAAAAATCTTATAAGAAATTCTGTTCATTTACTTTTTCTTCTCTTTGTGTCAAAGGTCAAGTCAGTTTTTCGTTTAAATTAATTTATCTTTTTTTTTTTTTTAAATCCATTAATATGAAAGTTACCGACTCATTTTCCAGGTTGAATTTAAATTTACCAATTTAAAATAAGTAAATTTGAAAAATTAATAAATATTATACATCTTGTTGCAAAGGGTTTATGAGGCGCTCCATACAAGAAGAGCGAATCCGCCAAATCTCTATTTATGAAAAACATGAAAACTAGAAAAAAATGCACTAAGTGAAAAAAGGACGAATAAATAATACGTTAAGTTTAAATGCACCGATTTTAGTAACATTTTTTTTTTCAAGAGACTGCGATCAATTCATGAAAAATTCCACAAAATGGCCTCATTTATGAATGTAATCATAAATAGCCAACCTATACCATTTATAGGTTGGCTATTTATGATTATCCATTACAAATCCATTATTTGGATCCTGCACAATAATTTTATTACAAATCCATGATTTGTTGTAAAAAAACTCATTAAATTTGCTCTAATTGGCTCTTAAATTAGTATAGGTACTTATTTTGAAAATTAGAAAAAAATAGAGAACCAGTACTGAGATGATTTCAATAAATTTGTAAAGATAGATGGCCAGTCTCTCGAGGAACTATGTTAAGGTTGGTGGATCGCCCCTTTTCTCGGTACTAATTTCTTATTTCCTCGTTTTTACCCATGACCCCTCCTGCATGTTTACACCACAAAATCAACGAAAAAAAGGGTGATTAATTCAACTTTAACTAAACAATCCTTTACTCTTAAATAGATAAAATTTATACATATATTGTAACGCTTTAGGCTTTGGCATTACGCTAGAACCCATTGGAACGATTATTATGGAGCAATTTATGGAGCAATAACCATAAATAAATTTCTAAGAGAATAAGTGTTCAACTTGCAACTCTCAAATAAAAAAAAACACAAAAAAGCACAAAAGGAGCACCTCCTATAACATGTGTTAATAAACTATCCTGCCATAGTGTAACTAAATAAGGAATATATATATATATATATATATATATATATATATATATATATATATATATATATATACCATTGAGTACTGCGCTTCTGGATCGGTGATTCAAAAAATAAAAAATCACGTAGAACTGACTCAATTAATTTATTTTATTATATATAGATTTGATCACGAATTTTAATTCAGGTGAAGGGCATTATTGCTAGAACCAAGTAAGTAGATATAAATATCGGGAATGATTAATAATTTTGCTATAAAAATATATGTGTACTTCGGAGGTATAGGACATTATATAATTTTTTTACCAATTTAGCATTATTACACTTAGTCCAATTATAAGGAGAATTACATACTTTTAAAAGAACGCTAAGTCCACTTTCATTCATAGGGAAATATCTGTTCTTACTGCTCTCCTAAAAATTTTGAGAAATGTGATATAGTTTCCTATACCTCCGAGGTACAAATGTATTGTTTTCAATATCATTACATAGCATTGCAGTTTAATTTAATTAATCGGTATAGAAAAATAATGTGTTAATAAACTGTCATGACAAACTGTCACTATTTATGAAATAAACTTATTAAATGAATCACTAGCATTATTCATCGATGCTGCAGTAGATGGAAGGAAACATTTGTACAATTTTGTCGAATTGGAATTATGTTTAATTAGTTTAATTATAATTATTAATTTATTTGAGTCATGCTAAAATAATCTGATTGCGTTTATATAGGATGAACCCAACTTTTGAATCCTTGTTCATGATAATAATTAATGTATTCAGTTATTTGTTGCCTCTAATAACATCTTTAGTTTAATCTGTCAACGATTAGCGAAATTTGTATCGTTGCTATTATTTCTGAGCTCAATAGATCCTCTGAATTTAAATCTCTAAAAATAGTTTTCGCGTAATTTAAATTTAAATTAAGGCAATTTAAATAATTATAAAATTTTGACGGCTTGATTTGATATTTTTGGTGAAATTTGAAATGAAATCCATTAGGGAAAAAACTCGGAATAAATTTGATGAATCTCACTTTCTTTTTTCCATGGACATCAGCCTAGGTTAACTTTGCGGCAGGAGGCAACATTAATTTATTATGAACTAGGACTTCGTTTGGATTGTTTTCAGTAAAATTTAAGGCTAAAAAAAATTAATAACCAATGTACAGCCAGAAATTTAGCTTGCGAAAATTACCAGCTATTTATAAATGGACACATTTCAAAGCAGGATTTTTAAAGACAAGTTTTAGAATTTTTATGAGCCTTTGAAAATAAATACGAGAAAATATCATTGAAATAGATATTTAATTTATATAATTTGACCCTCACCAAATATATCTATATATTTAAATTTCAAAGGCCCATCAAAATTCTAAAACTTGTTTTTAAAAACTGTGTAGGAGTTGTTTTTTTCCCTCCTTTGAAATGTGTCCATGACATACTTGTAGTAAAGTTTCACTGAATGAACTGACGTAGCGAGTCTTGTCAAAAGTCATTTTCTAACCTTATACCTGCCAGGAAATTGTGATTCACTCATGTCCATTCATAAAATCACCATTCAAAAATATCTTAAAATAATTGAAGCGTGGAAATGCAAAAGTACCTGAAAAATACCTTTAGCATAATTTGCCAAAATTCAAGTTTTAACTTGAATAATATTAAAGAAATACTACTTGATTATATGTATTAATTAATTATTTATATAAAAATAAAAACATTTTTTTCTGATTACCTATGTTTGTATAAGTAGTGAAAGCATATTTATAATAGTATCAATTCGGCACATAGGCCTGTAATCTGCAAACAAAAAATACTCTGAAAAAAGTCACTTGGACCCTTTTGCGGTTCCACGTTTCAATTATTAAAGGTTTTATGAAGATTGAATTTTAAATTTCTATAAGTTTTAGAAATTTAAAATGTAATTTATGTAAAATTAGTAATAAATGAGTGCTATAATTTAAAAAAAAAATGAAATCTATTTTTAGTTATTAACGGGAAATTCGAAACAAATCGTCAGTCTCTCAAATAGCAGCAAATAAATAATCAGAAAACGTTTCGCCAATTCAGACATTTTTGGGACTTAGATACAAAAAATCGCATAATTGCTGAGACTTTCTAACTTCCATAGTCTAAAATAGGGATCCACAAACTACGGCCCGCCAGTCAAAGTTTATTTTGATTACATTGTAAAATTTACAATGCAAGTTGCTAGAAGGCCAGTGAACCAATTAACGAAAGGTTGCGTATTGGAACTTCCTAATATATTTTACGATATAGAGTACACGTCTTCGCCAACACATATCGATTCCCGTTCAGGATGCATTTTATTTTGATTATAATCGTTTTTATCCGTTGTACTATCCTTACGATAATATTTGTAAAATTAACTTTATTTAAATAAGTTTGAAATATTTATTGTATATAAAAAACATTATTCCATTTTTTTGACTTAATTTAAAATATTTTGTTCAATGAAGATTACAATGCAGTGGCTTTCGAATTATTTAGTTTTCTAAATCTGATTTTGTGTTTTAAGATCCAATAGCATTTAATATTAACCAAGTTATCAAGCAGTTAATGAATTCTTTTCATTAAGTTGTGTACATTTTTATTATGGTGTTCATTTATAAATGCATATTTTTGTCTCAATTATTGTTGTTATTGCAGAATTGATTATTGGAGCTTATTTACAGTTCAGTGTTTCCTTTTACTTTCTTTTTATATATTTACTATAACGTTCGATCTATTGAATCTTACCAATCAAGTTCTCCCCTGAGGTACCTGTAATTAGCAACAGGCTACAGAGACCGTTACGCGGCGGACCTGAATGAAACCGTTTTGTCAATGGTTGCAAGCGTAGGCGACCCTTACGCAACGTACTACGCGGTCCTCAATGGGTGTAGCGCCCAGGTTTTGCAATAGTTATAAATGAAGCCTACGCAGTGTCCTCCTATCAATGAGCTAGGACTCAGTGCATGGTGGGGGTAATGTATTCGACGGGGCCTCTCTATTTAAATATTCATGACCATTTGTAATGCTTTATCTTCTCTTATTTTCTTTTTTATTCTTTTTTTCCCCACCTGAGGTTCTATTTTTTTTTTATTTTGTCTTCCTCTCCCCTCCCTCCTCTATCTTCTCCAGTCGCCAGATGTCCGATTTTCACGAATTTTCGGCCTTCGACTTACGCGATTGGGTTTATGAAAATTCCTGATTGGACAGTTACTTCAACAACATACTTTTGTTGTGAAAAACTTTTAAAAAATCCTCGTGAAAATGACATTAGACGTGTTTTTCACAGTTCCCAAGGTTTCCTATGGACCTTGTGTAAGACTTACGTAACCCGTTAAACCAGACGTACCTAGAATAGGACTTAGAATTAAGTACATAAACTTAGCCGAAGAGATTGTTCTTGTAATGAAGTTATAACTGTTGTCAAGTTTTATGAGCATTAGCTATTACACTGGCGTCGCTATGCAGATGAAGGCTTGAGAACGATTGTTGGGTCGTCTTCTATCCTCGTTTAATTTTAATTTTATGATGACCAAACCGTTTTTTTCACAAACTAAAGTAAAATTTATCACCAAGCTGTTAAAATCCAATAAAGCCCGAGGCCTATTTAGCTATAAACATTTATAACTATAAACATCTGCTTTTTTTTTTTTTTTTATCCAGGGACAACTTTTCTGTTCTTTGTCGAATTCTCTAGGTTCATACAATACAGTATAATAATATTTTGGAATAATTTTGTATTGAAAATTAGACTAAATATGAAAGAACCTAATAAATATTGTTCGCTCATTTCAATGTTTGTGTTATAATTCTACAACTCACCTGCTTATCGTTTGCATACATTTACCTTTCATAAGGTTCCTATAGGATATATAATAAATATTATCTGCAATTTTTTATACAAGAAACTTTAATTGTGCCAATAAATAGAAAAACATACAATGAAATAATGATGTAGCATATTTTGTTTACTCAAATTAACTTAGAAATATTCAAATTGATACAAAAATATGATAAAAAACGAAAAAAAGAAGAAGAAAAACCCGATATTACCCTCAACTCCCAGATGTTCTAAAAATGGTTTAAAATTGGTGTATTGCAACGAGGTTAAAAAAAAAAAAAAAAAAAAAAAAAAAAATCATAAACGTGTCGAAAAGTTATTTCACGTTTAAGATGGGAAAAATTTTGTTTAGGAAAAGTTCTACGTATTAGCGTTTAAAAAGCGGAAAAAAATTGTTTGAAACGATTGAAATCGGTCAACTAATTTTTGCGAAAAACTATTAGAAACCACGCAATATGGCCATTTAATTAAAGATTTTGTAATTGTCGCAGTAACGTGTTTGTGGAATTAAATTGTGGATTTTAGTGACGCTTAAGTGCAATAAGAATTTCATGAAAAAATAATTATAAACTTTTGCGGAAAATGTAAAAACAGATGTCGAAAAACGGTATGAACAAGGCCCAAAATGGTCTAGAGCGATTTTCCAAGGCGCTATTTGTTCGCAAAGAGTTAGTCAACAATCCTTTTTTTTTTTAATGAAATATATGTAAGTTTTGATTTAATTCCTTAAAAACGCGTTGAAAATCGGGTTTTTCTTTCTTTGGTCCCTCGGGCGTGCGAGCGATGTACGAAAACTTATTATTAATTTTACATGCAATTTTTACTGTAGGTAGGTACAATCAAAAAACATAATTTAAACCCTGAAAAATGTTCCTACGACAATTAGAAGCCCAAAAATTAAATGCCCAAAAATACCTATAGTCCACTATTTTTAATTATTTTTGTTCGTATGGTTCGAATAGTTCGTAACAGCGCTTAAAATGACGGGAAAAAAAAAAATAAACTATGACAATTTAAATCGGTCAACAACTTTTTAAGAGAAAAACAATTAAGAGCCACAAAATATGACCATTTTTGGACATTTAATTAGAGGGCTTGTAACGGTCATAGGAACATGTGTAATAAAAACCACAATTTCATTCCACAAACATGCTCCAGCGATAATTACAAGACCTGTAATTAAAAGTAAAAAAATGGCCATGTTTGGCGGTTATAAAATATTTTTTGTTGCGAAAAGTTATTGACCGACTTAAATCCTTTAAAACCCATTTTTTCCTTCTTTTTAAATCCTGTTACCTATTATTTTTTATTTTTCTCAAACAAACATTTTTTACTTCTTAAACGTAAAAAAACAACTTTTCGGCACGTTAAAATTATTTTTCAATACGCTACTACACACCAATTTTATCTAAAACATACTCTATACTATTCGTTTCTACTTTTTTTTTTTTAAATTATCATGTTGAGAAAGTACATTGGAAATATGTATAAAAAAAATAAACCGTAGGGCCTGGACTAAATTCCCATATACTAAAAAAATATTAGATGTCCTAAATACCCATTATTAAAATACCTAAAAATTGTATCAACTTAATGTAATATTCATAACATTTTATGTTTATGACACTAAATCTCCTTTTGCTGAGTTATTTGTCTGCATTACAAAGGTTTTATTCTTTTTTCATGTGTCAGTAAAATATATTTGTATAATATTATTTTATCATTACTATTTTATATTTTCCTTAAGGTCGGTTCAAGATTTAAAATTAGCTTAACTCCGTGGATAGATAATTTAATCGGATTCCTGAACTTTGCAAGCAATTCCGTCGGTCCTAAACTCTCACTAAAATCCGATCAAACCGATCGTGACTGTGAAAAACTGGTGGAGTGGAAAGATGAACTGGATAGTTTTAGTTTGTGCTAGAAATATAGTAAGATAAACTGCTGGCCAGTAAATAGAGCACAGTTAAAATTTACGATATTGGTTGCATAAAAGATGCTACAAAAATATTGGTATGAATAACTTACAATTTTGTTTATTTTTTAACCGATTTAAAAAAATTTGGAGGTCCTCGATTAGATTATTTTACTATTAATTATGTTAAAAAAGTTTAAATATTGAGTAAAAGAAAATAAACATTTTGACTGGGTTTATAATGTATAATATGCTTAACATTTCAACTATTATTATTTTTTTTGGAAAGAAGGGGTAAAGATGAAATTATTTAATGTGCTTTCTTATAGAGACACTATTTATGCTACATTACGAGTTTTGAGACACTATTTTTTCCCATTAATTCCCAAAAGTAATATTAATTTGTACATTGAAATATTTGTATGCTGTAAATATTATAAAATGTGTGATTACGTGTTAATGCACGTAAATATGAAATGAACACCTGTCGGTAAAAAATGAGAGTGCGGAGTGGATTGCTTCAGTGGGGCACTTGAAATATTTTTTAATCCAAGCAATCCACTTCCACTTCTCCACTGTTCCATTTGGAGCAATCAACAGCGACCGCCTTTTAATTTACCCAACAGACACTCCGGCCAATCCACCAAATGTCCTAAACCTAAACGCCAAACGCTCTAAATCCTTCGATAAATCTGCAGCTTTCATTATTATATTAGAAAAATAATAATATATTATTAAGATCTTGTCCTGCTCATTTGTTCAAATGCCAGAAACAGAAATAGAAATACAGTCCTTTCTTGATCTTGACATTCATAAGGAACAGATCAGGATTGTTTGTTTTTTCCCTCATTCGTTTACCTAAATGGTTTTAATTTCTTCAGACGTACCATTAAAAAAAAAAAAATCACATTTATTTCCTTTATTACCAAGAATCACCTAATGCAGATGTGGGAATTTATTCCTTGGATAAATCGATGCTTGCTATGGCATATGTAAATTTCTTAAATGAGATAGAATGAGAAGGTCCTTGCATATCCTCGTTAATAGCTACCAGTTGGCCGTACAAGCCGTATGGCAAAATATCGGAGTTGAAAGAGGCTAATAAATCATTTATCTATTTGAATCCTGACTTAAGACCTCAGATGGCTCATGACTTGCAATCCGTTGGCTTGAAAGCTTCAAATCAGCTGTACATCGCCAACGTCTTCGAGTATTTGCTACCCATTTATGGATGCCATTATTCCCTTGTGTCTCTAATTTAGCATATTAAACCTTCGGCGATGCGACGTTAGTTTCATTCATGCCTCTTCTATCTTGAGTTATGACTCTTTTCCTAAGTCCTAGAGATTCTTTCGAAAGGGGCACCGTGAAGCATGGTTGATCTTTCTTTAACTAGTCATGATGCATTCGAGGATTTAACCATCTTTGATTAACCAGGTGAAATGCTCGAAACAAATTGTTAATAAATAATCATACACACCCTCCCACGCATATCAACTCCATCAACAAGAAATTCATTGTGATAAGCTTATAATAAAATGTATAGGGTGCCCCAGCTGTCACGGATCATCCCATTATTTTCTAAGTGTCAATATTTCATTATGAAATTTGGTATGTCTTATTTGTAAAATATGAAGTTCCTTTTGGTTATATAATTGATTTTGTAGCCTCCCCTAGTTCTTCTCCTAACTGCCTAAAACCTAACTCTGAAATTCCCAATAAGATATATTCTTTGACGGATCCTGATTTAGAATAAAATTATAAGGCTTATATTAGGAAAGTTTTTGATTAGATGCGTCTTTTGCGTTCAAAATCCCAAAAACTACGACAGCAAAAAGAGTCGCATTTGTCCAGGAAAATTTCCGTTTATCTCCAGAAGAACGCATTGTATCAAAAAATCACAATAGTGTAAAGATTGTAGCTTTTCGACAAGCGGATGCCCTCAGAGCTCTGGATAGATTATTGGTTTGGAACATAAATCTTGAGTCTTTTCATGCAGTAGGCTAGAATGGAATACTCAACTTTGGAATGATGATGACTGATTCTATAGAAAATTAACATTAAAAACGATTTCGTTCTTTGCTCTTTTCCAATCTAGCGCATCGTTTGTGAACAAGCAACAAAGTTTAGTAACCCAGGAAAATAAGCCTGTTTATGCCTGTTGGGATCTCTTAATTTCAGAATGAAAGGAGTACAGCTCAAAAAATGTATTTTTGTTAGAACGAACATGAAGTTCTACATAGAAGCCCTCAGCCCTCTTAGCTGGTAAATCACCTGTTGTGTCTATTGTTTTTCCCAGATATTTGAGGGATGGCGGCCCTCAAATATCTGGGCAAAACAGCCTCTTTGGCATTATAGGGGTCCAATTATTGTCCAATTATTAAAATTTCTGATGTTAGAAATTTTGCCTTTCAATCTGCATGTGCGATAAGTTAAAGGTAATTTTTATAAGCTACAACGTATTATGTTTTTAATACAGTCCTTCCTTTGGAAGAAAAATGGAGATTTGTCTCGCAAAATGTAAATTTTTTTCAGTTTTTTTGCGTTTTATGAACAAAAGTTACATCCGATCAAAAAATGTGCTTATATAAATTAGTCTTATAATTTTATTCTATATTAGAGCCCGTCATAAAAATGTACTCCTTCCCATTTGGAATTCTAGAGTTAGGTGCGCTGGAGAAGAACTGATAGAGGATACAAAATCGATTGCACCACTAATGGAAACTTCATTTCCCAAATAGGAAATTTTGAAAACTCAGGAAAATAAGGGGGAAGCGTTTCATGTTCGTTGGGTCATCCCATATATATTATTATGAGTTTATCACAGCGACTTTCTTGTTGATGGATATTTCAGAACATTCCATTCGTTACCGCATGGGGCTCGTACAGATATTTCAAGTCCCTATGTGTTCTCCACCTATGATAAAAATGAAATTAAGTAATAATTTACTCCGAAACCGGTCCCTTTAGAGGAACCTTATCGACACCACTTTCACTAAATTGTTACAAATTGACAACCGCTCGGCTATTATCTCATAGGAAAATATATCAAGCGTTTCTAAGTCTAGAGTTGGCTTAACTGCTCTATAAATTACCGTTACGACCTTTGGCCGAAGATGAAGTCGAAATTATAACAGCTCCGAGGACAGGAGGGACCATATACTCCTGACTTATTTAGGTGGTATCTTCCACGTCTCTGTTTTCTTTGCCTCTCCTTTCATTCTCTGGAAATTATTTATATAGGAGATAGATCCACTTCTTTGAAAGATGCGGTTCTGATTTACTGTTCTTACTTTGAATTAGGTATCTACCGTCTTCTCCTTGAGTGAGTTATATTGATTGAATCATAGATGTTTAGGCTGTTTTACAGGCTCATTTAACATTTCATCATTTCGCCCCGTACTAGAAATGATAAAATTTAATGGGTAACAAAAACAAAAGATACAAGAATTCTAAATAAATTAAATGCACATTCATTACTTTTAAAATTTATTATGCATGCAATTGTTGACCGTAGTTAATTTAGGAGATACCAGATAATCAGAGTGGCTGTCAAAATAAAACAGATAATATTATAAAACTATTTAATAATTATAGACATTTAACATCTATAGACTTTTTTCTTAGTCCATTTTTACTTTCGGTTATCTATATGTCCTTGAGATATGTAGTAAGGGGAAGTATTGCTTTCGTCAACAATTTTGAATCCGAGTTTTCAACGGAAATACACGTTTTAATCAGTGGCATACGCAGATGGGAGAGAGGAAGGAATTGTAGATTATATTATCCTTCTCCCTCGAAATGTACCAAAAAAAAAAAAGTTTTGCTTATTGTGCAATATTGTAATAATGACTCTATAATAATGTAGGAATCCACAAACAAAAAGCCATTTCATCATAAAATGATTAAGCAACATCACTTAGATCATTTGAAATGGACAGACCCTTTAGTGACGAATGACTAAAAATTGAATACAAATAATTCTCAAATATTGTACTTACTTCTAATTTAAATACTGTCATCCATTAATAGCTCGATTTGAGTCATATAATGCAAGCGCACACGATTTTTTAACCTTTAATCCTGCTCTAAACTAATGATAGACTCAATATACTATTACTTTCACTATTACTGTATAAATAATAATGCTGTGTAAAATTTTTAGAAAGTTACTTTATAGCTTTTAGTCCAAGAACTTCACGAAGATAAAATTGTTTTTCTTAAAAATTAATTTTATATATTGTTAAGATGGGCGCAGAAAAGTATCTCTTATTATTATTTGCGTCTCTCTCAATTCTGACTTACCTAAAAGAACATATCTCAATAGATTTAATCATAGTCCAATGTTTATTTGTATCATATAAAATGATATCTCCATACGTATGTTTCGAATTCAATCCAAACAGCTTATTTTAAATTAAGTAAAATATTTGCAGAATCCGATGTAAAGTATTCCAATAAATAAAGCCACATGACGTAGTAGAGACCGTAGCTATGCAGCTTGTTTGTATATGCGTTGAGCTGGTTATGAACAAGTATCTATAAGATTATTGAAATATTCCCAGTTTTTATGAATCGATATTATCCTTATTTGCAACATTTGATGGTTTAATCCAAAGATAGTTTTTGCTTCGTTTTATTAATGGACACTTATGCCGCCAGTTTCGGAGAACAGTTGAACATAACTCAGAACTGGTAGAATCATTGGTCGGTATTAAGATCGATACAGATGGTTCGTATCCTGTTCTCTATATTTCCTTTACAGCTTTCATCACTGCCTCTATGGATAACCTCCTAGCAATAGAGTACTCGGTAAATATTTAGGTATTTTATCATATATTCAAGATCCAGAAAAGGTGTGTGCTTATCTTCCAAAGACACCTTTTACTGATCGATGACTGGTATATCCATTGACGAATTAAAGTTAAAGAATCGAAATGTATGATCGTGATCCCTTACACATTATACGTACACACTTTCTCTTGCTCAAAAGCAAGAACTTAACAGACGATTCGACCAGCTATATTTAGATAACCGTTTAAGTACGACCATTCACTTTTCAATTGACAAGTAACTTCTCATGTACCTGACTACCCTGAAAGCAATTAAAAAGTACTTGAACTTTGGGGAATGATAAAATAGTCGAATATCAAACTCATTCAACTCCTCCAATCCAAAATCCTTCACAGCAATGGTCTATATTATGTTACCAACATCATTCGACATTAATAAATATTAATAGCCGACAATATCTAATGTTCCAAGTTCATACTTTCCAAATTATTAATATCTCGTGAAAAACAACTTCCTCCCATTCCTCTTTCTCTATCACTATTCTGCTGAACTAATCCATATGATCTCCCTCGAATCTTACATGGCATTGATGGCGACACCTTTTGTAAAATATACCTGCTAGATTTCTGGCAGTGGCCAGCTTCTCCACTAATGACCTTACCTTTATCGGCTGGTGTGCCCTTGATTCAGCCTCTATTGGCTTTCGATTTCACCGACGCGTTTGAAGTAGAACCGTGGCGATTTCCTATAACCTTGCTTTTCCACCTAAATGTGTAAGTAGGAACTATTTTTATTATATTTTTTGGGAGGAGAGGCAGAGTTTTAATTATATATATGTATGCCTGCCGACAATATGTTTTTTATTAAAAATATTTAAATTTGTATAATACCGATGCTTTTGTGATAAAATAAAATAGAATTTATTTATTTTGTTGGATAAAATCATCGACTAAAATCGAAATTATATAATTTGTGCTAACTTGAGAAGTGTTATCCTCCAAACTATTTTAAATTAACTTGTTTCAATCACTTCATATAAGCCAGATATTTTAAAATGATTTTCAAGTTTTAAGTTAGATTAGGAAAGACCGTAAGAATAGAAATTCCGTATTAATAATTATTAGATATATTACAGTATTAATTAAATGTATGTATTTTAATTTTTTTGTGTAATTATTTGACGACTTGTATCTATTATTTATTATAGTGCTAAAATTTTATTATTTTAAAAACATAATAAAAAAAATTATATAAATAATTTTGTTATTTATAAAATATAAATAAAAAATAATTTTATTATTTAACTTTTTTTTTATACTGGAGCTTTATCTTTTTCTTCTAGCAGTTCGTAAAATGATTTGACTGATAATTTTTATAAATAAAATTTGACTAAATTTTAAAACAATTTGTATTATATGAACTCTTCATTCATGAAACAGAAGAGATAGGGCAAAAATTAATAGTTTATAAATAATTAGGAATATTAGAATTTTAATTTAACAGATTTCTGTTAACCTTAATATATTAAAAGGAAATGCATTTATTGGACGTTTTACATTTTAAAAAATCTGTTAAAATATTTAAACGCTGCAAATTGTTATTACACAGTGGTTTGTTTCCAAATACATAGTTATATATCAAAAATTTCTGGTGTGTCCACTCAAATGACTATGCTTGTAATTCAAATTGTTTAGTTTTGTAGACAATTTAATTATCTTTTAAATTAGCATCGGAAATGTTCCGGATAAGCATTTTTTTTTCATATGAAATCTCTTCCATTTTGAAACGAAACGGCGGATAGTAATGTCGAGTGTCAAGGATCATCCTGGGAGGACCTGTGACTTTGGTGCCAAATCTATAAAAATCGGTCCAGTAGTCTAGGATAAAAGTCGCGCACGGCGGACGGACCGATTTGTTTTTTGAATTCTACTTATAACTACCTTGAAACTTAAAATGGCAAATTTTGAGGGAGTGGTTGCAAAAAAAAAAAAATTTTCTTGGTCGATTACAAAGTTTATTAATCACCCTTTAAACGTTGATCATCCATGCCTCGAAGGTAATATACTATCTATGCATAAACCTTCTTAATTTACGTAAATTGAATCCAGTTTTTTATAGTGTTAATGTTGATTTAAAAAACAAATAAATGCCCCTCAGATGTTATAAATTTTGGAAAGTGATAATCCTTGTTCATCCGAAGTGACTTTTGTTTCCACAGCCTTGTTGATTAAGGCCCTCGTGTTTTCATTATTCATATTCGTGTAATCTCAGCTGATCCAGTCATTATTCATCCTGATAATCAAAACATTGAGCCTCCGTTTACTTTTTTACAAACAAACGACAGAAGACACGTTACAAAAAATTTATTCCTTCCCTCGTCACCGAATTACAACATTTGCTACGGGTTCACTATATCAAGCCGAGGTACTGGTTCAGGTACCTAGCGTACAATATATCCCGCTGAGTTATGGCTCCTTCCATTTCATTAGCCTCGAGTTGAATTGAAAAATGGTTCGACTGATTTCCCCGTGTTCCAGCCTTTGTCAAAGTCGGTAGCCCTGCGTCTATTTATAACCCTTTCCAGCGGGACCTCCGTGTTCCAGGAAGTCGAAGACCTAGAGGAAAAAAAATTAACTAGGACTACTCATTGTGGATAAGAAATAAGAAAAAAAATCGAATTCATTACTCCGTGGTGGTGGTCGGCACGAAAGTGTTGACATTTAGATTTTATGTTACCTCTTATGCCCTTCGTAATACTCTTAGATTAAAACTTTAATGTGTAGAATGTTATTTGCGTCTGA
Source organism: Rhaphigaster nebulosa (assembly GCA_948150685.1). Classification (NCBI taxonomy): domain Eukaryota; kingdom Metazoa; phylum Arthropoda; class Insecta; order Hemiptera; family Pentatomidae; genus Rhaphigaster; species Rhaphigaster nebulosa. Next base: position 114,143,160 of record OX411309.1, on the reverse strand, counting down.
TAAATTGATGGTGACGCCTAATCGTCACAAGAATATAAGTTTTCCTTAGGTATTATTAAGAGGAATTATTTCTAGAGATATGCAAATATAACAATATTTGCAACATTAAGGGGTCAGATATGAGTCACTCACTTACCAAAATAAACTACACAATAACTCCTTTCATGATTCATTGTTCAGTATAAACATTTATGATATTTAGATCTCCGCCCTGACCAAGTGGGTCCCGGAATATCGTATCGCACAGGGCATCGCAAGTTCTAGATGGGAATGAGACAGAAGTGGATTTGAATCGTCTTCAGCTCGATTTCTTCGCATGCATCGATAGACAAATCTATTGCCATATTTCAGTACCACAGCTTGATACAACGTCTCAAATGCAAATCAATCAGGTTCTAGTATAAAAAATTGGACACTTGCCCTAAAGGATAGCTTTGCTTTGAACAATTCATAGGTGCAAAAGTTTCACAAAGTCAACAAGATCAATGTTGTCTAGGAGCAGCAACAGTTTTGGTATTACCATCTCGGTCCCCTACAGTTTTTATGTTGATAATTATTTTACCTCTTCTCAAAGTGCTCACTGGAAAAAAGTTGACCCTCTCTCACGCAATGAATTTATAATTATTATTTACTTTTTTTATATACTTAATTAATTATTTATTTGAATAAACTTTTGCTACCACCGCGCTGCTTATGTTTTTTCAGTAACCCTATTACTTTTGCTGTCTACTGCCCAATGTAATCAGGTGACACCCCGATTAAATTTTATTGGTTGATCAAAGTTATTAATTTATTCTCTTTTCTCTTATTATTGAGGGATTCAACAGTGGGAGAATGTAGAAAATAATGAAAAATTAAGTTTGATGTTTGGAAATTGAAGGGTTAAATTTCAGTCAAAATTTCGGGTTGTTCAAATGTTTTTTTCGCGTTTTTTAAGGTTTTGCGCATTTCTGTAGTACCCTTCTAATTGAGCTTGAATATTTATGGAGTTGAAAATTTATATGTGAATTGAGTTAGTGTAAGAGTGGTGCCTTTGAGGGGCCGCAAATGTTTCCTCCCACCTCCGCCATTTTGATATTTTCAATTTTATATTGTAGTTCTTCAATATATCTGAGTTATTATTGATCTTCTTAAGATATATTAAACATTGGAAAAAATAATTGGAAACAATGCTTTAAAAGTACGACCTTAGTGACGGAGTTGTGCTGCTCATGCTTTTTTTTTTTCTTTTTTCGATTTAGGCCAGCCAATGAGGGGTTGGTACCAAAATTGACTTCAGGACTTTCATACTAAAAGTCCTGAGATTTAGGAGGAGAGGCAAAGAGAGGAGGGAGGAGATGGCCATGTTTTTAGGTTTTTTGTTCGTATCTTTAAAACGGTTTGTTTTAGTTTAACATATTTTAAAATTGAAGAGCATTAAATTTTCTAAAAGAATGTTTCTGAAAAAATAAGCGCTCTTCAAAGTAACAAATTTTTAAAAAAATTTGACTCTATACTATACTGGACTATATTTTTGTTTTTATCGTATTTTTCGTTTGTTACTTTGAAGAGCGCATATTTCTTAAACTATAACAGATATGAAAAAAATAATAGGAACATTATTGCTGGAAATTTTTTATACATAAAATGTTTTTAGCTATTACTAACAGTTTTCTAGATTTATACGAAAAACATGACCTCTCCCCCTCTTCTCTTAGCTTCTGCACCAAGATCTCGGGACTTTTAGTATGTTTACTTCTTAATTAGGCCAAACAAAGTCCTTAAGTCAAGTTTGGTCATTCCGTCATTATCGTATACGCTCTTTTGAGCATTCATTGACTGGACTAGTTAATGACATAGTGTTTGCCCTTATGATTACAAAAATAATTTGTATCGATTTCTTAATAGGATTAGGGAAATAAAATAGCAAAATAATTTTTATTACAGTTTTGTTCAGTTAAATTAATAAACAAATTTCAATTGTAATCAAGTAGTTTTATCTACAAACTTCATCGTTTTTCTATTAAAATATGGTTCTGGATGTCATAATTTTCAGAAACGCGAATGGAATATCATGTTAAAAAACTGCCCCTGTAGTCCTCAGCAAAGAAGCCCATTGGTTGACCTTTGCATTAGATCAAAGATAGCATAGATTGGATAATTTCCGAGTCTACGTCATAACAACGTAGGCTGCGGTGGAGTATGAAACATCGTGAAATTATTGTTTTTTGGGCTATTTTATTGCTTTATAGTCCAAGAACGGTCGTGGTAGCAACACTGACTGCTCTTGTTCTGGCCTCAAGTAGTTAGCAGATAGTAAATTATTAGGCCATTTCTAGAGAGTATTGTAATAATAATATATTTTAAATGATCCTTTTATGATTCTTAGCTTAGTTTAAACAATTACGATGATCAGTAAGGGGGGGAGCAAGGGAATATCTCAGTGATTCATTAGAAAAAAATATTGTCGAGAAATAGAGATGGTGAGTCAAAAGATCATTTTCTAAGACGTAACTAAATAGTACATTGACCCCGTCTAATTACTGTTACTCTATTTTACTATTATGCTTCCAAACTTTTGTCTTATTTTTATTATATTTTTTGAGTAGGTATTGTATTGGAATGACGTTCCCATTTACGGTACACATTAGGCGCGTACTTTGTACAATCATCTTCTCACCATATTAAGTACCTTTAGAATCTTTAAGTAAATGCTTTTTGCATAACTAAATTGATTTGATACTTCTTCACTATCTGACCTTTCAGAAGCAATTATCTGTAGTACAACACCAACGATACTGATTTCTATAAATAAAAAAATAAATCTTTTTTAATCAAAATCGCTATAACTGATTGCAAAAGTATGTGTTTGAACGATGCAACAATACATAAATATTTGCACACAATGACTGTATATCAACAAATACGGACTCTCTACTTTTCATGATAATTTATAGGAATTATACATGTTATGAATTGAATTATTCATTAAATTGCTACGATTAAAATTCTGGAGAATTCGCTGATTGAAAAGGAACTGGTTGGAGGGATCTCTTTTAATAAAACTTTGAAAATTATTTCAACCCCGAAGGAGGTGCTGCTGACTATTCTCCTTCCTCATCGCCTTTATTTACAATTTTATCAAGGCAATTCAATATTTTCTCCCAAGAATAATGGAAAAGAAAATAATCATTAAATTACTCATAAACTATCACAGCTGTATATACCATTGAACTGTACAAACGTTTCCCTTCCTTTTAATTTTTAAAAAATGAATTATTAATTGAATGAATTAATGAGCATTATACAATAAATAGATGGCTAGTAGAGGAAACTGCGTTTATGTCTCCGGTGTTGATATAAGGGTAGATAATTTGAATATGTATGAAAAATAAGGTATCAAAGTCTTTCACAAGGTCAGTAAGTTTAAATGAATTAGTAACTGGATGCACTAATTGGTTGAAATGAAAATCATTTTTATGACATAGGTACTACCAACCACATTGGTCAATAAAAAATGTTTAACCAATGACTTAAATTACCACAAATTTATGAAAAGCGAAAAGTGTAATCACATTTCAAAATGATCTTATTTTGGTAAAAACTTCAGTAAAACACTTTTTTAATTTAAATCTAGAGCCATAGGGGGGAGAAACCTTTTCTACTGCTAGTAAAATATCCGAGTTCTCAAAATCCATAAAGGATTATTATTATCATACTTACTTACAATATATTTAAAAAAATTAGATCTTTAGTTGTAAAATTACTCTGCTCGCGCTCCCAGATTAAAAACCTGACGGTAAGGATTTACAATATTATTAACTTGTAAAGGCTGTAGTTTTATTGTATTTTTTTACGGATGCCTTGAGGAGTAGATCGAAACGTAGAAGGTAGGATTTTGCACGGTCCGATCTTGTTGATTTAGTTTGATACGGCTCAAAGTAGTAAAGCTATGACTGTTGCATTAGTGAACATGTTGACATCGAATTTTGATTACTATCTTTATTTGATTTAAAAATCTTGATTTTAATTTTTATTACTACCATTATTGTTGATGTTTATCCCTTTCCTTTACGTTGCTTTGGAACCCTACCATTCATCATGGGAAACGTCTATTGGTCGTAAATTGTCTTCCAGTCCTTCATCTGACCTTCTTAATAGAAATACCTCGTTGATTAGGAGGATTCCACATTCAAAAGGAAAAGAAAAAAAAACCTCAGAGGAGGGAAACAAAGAAGTGAAAATTAATATCTATCGCAGAGCAGACACAGAGCATTGGTAGAGTTATGATTAGGTGCGAGTGTCCGCACAACCGCGGGCTACGCTTTGGGAAGCACCTAGGCAAACAATTACCACGTTTCTGAGGGCATAACTCATCCTTTTTCGATGGGAAACTTTTTTTTAGGCCCTTGGGGGTCGATGACCCTTTACACCTGTTCCACTGGCCCCTCATTAATTCATATTGTACCTGGTCATTTTAATTTCTTTTTTACACTCGGTCGGAGTTTTATTGTAAGGGGTCTCCGAATAACGAGGCGCAGACATTATGGGAAAGTGTTCCGAGTTGGTGTCGGTATATTTTATTTAATTAATCCATTATCTCTGGAAATGGACTCTCGTTGCCTGAAGAACAAAACGAATGGAGCCCTGGGGGTACGAACGTGGCGGACGGATTCAATTACTGCCCCAAGTGGACAGGACAGCAGACAGTATATTTAGCATTACTAATAAGCCGCTAAATACGAAGCCCATTACGGCACAACTACTCCTGGCAGTGCCGCTATAAAAGCTAGGATGAATAAGCACTCGAATGTTCGTGTTGCGACAACAGGTTTGCATGCCAAATATATCTGAGGGTTGGCCGATAGTGTTGTAAAGAAATAATTACAAGCGGCCTAATCTTGCCTTCCTTCCCCTATACATCTTTATTTATCGTTTCTTCCGATTAAAATACAAAAGCTAATAATTCAAATAATAACTGTAAAAAAAATGTATTTATTTTTTAAACCGAATTCATTTTAATATTTATAATTTAAAAAAAAAATCAGCGGGGTTTCTTGAAAACCATAAACATCCAATATGTTTGTTGCAAATATTATACTGATTGCTCAGAGGGAAGATGTATCTAATTTACACTCAAATAATTTTTGGACGGCCAAAAGGAAACGTGCTGTGAAGCTCACTATAACCAGCCGAGTGGTTTTGATGTGTTAATGACAAATGAATAAAAATTAGTAAATAAATTAAGCGAGTGCGTGAAGGGGCTTATTTGTCTCTAATTTTTACTTACTTACTTGTCCAAAACGTTTTGTGATCAACAGAAATCATCAATTGTTGAAGATGCCACACCATCTCTCCATTGGATTTAATATATTTTACATCAAAAAATGAATAAAAGTGGGTGCTTATGGAATTGAGTTAAATGATTAGTTCTTCCATCTTAATTTAGACGAAAATTGGGGGAGGCTTGGAGCATTTCAGAATTTATTGTAATTTTAGGAAATAGATTTTTTTTAAATTGTATATTTTCTTCTATCTTATAACTCAGGTATTAGATAATGTCCCAGTTTTGTTTCGCTTCCGATTCCACTTATTTTGATCATTTGCAATTCAAAAATGTCTATGTCATTCTAATCAAAACATTTTAATGACATATTTTACCTTTTCATTTCTTTTCCTCCGGTTTTATGTTAGTTACATTTAAAAGCTATTATTGCTATTGATGGTTGGGAGTCGTGGCCAAAAATAAGCACAGTAATGAAATATATTAGGGGTACTCACAGTCATTGGCGTAGCTAGAGTAGGGCGAAGGGGTCAGCCGCGAGTGGCACCGGTTTTAGGGGGCGCCAAAATGCAAACAAATAATTTTGTTTTCTTCTTTTTTAGGCTCCGAAAAGAAGATTTATTTTATTGGATTTAAGTCGAACGTACGTTTAATAAGCATATAGGGACTTATACCGTTCGAAACAAGTAAGACATCAATACTTTCCATTCAATACCAAGTAGTTTTGGTATCGATATCACTGATTCAATATTCCTTTCGATATCTTAATGGTATCGAACATTTGATGTAAATGCTTGAATGAATGCCGGTATCAATACTTTGTCGGTATCGTGGAAGCAGATAACGAGGAATTGTGACAGGGGGCTGCAGAGCCGAAAATAGGATTTTTGCCAGGGAATGCAAGCTTAATTTTGCTCTCCCCTTCCCATTTTTCATTCAATATAGTACTTTAGGTAATTATATTTCGAAATATATAACATTTACTCGTTTTATTGACTGAATTAAGGTCAAAACTTCTTCTTCTTCTCCTTTTCTTGGCACTACAACCCGCTAGCGAGTTATGGCCTCCGCCAACAGCAACCGCCAGGTGTCCCTATTTTTTGCTGCCACCATCCAGTCTCTCACTCCAAACTTCTTTGCATCGGCGTCCACACAGTCCCTCCATCGCAACTTGGGTCTTCCGACGCATCGTCCACCATGAAGGATCTCAGTCAGAAGCTTCCTTGGTATCATATCGTCTCCCATTCTGGCAACATGGCCTGCCCATCTAAGTCGGGCTGCTTTTATAAATTTAACGACATCAGGGCCATCAAACTTCTTGTAGATATCCTGGTTCTTCCTCCGTTTCCATTCTCCATCTACAAGTACTGGACCACAAATTCCTCTTAATATCCTGCGTTCCAATACCAGAAGGTCGTGTTCCACAGCCTTTGTTGTTGTCCATGTCTCGGATCCATAAGTCAGAACCGGTCGGATGAGAGTCTTATACAGGATGAACTTGGTACGCTGGGTTACTAAGTGACTTTTCAAGTGCTGTTTCAATCCATAGTAACAACGGTTAGCCATCAGAATCCTTTTCCTTACCTCTACCTCCATCCGGTTATCGCTGGTTATCTGCGAACCTAGGTAAGAGAATTCTTGAACCTGCTCAAACTTGTAGGGGCCAAAATCTACTCTATCACGATCTTGCCGAGGGATCTCCTGGGTTACCATATATTTTGTTTTTTCCTCATTGACAATCAAACCCAGATTTCTTGCTGCAGCCTCCAGTTTCAAGAAGGATTCAGTAACCGCCTGCCGAGAACGTCCAATTATGTCAATGTCGTCAGCAAAAGCGAGAATCTGGACCATCCTGTTAAATATCATGCCCGATGTTTGAATGTTGGAGTCTCAAACAGCCTTTTCCAGTACTATTAGGAAGAGGAGGCACGCTAAAGCATCACCCTGTCTCACTCCCCTTTTTGTTGAAAATTCTTCTGAGATGTTGCCCCGAATTTTCACAACACAAACAATGTCTTCCATCGTTATCCTTACCAATCTTATTAGCTTTCTGGGGATTCCGAAATGGGTTAATGCTTCGTATAGCTTTGCATGATCTACTGTGTCGTAGGCTGATTTAAAGTCGACAAACAAATGATGGGTTTTAAGTTTGTATTCACGCCCTCTTTCCAGAATGGTTCTCAGACAGAAAATTTGGTCTATTGTCGATCGACCACGTCTAAATCCGCACTGATATTGACCCAGTTCTCGCTCTGCATACGGTAAAAGTCTTTGAAACAGAATGTTGGACAGTATTTTATATGCGCATGGGAGCAAAGCGACACCACGGTAGTTCGAACATTTCAGTAGCTCACCCTTTTTGTGTATTGGGCATATAACAGTCTTCTTCCAATCCGTTGGTATAATCTCCTCAGTCCAGATGCTTATCAGTAAATTGTGAAGGAGTTTGATGAGTTCGTTTCCTCCATGCTTGAATAATTCGGAAGGGAGGCCATCAATTCCTGGCGCTTTGTTGTTTTTCAGCTTGTTGAGAGCATCTGTCACTTCATCTTCATCTGGTGGTTCTAAGTCATCAATTTGGGATTCCAGGATTTGGGGCTCTATCTGTCTTTCTACACTTGGGCCATTCAGAAGCCTCTCGAAAAATCTTCTCCATTCTGCTAGGCAGGCCTGCTCTTCAGATAGGAGAGCTCCCTGCTCATCCACACACATCGAAGGGATTTGCTTAAATGGTTTTCGGGTTCTTTTTACATTAGTGTAGAACTTCCTGGTGTCCCCAATGGTCCTAGACTCCTCTAACTCCTTTAACTCCCTGTTCTTATTTTCCCTTTTCTTCCTGCGATGTAAGCACTTTTCTTCCCTTCGTTTCCTTCTATATTCTTCCACAGTTCCACGTGTGCGCCTGTTAATCATCATCTTATAGGCTCCATTTTTAGCTTCAGTGGCAGTCCGACAATCTTCATCGAACCAGCAATGCCTAGCCTCTTTTTCAGCTGATCCCAGAACGGCTTCAGCAGTCTCTTCAATAGTTTTCCGGCAGCTGCTCCAGATATCTCCTATGCTATCATCTGTAGTTTGCATGCACCTTAACCGTAATATAGTGTAGGTTAGATAGTTTAAAGTTGTCAAGGCTTGGTCCTTAGGTAGAAAGCAGTTGATTTTTAAAATAGAGAAATTGTTTTATTCTGGAACTAGACCCATTCAGAATAACAAAAATGAATAAAGAAAAAGAAAAACGAATCTGGTAAAAAAACTATGGTAAGCTATGGTGAATGTAAATGAGTTTTTAATCAATTACAATATAAATAAATAAACAAAAAATGAATTGTTCTCTTGACAAAAATGTACATATATTGAATAAAAACGACAAAAATAAAAAGGAGACAAAATAAAAATAATGAATTGTTTCACAAAATAGCCGCGGGACTATCAACCCTCACTACGAGCCCTAGTCTGCTGGTGGGGCTGCCACCTTAATGCCTGCAGACCTGCATCCCCTTCGGGGAGACTACCTAGGGGAGGGGGCCCTAGGGTGTGTACTGTAGGTGGCCTTCGTCTGTAGTGTGGGGGTGTATGTAGTGTGCTGAAATTGTTTACTGTATGGGTGTCAGTGTAAGTGTTCCCCCAACTTGGAGGGCAAGAAGCTGTTTGCAGTTCTAAGAACTGGGCGATGGGGTCGCCACATCCCTACGCCGGTAAGGTCAAAACTACATAAAAATAAACATTCACTTGAATTTTGTCGCCCTCCAGTTTCTGCCGCTTAGGGCAAGTGCCTCCTTTGCCTTCCCCTTAGACCCGTTCCTGGGATCGGCAATCTTGAAGTTTGCCCAGGGCACCAATTGACTTAGCTACGCCACTGCATACAGTCTTATTTAGTATGCTAAATTTAGGATTATGAGCGGCCCAGTGCAAGTACTATTCTATTTTGCTAAATATATACGGTGGCGCTGTCTGTGATAACATGTTGCACCTTTATTTTATTTTACTAACCTTGGTTTTTATGAAACTTTTACTTTTGTTGTCAGTTAATAGATTTTTTATTTATTCAAAATTGAAAAATAATTAGATTAAAACAAACCTAAAGCAAGAGAACAAATAACCACTTGCCACTTCGAGCCTCTTGCAGATATCTTGCCTGTTTTTTGACTTGTATTCTATTGTAATATTTAGCATGTTATTGTCGAAACTCGACGAAAATTATTATGGCTTAATTTCATAACTGTGTGTTTTATTTTTTACTGCGCCCGAATCATCACCTCCCTAGTTATTTTAAGGAAGGTATCAATTTATCCAAATCATAATTTTCACGGTTGAGAATTTCTTGTTGATGGGATGATTTTGATATAATCAGGTAAATTTTCGGGATTGATAAGGAACAAATAAAAAATGAATAAAAAATTAGCACCGAACCAACAAGTCAACGTCCGAGGAGTAGACCGAGACGTAGGTGGGAGGAATGTGTTAAGGCTTATCTTGTAGATTTGGGTTTTGATGGGATTCAACAGATAAAGGTATGGCGGCAACGATTGTTGTTGGTATCGGTATCGAACTTTCGGGTTCATTATTATGATCAATAAAAAGTCTCCATGGAACTGCTTCTCTATTTTTTGTTTGTTTATGATCCAACCATGAGATCTCTAAAATTTATTTAGAATGAACGAGGACTGGTGTATGTTCCAATCGGCTTAATGCAAGTGACAGTGTAGTGTTTGAATAAAGAAATATATGAGCGTAACATAAATGCAATATCAATGTTTTGATTAGGTGGAATTAGTTGAAATAGAACTATTTATATCTCTAACAGATTTGGTTGGCCTGATTTTTTGCATCTCTATGCATAAAATCAGGCCATAAATGTAAATATATGCATAAATATAATTTCGATATTTTTTACTATTTCAAATATTTCTATTTTAGACCAAGAAAGGAACGCTAGTGGAACAACTGCTTTCGAGATTAATATTCTTTGTGTATTATATCAAAAATACGACTCACAATAATCATAACAATAAAAGCAGATTTGTCATCTTTGTTTTAGACTTATATATATTTCTTTTTATGGTTAACCTAAGAAGAAAGGAGATATGAATAAATTAAGAGGGAGGGACCTGCCGGGAGGTGTCACTTTACGACGCCTAGTCTTTTTGCCCCAACAGAATTAATATCCCCTTTCTGGCTTTTTGATAAATGAATACCCTTTATGGGCGAGTCTTGGATTCTCCAGGAGCCTGGAATCCCATTCACGATAACTATCTCTTTACAGATGTTAACCGACACCTTATTATTTTATAGCAACCGTTCTTATGTCTGTTTCTCTCTCCAGTTGGTCGCTCGCATCCTCTAGGGCATTCTGGTTTAAGTTTTCTTTTGGACAACAATGATGCATTGAATGATGACAGTTTGTTATCTTCTCTAGTTTTTATTATCCGTGGAGAAACAGGTATTCATGGACATATGTATAATGTATTAAGATTTCTAGACGGGAGTACTGATCGTCAATTGCGATAAATATATATACAAGGATAACCCCATAAAAAAGAATAAGGATTTCATAGTAAATTTAACGCTGAACAAACACGTTCCTATGGATATGGGTCAGCAAATAAAGTTTTGGTCTCTACACTTTTAGCAATTAATGAAGAAACGACTCTTTGCAAAAAAAACAAAAAAAAAAAAAAAAAAACGGATCGAAACTAATCTCATGGTGAAATTAGATTTGGCTTGGAAGGAATAACAGCTCGATAGACTATCGGCGTTTATATGATTTTCAAAATCAAGTTCTTTGTTGTTGTTAAACCCCGTTTTATCTTTGTGAACAAATTTGGTTTCATGTCTGTTGGTTTATAGAATGTTTTTCTTCTTTGAAACAACAACATAAAAGCAGTTTTGCTAAAAATAACAAGTTGGTTTGGAAATTGACATTCGCCAGTATTTGTGAATATCGTGTAAACGAAAACAATTCACCAAAGATCTTGTGTTTGATCTGTCGAACTGCTATTGGTTTCATTCGACGCCAAATATAATTTCCTGTCAGTTTAATTTTGATCCATTTTTTTTTTTTTTTTAATGTAAGGAGTCGTTTCTCTATTGATTGCGAAAAAGTGTCGAAAAACGTATTCTTTTTCATGTTTTGACCTGAAAAATGGTGAAGATTTCATTGCTGACCAATGGTTATAGGAACGTTTTCGTAAAGCGTTAAATTTGCTATAAAACCACTCCAAAGGCTATCCTTTTTGGGGGAGGAGGGACACACTGTATAAATCTCCTTCAGATCGGCCGGTTTTAGGGTCCACTGATTAATAAATCAGTCAATAAATTAAAATGGAAACTCTTTTTTATTACTGGTTTAAAAGGCATGAAACTCGAGTCTCAAAAGACAAGAAATCTAACAGATGGTTCATCCTGGCTATCATGGATAAGACTATTCTGAAACCTATCTGTATCTAAGGACTTGATTTGGCTGAATAACACTCAAATGTATTTCGTTCTTTCAATCTCCATTCTTTCAAATTATGTTCAATATTTCATATAATGAATGACCAGCAATAACACCCTAAATAATGACTTCAATATACTTTTTGTTCTCGATCATTAACTTTCAAATTTTTATCATGACTATTGCAACCATCGTGATCCTCTGGATCAATCAGTAATCAGTCTCATTTTTTTGCACAATGCCTCCACCAATATTAAAACGGCCTTGAGCTACTGAAATTTTTATTAAGGGCTTTCAAGGTTAGCACTGAGCCGACGGGTAAACATTTATATATGAGAACGAGACGTTCATGGTAGGATATTGGTTTTGGCGAGGATAGATGGACGGAGGTACGGGCGGCGACTGTCGGTAGCGAATCTTTAGGTTAGGCCTTTTTATTATTATTTTAATTATAATGTTAAATGACAGATACATTTTTATGCACTGAACTACTATATTTTGTCACATATGTATTACACTATGAAGATTGGCACGAATAATATAATAAATACAATGAATAATAAATAATAAAGTAACTAGTTGATATGGTTTTTTAACAAATATTTTAAGACATTACTACTTTTTATAATTCAAAGATTAACTCTGGTACATTTGTAATGTTTTCTTTTTTAGCTTGCCTGTAATTGTGGAAATCGATAACGTTTATTAGAAAAGATATCATGAAAAATTGTTTGCAAGGGCTATGAATTACCAGATTATTATTGGGAGACCATCATGCAGGGACGTCGTTAAAGGAGGTTAGAAGGAACGTCACCCGCCTTCTCCTCCATCCCCCAATGATACGAAGACCCAAAATGTTGGGAAATTTGGGATTTGAGAATCTGCTTCAAACCGCGAAAATTGTGGTAAGACATTGTATTCAAAGAATTACTAAAATTTAAAGCCAATACCAATTATTTTTTTAATTAAAAATTGGGATTTTATCGTCACAATCTTGCGTTTGAATATATTAAAAACTATTGTTGTCAAGTTTCAACATTCGCAACAGATAACAAAAAAATTCAAATCCCAAAGAGTTAGGAAAATTAAATTATTTCATAATATAGTTGGTAAAATTTAAATATTTAATATATTTGGGAAATCCAGTCGAAATTGTTGGGAAATTTCAGATTTTGTCTCCTCCTTCCCCCCCCCCCCCCTCCCTTAATCCAATAAAATGCTATAGCAACGTTCCTGCCATTATGTTCTCATGTATGCATAAATAGATAATATACATAAACTTATTTTCCTAGATAGAGGCTTCCGATTGATATGGTTTGATGTATTTTATATGTGGCTGATCCTACGCCGAATTAGAACACGCTCCTTCGAAATCATCCCCAAAGGATTCCATAGACTACCCTTAGCTATAAACATAGAATAGATACAACCCTTTAGGGACAGGCGCCGATGACAATAGGACACTATTGAGATAAAGGTGTGGCTGTTTCATTAGGACCCGCGGCCCTACCTAAACTTTTTTGGAACCACTTTTTTTCAACAACTTTTTGTAGCGGCCAGGGGTTTACTAATGGTCCAAACAGGCCGACAAAAAATCGATATCCTTCCACTCATAGCTCGATTTAATTCTGACTGATAAATAACATTGATATATCACTCGGTCGGGTCGTTATATATCCGTTTCTTATTAGGGATTGTTGTAAACTTTCTTCTGCCCTATAAAATTTAGGCACAATTATTTCTTTTATTATTTTTTATATATATATATATATATATATATATATATATATATATATATATATATATATATACGTAACTTTTTATTACCGGCATACGTTTCAAAGTTGTATTTTTTTTTAACTAATAGAATTTTGACTAAGGGCAGTGGAGGAAGGTATGTCCTACATAGAGGAAGCATGGCAATCGTCTAGCAAGATTTAACTTTATGCACACATTTTAAGGTCCCCTTAATTTTATAACTTTTAAAAGTTATTGGTTGATTATTCGCCAACTTATAGTTATACACACACACACATATATATATATATATATATATATATATATATATATATATTTTAAATATTTATTTTTTATAACCACACTTTTCACTTGCATTGCGACAGCAACCTGAAGCGATATGATTATAATCCGGATTATGATATGTATAAGATTTTTGCAATGTCAGTGGAATTTGTAGTGAAAGCATTTTTATGAAGGATGAATATGGTCATGAATAATAGGTATGTGTAAAACTGTATGAAATGTTTTGTTGCTTTAATTTTTTTATTCATTTAATTTACTTTATGACATTATAATTTTTAATACTTTATAACAAAAATAAATACCAGCCTGTTTCGTTTTTTTTTTAAATATTTGTGGGATTGCATTTAATAAAACTTGGATATCAAATTAAAAATCCTTCAAAAAATACTCATAATACAATTTAAATATCTAATAATAAAAAAAACAGCACTTGAAATATTTTATTAATAGGTGTTTTTGGTAGTTAATTGATATTTTTACAATTCTCGAATATGAAAAACCAAAAATAAATTAAATTAAAATTCATCTATAGTGGTAAAAGGATTTTGAATAAAAACATTTTATTTTGAAGTATTTGCAATAAAATCATTTTAATTTGTAGTAGGTACTTATACTAAAACCTCTCATGTTTCAACTACTGCAGACAGCTTAATCTTCCCATTATAAATTTTGCCTGATGGGATTCAAAGATAACGTATTGTGGATCCATTAAAACATTAAGTGGGAAATGGCTCCACGGGAAATTATAAGCTGATGCTCCTTTTTTTCCAGCCACTGCCGCATTCATTAATAACATCAAACTAAATTGAATTCGTACTATATACTTTATAAATATATATATGTGTATATATATATATATATATATATATATATATATATATATATATATATATATATATATATATTTAGACCAATCGATAGTAAACATATTAGACGATTATAAGGACGTGATACAACAAAAAAAAAAATTATTTGCATTCTGTCTAAAAATAAATAACTGTTATTTGCTATAAACCATAGAAATTCTTTAATGAATTTAATTATATATTTTTATTTAATTTAATGTTTTAATTTTTTTGCTAGCCTTTATTTCAACTTTCTTTTTTGACTATATCATTTTTGACTATATATCAAGAAATTTGGTCTGTCATACAATATACTGTGACCTTTAAGTCAGCAGTGCTTTCTTGCACCACTTCACGGCAATCAATAGTAAAAACTTAAGATGGTCGGTCTGCTCATGATCTACTAAAAATATAGCTCAGTTTACTGAATGAATCTGAATGAAGAGAGGTAATAGTTCTTTTCTGTGAATCGGTTTTTCCCCTCCACAGACCTGAAAGTTTTATTCGTCACGATATCTACCCCGGTAGCTCCTTTTGCTGAATTAGTGAATTATGAAAATGAGTGAATCATTATGATCGATCTGATCCTTAGAAAGATAGGTTTCGCCCATCACTCGTAAAAAGTTTTATCTTTGTGTCGGATATAGATTAATTTATTTTTCGCTTCCTAATTTATTTTTCTAATTTGTATACGGTACTATGTTAATTTTAATGGCTCAGAATTTCTGTTGTTATTTTTATGTGATATAATCTCTCTCGCCCTCAAGCCTTCAATCCTGTGCTCATCTTTTTCTGTAGCGGTAGAGCCTCAGTTAAACGATTATGATTCATTTACCCAGATCATGTGATCGTAGGACATTGTTTAGTAAAAGTCCAATGAAAGTTAAAAAAGTATAGTCAAATTAAATTTGACTTTTCTTTAATGTCTATTATTATTACTACAGAGTTTTTTTACTAATTTTTATAACTAATTAATAATATTTTTACTGTTATTCTTTTATAACCTTAAACTAAAAATACGCCCACAGATGGTGTTGAAGCCAGATTGGTAGCCGTTTTGCTTATTGAACAAACCTTAGCTTAATGTCCCTTCCGATATAGCACGTACTGTTTGTCTTTGTGCTTCAAGTTCAAGGCGCTGTGACCTTTTGGGGTCGTGTTGATAACGGCATCGCCTGAGTTCGCCTTTCATTCAACTCTCCGTCGGTAAGTTGACCATTATTTTTTTGTTTTCAGTTCATACTGATGATTCCGGATAATATATATATATTTTTTTTAATTTCTCATAATTTTGAGGGACCCACCAAAAAAACTAAACATATAATGATGCAAGCATCATAAAATGGAGGATACAACATAATGAATTGAAACCGGTACGTGTTCATTTCATCTATAAGAAGATTAACTATAGGGTGATTAAGATTAATTATAATGTCTAACAACTATCCTAACCTGGACAGATCTTTTGGTATGAAATTGGACGGCAACCTCTTAAGAATGCGTTACAAAAAACTCAAATGACCTCCATCTAAAATATCAAGAAATGTATTGGCTCCTAGACAGATAGTCCAATACGTGAAAAATTTGCCGATTTCATATAAAGAATTCTAAAACTGATTCCCCCGTCTAATCCAAATGCCAAAATTGGAAATAAAACTGACCTTCACATCAAATGATATTTGAATACTCTATAATTAATTAATTTTTAAAACAACTCTAGAGTAATAATAATAGAAATTAAAGAAAAATCAAATTTAACTTGAATATGCTTGTTTCTCTTTCATTGGACTTTTACTTACCAATGTCCTACGATTATTTGATCTGGGTAAATCTATCATAATGGTTTAAGAGGGGCTACTCCGCTACAAAGATAGTTCAACCATAACAATACTGGGCTTCACTGAGCTAATTATGATGGTCGTATGTAGAATCATTCATATAAGATGTTAAACATTTTGTTATTCAACTTTCACAAGTGGATAAAGGAGATTAACTCACGGGCCAAGTAATTTTAATTTTACTTTGATCATAGGGTAGGAAACCCTCCTACGGCACAGCCTCTATAAAGTGAGGTCCTAGATGCTGACCATGTATGTCCTTACCAAGTCCTTTGTAGGTTGTAATACAGTTTTTTTTTTTAATCAGTTCGTTCAGTAGGAATATTGTCCCGGACAGATTCGAAGCTGGTTGATATAGAACATACTCAACGAACCTTAGGTCCCTATTGGAGCAGGAGCGGAGGGAGATAAATCAGACGGGAGGTGTGGTTGTAGGGCCTGTTCTAATGTCCTATTGTCCCGAGGGAGCTGTGTGGTCTACGGCGAAATGTCATGGGGACCGAGTGTCCTGCCCGGAGATACTCCTTCCTATCACGATCTCCGCCGATAGTGCAACTCGCCACCTCTATCTCGTGCCCATCTCTGCGGCTAGCTTGGAATTAATTTGCTACGAGCCTTTCAAACATCCATCGGGGTTTATTATAGGAAGGTTTGTTATTCCGACTATGCATATCCCTAACTATCCTCAACATTTTATTTTTACAAATTAGTTTGGAAGATAATTGCATTTTTAATAAATTGTTCCATTGTTTATAGAATGAAATGTTTAGCGTTCAACCATTTTAAATTTCTAAGACTGCCTCAGAGTTATTGCATTGAACCATTATGAGTTTCGAATGATGTTGTTCTAGCTCCGATGACCGAAGGACCAAGATTTGTCAATAAAACTCAAGGTTATCTTTTAGAGAACCAAAATGTTGTAGATTTAAAAAAAAAAAACAACTCAATATTCATCTAATGGGCAATGGTTTTAGAGATTTTATTATGGTTTTAGTGCCCTTTATTTCTCTATTATATGCCTCAGTTTTTTCTACTGTCCAGAAACCTGAAAGTAAAAATTAAAAAGCATCTTACACCTCCTACTGTTTTTACGGATTCGAAACGCGCGTGTTATGACTGAAGATTAGATATTGATAGAGTTCAGTAAAGGGAGAGAGGCATGCATGTAAACATTGTTGGTGTTATCGGCATCGAACCTCCGGGTTCCTTTGGCCTTGTTGTTTATTTATTTAGTTTAGATCCATCCAAAAACAATGTTTACTAAGTAGGCTAGCAAGCCGTTCATGAAGTTCGCTACCTTAATCAATCTGGAATAATGCTTACCCTTAAAACTTCCGATTTGGCAATTATAGACATTTAGATGATTACTTGGCTTCTTATTAAATCCCTTCGAAAAAAATTTAAATCCTCCTTCTCTCCCGAAAAAATTCTACCTTCGGACGGTGGATTATATTTTATTACATTTGACATTATTTTCATTTAACCAGCTTGTAGTTTATTTCATTTTTCAATTCAGTTATAATTAATGCTCTGTTCTGTTGTCTTCTCACGGTTGATCAGCGCAAACATGGGATATAGTCGTTAGGATCTTAGTCTTTCCTTTGTTTGACGTTTCCTTACGCGTTTATGAGCCTACACGGAAGATTTGTAAATTCATAGAAGCAATTATTCAATTAGGAGACTTGAAGTAAATAAGTAAATTTTTGAGTTGGTATTAATTATATATGTTTCAATCGAGGTCCCTTCTCTTTATTGCTTTTCGGACAGACAATCCAGTCTACGAAGTTTTACCAGTTTCATCAGAATATCGGATTCATACTCAGACCATATTTTTTTATCGTTTAAACGCTTACGTGTTCGAACATCTTCAAGGCCTACGGAGGTGTAATGATTCATTTATCTTTGACACGGCGCTTTTTACATATTCCCAAGGATTTCGCCGAGGGGGATCGTCGAATCGATCTGGATGTAAATCCCGTCTATATAAGCAATTTCATTCGATAGAAGTTGCATTATTGACTAAACGATTGGAGCAGAAGCTGTTTACAGTAGGCACCATCTCGGGCCTTCCATTAAAAGGTGTGCCACCGCCTCAAATTGCTATTACATTATGTATGCATCTTAACATCTTTCCCATTATTTATATTCACCAGGATTTATCTTCTTTTCCAAAACATTTGTTGAGTTGCATGTGTTGGATTGTAATTTTTTATGATTTCAACGGCTACTGCTACTATCAGTGGCTGTCTACCGATTCCGGTTTTCTTCTGAGGATTGATCACGTTTTGGATACAATGGATTCCATACTATTCATCTTCCTTGTATCGCTTTTTTATTTCCCTACTTTTCCGAATCTATAATGAGATTGCCACACAACAGCCTTTCGATCACTTAAATACATGGTTTTGCTATTTACATAAATATGTAAAATCATTATTGGATCCAGGATTTGAATGTTTTCTTTTGGGGGACGTCTAACACCGGGGGTCTGAGAATAGAGTTATCTCATAGCTATAGGGGGAATCTCCCCCGGGAAATTTTGAAGAATTTTTTAGGATCTGTATAAAATGCGTTTAATAAGAGAACATATTGTAATTGTTTAATTATTTGGATCGGATCATTCATAGAAACAAAAATGGACCAATGTAAAAAAACAAATATTTTTTTATATATTTTTTTGGTTGGGCTTTCGGGCTGAAGTCTTCTCCCTCCTCTCTCTCCCCCTCCCTCCCCCCCTTGAATCCGCTAATGTGTAAAATATCAGCTGATAGTAAACTTCAGATTCTTAAACTAACCTTGAGTATACTTGGACAAAATTAATTTGAAATGCATGTCATAAATCTTGTATTTTCAATTACATTTTTTTTAAATACCTCTTGAAAATTGAAATCATTTTCAATATTGTTGTTTTGAAATACTCTGTCCCCATTATCCTTATTTTCAAATATTTTTTCTTACATTCTTATTTAAATAAAAATAATTATTTAAATTAAAATACTCGCTGAAGTTATTTCAGCAAGATTTTCCTGCAATAGAAAATATTTTAAGGATCAATTTTCTCAAAATCAGTATTGTCATATTAGTTTATATAACGTTAACTAATCAAAAGACGAAGATCCTATTGCATTAGCATACCTGAGGCAATTTTTAGCAACTATAAACAATAATAAAGTTTAGAAGTTAAGTAGAGGTAGATTATAGAAGAAAGAAAATTAATAGGTATTTGATATTTATCTACATATTTCACATATTTTCTGCACCTTTATGTATTATAATTTAGTTGCATATGATCCTAGTTCATTTTAAAAAATAAAAAAATGTAATTTTATTTGTTATTTTACAAAATAAACAATCTATAATATGAAATACTTAAGCATTTCAAACAGTATTTCAAATATTATATTAAATAGTTAATTCCAAGCTCTGCCCTCGTCCCCTTTAAGTCTATTAATTTACAGTAATCCAATAAAATGGTCTTATTTAAAAAAAATATAAGACAGCTATAAAAAAAAGAATGAAATAATTACAATAAGTAATATAGCTCTAAACCTTCATTCAATGCTAACTCCGGTATGGTCTAGTGGCTAGGATACCTGGCTTTCACCCAGGAGGCTCGGGTTCGATTCCCGGTACCGGAATACTTTTTTTTATGTTAAAACAAAAAAAAAAGTAATAATGTCTCCTGAATCATCTGGTTTTCATAGGATTTTTGAATTAAAAATAACATTTAATTTATAACACTATTTTTAAAATACCAATATAACACTGAGGTTATAAACTATTCAATAATTGATAATTAGCGAACAGCTTTTTTTTTCCTATAAAAAAAAAAAAAACGTTTCAAAATTTTGCAGGAAGTTAAATACTAGTATAGTAATCTGTTTTCCTTGTGTCAAAGGCATTAAAATTGGTGCAATGGGGTACCAATTAGAGCTGCCTTTGAATTTCTATCCTGGCTATTCCAGTATAAATTATTTACGATAAATAATTTAATTAATATTACAACATAAATTAGATGCAGCAGTCGACGCAAGGGGAGGGGGGAGGTCAGAGGAGGATATAACAGGACAGTAATTGGATTTGATGCCGTTACCCCTCCTTTGCTTTTGAGACGAAGAACTCTTCACATCCAATTTTTATGTCCTCATAAATATCAAACATATATCCGTCCTTTTAAAAAATGAGCCATTGATCTAAACAAACCATAATCTGATGATGCAATATCTAGACTCTACGCAGGATGAGGTAAAACGTTTACTCCTTACAGTTCCGATAATTTTTCCTTGGTCAAACGAGAACGATGTGCAGGGGCATTGTCGTGCTGCAAAATGGCTTGGTTCTTGTTGACCAAAGCGGGTACTTTGCACTCAGAACTGCATAAACCCTTTCTAGTTGTTCGCATTAAAGATTTGAGTCCCTACTAAGGCCGATAAATCACGAGTATTTGCATGTCGGTCTTGGTTCACACATTCAAGAAGAACGTCATCATCAACGACTAATGGGCGATTTGATCTTGGTTGTCCGGCAGTTTTTCGATGGATAGTTGACTCTCCTTCTATGGCACACATTTCTTTGGCGGCTGCATTTGCGTTTAAACCTTTTTGCAGTGATGTCTCAAAAGACTGCGAATCACAATTTTTTCTCAGAAGATGTCAGAACATTAAACGTGCGTTTTAAAAATGTAAATGACCCCATAAAGCCAACTCAAGTCACAAGGAATTAAACAATTAGTCAAAGTAAACATTGGCATAAATAGTAGGAACAAAAACATCCTTTTAGGATAATTATGAGAGTTGGAATTAAGGGTTGTATTCATGCACAAGGAGTTTTGTAACAACCTAATAATTATCAAAACTATATATAGTTTTCCTATAATTTGTTATTTGATTTCTGTCAGTCTCATTTTTAAAATTGTCCACAAAACTTGATTTTTGTGCTTGGTATTGGTAAATGGTCAATTAGAGATTGGTTTTTCAAGGAAGATTGTGAAACCGAGGGCATTGGCATTAGATAATAGAGCATTCAAAATTGGCCATATTAAAGAGGTATCATCACAGCAGTACAATTTTTGATGTTCCTGAAATGTAAGTACGGTATAACTTTGCAATACAGTCTCATTATCAGTGTCTGTACCCCAGCTTACCCAAAGGTCGCTGCTCTAGCGCCATTTGTGATAACTAACTGCTTTGTATTCAATTCTAAAATTCATATACATTGGAATTATTAAAATTATTACTCCTTTAATTAGATATTATTTAAAATTATTAGTGCTGTCGACTTTCGGTGGTCTGGAGAAGTTGTATCCAAAGCAGTAACAATTTAAATTATGGTGAGGGCCCAACCTCAACTGAAAAGTATCTTTTGGGAGTCTGTTTATCTCTCATTTAATAATTCCAATGAATACAAATGTTACAACTGAGTACAAAGCCATAGTTATGTATGAAAAAATATGATTTTCATACCCACCAATAAAAGGTTTTATTTTGAGTAATACTCATACAATAAAAAAACAACTAAGGAAAAATAAACAAATATAATCTTACCTTTTATTTATATTATATAAATTATATATATATATATATATATATATATATATATATATATATATATATATATATATATATATATATATATATATATAAATTAAATATATATAAATTATAAAAATAAAAAATAAAATCTTACCTTAAGCACCCAATTTGACGATTATAGACACTTAGGCCTTCTATTGAAAAAAAAGTTCTGTGTACGTTCCTGATCAGCTACAATGAATGCTTATCCGTTATGAAATTTAAACTATAGAAATACCGGGCCAAGATTATGCTTTGTCTTATTAAAAATTTAACACATTTGTTTTTCTCCTTGCACGATGAATGTCGATTTAATTTTTTTTTCCCAATCCATCCATAATTTAATTTAATAATTATTGGTAAATCATACTATTATATAAAAGGACAGACCGTTTTGTCGTTTTGAAACCGCTAACCGCGAAAACTACTGAATCGTTCTTTACCATATATTAACATCATCTTCATGTTTCCCGGAAGGTTTAGCAATAATAAAATCTACCGATTTTTCATTAAAATGTTATTAAAAAAGTAATTAATAAATTGCTAAGAGAAAAAGTGTCCAACTTGCGTACTTGTTGTAGCCATGACAACTGCATTGACTATAAAATTTTCTTAATAAGTGTGAAATTATGAATATAATAACGTGAAAACGTTATTCTGCGAATAAAATCGGAGGGCGAGGAAAAAAATAGTGTGTAAACTTGAAAATTTATTGCCGTTTATAAACATTTATTGTACTAAAATAATAATATAAAGTTTCAATAATTGTAAGGACAAGCATACAAATACGTTGGAGTATACCCAACGTAAGAAATGTTTCTTATGCCAATTGTATGTTTGAAAATCCAGAATTGGAAATTCTAACAAATAAATCATTTTGATACCAACGGGAGTCAAAACTCGAAATGTAATTTATTCAGAAGTCCTATAAATTTATTAGTCGTTTTTTCCCCGAAAAAATAGACTATTGCAGTGGTTCGAAGGTTGGCGGTGTGCGGCGGGACTGCGATTTCTATCCGTTTCATAATCCCTAGAGCACGATTATGGAAAATTTGGAGATGTCTGATATATATTTATATATTTTTTTTCCCCGCTACATTTGAGCACTCCTTCGGGTCAAATGAGCTAAAATTCGGTATGTAGGGCTTTCTTCAAGGCAGAACGATACCATTAAAGAATGGGTAAATTCCAATCAAAATTTCGCTATGTTTACCTGAAATTTCGGCGTTTTTTAAGTTTTGCGCATCGCTAGAGCTCCACCATATGAGTTGATGGGGCTGAAAATTTGTATGTGAATTGAGTTGGTAAAAGGGATTTGTTTCAAAATATGCCAAATAAAATCACAAAAAAGATTATATATTCGAGAGGATGGAATAGAGCAGCAATCACAATCTATGTGACCCAAAACATAAAAATAATAATGATATCTCATTTTAAATGTATACAATAACATATAGTTACTCAAATCTAGCAATAGCTAAGTATTTATGGGTTAGATAGTTATTATACAATTCAGTATTTTGGTAATAAAAAATCTATATAAAATAAGAGTCAATAGTTAATTATAATATATAGTTACTCAAATCTAGCAATAGCTAAGTATTTATGGGTTAGATAGTTATTATACAATTCATTATTTTGGTAATAATTCCATATAAAATAAGATTGAATAGTTAATTCTAATGATTATTAAAAATACATAACTATAGCCTATTTTAACTATAGCCAATGTGTAAAAACGGCATACACTCTTATTATTAGTATCATTTGCACGAACTTCTTAACTAAAAATATGGGAGGCAAAGGAAATTAGTTTCTTAACAAAAAACATTTCTTTTCTTTTAACACTATGTAAATTAATAAACTTTAATATTCGTATAATGTGTGCTTGTGAGTGTTTTTTGTTTGTGTGTGTGTGTGTGTGTGTGTACTCGCACGCACATGTGTGTATATATTGAGAGAGAGAGCTTTTGCTAATCGGATTCTTTTAATTGAAGCATAACCGTATGAAAAACACCGGCTCTTGCCTAACCATAAAATTGTATTTATTTTTTCTTTCTTGACCAAGCATCTGATGTCTTCTCCATCTGATACAGAGAACTGAAATATGAGCTTTATCATTATCAGAATAATTACAGGTGAGGATTAGATAGAGTCAATCCCGTTCGGCAGAAGATCTTGATAAAAATATATATGCCGTTATCTCCGATCCTAAGCAAACAGTAACTCATACCGTTCTGTAACTGCTATCTAACACTATTACAAAGATATCTTTAATTTTTTTTGGTCTCTGATTTCTGCCCTGTATTTTTTATTCATTTATTTTTTGAAAGTGTAGGGAAAAAATCTATTATAATGCCAGAGATTTTAATATGCTATCAAAACGATAACAAATTAAGGAATTATAAAATAAGTTTACATCTTAGTACAGATAAGATAAAGCCGGAATCGAACAAATTAACAACAAAATTTGTACATTCATGAAAATTTGGTCATAACTTCTTCTTGGTAGTATGAATCAAAATCTGCAAAATCCACACAAATTTCCGAGGAACAACCCTCCCCGGAGGGATCGGGATGTTCACAAAATAACCTACACTAATTAAATCGAGTAAGATATCGTTTCTTATATTTTACCTCACTCGGCTTAATTTTTGCAAATATCCCCCTCTACTCCCCTGCCATTTCGACCCTCCCTCCAAAATTTGGGGATTTAAGAATCTCGATTCTTACTAGCCAAGACGAAGTCATGACCAAATTTTCATGAATGCACAAATTTTGTTGTTTATTTTGACTGTATTTTCTGTAATATCTTGTTTCTCAATGTCTCTAAATAGTTTGCCATAAATTTTTAAGTTTTTTGGATTTGTGGTTATTATTAATGTTTTACTGGAGTTGTGTTTAAGATATTTCATTAGCAATCTTCATGCTAGAAACGGTAGATGTAAATTAAAGTAATTTAAATTCATTTTTTTTTCTTCACCTACCGAGAAACGCATGGGAATCTGATTTTTTTTTTTAAATTTATCCTTAGACTTAAAAAAAATTATGTTTAAAATAAAATAGTCATTCTGTTTATGGTTCAGCGTTGTTGTCTCCACTTTCTAATGACCTCTCATCGCCCTAAAATATAGAATCGTACTTAATAAATATATCGGGTATGTAATGGTTATTTCAGATTCGTGTACTCTATTTCAAGAAAAAATCTCTTCCAACAGAGATATTGAAAAATAGTAATAATAAAAAAGTTAAAAGTGTTGGAAACATTCTCGCCATGTTGGATAGTAGGTACTTTGGTGTTTATCCAGCCAGATATACTTTTCTCTTTTAAGAATTCCGATCAGGTAAAAATAGTCTTGATTTTTAATGATACCTTAGCTTATTTGATATTTTTCATTTTGAGCAATGTTCATTAGTGTTTTAGTCCTTAAAGTTTTGAAGTCTTTCCTCATATCGAATAATTTCTCACTATACATTCAAACACAAACTTCTAGTAATTGCAAATAGCGAGTAATTACATTATCAATATAGTATTTTATCTTAGTGAATCAAGTTTGTCCTTTGGTATCTCATACCATATTTTATTTCTGTAAAAAAATCATGATCTCTTAATTTCTCCATGTAATGATGACATAAAAGGCGTACGGTTTCAGAAGGTTGCTTTGTTTGATGTGCTTTATCATTTCTCAAAAAAAAATTTTTTTTTACAGCTCTAATAAAATTGTACGATCCTTTCTCAGAATATGGGTACCGTTCCACCTCATTCGTTTGTCTTTTAGGAAGCTGTTCATTGTCCAACATTGTTTATTTTTCAGTAAAGTTAATTTTCCTTATGTGAAACAGAAACTTGAAGTTATACGAGTATTATTTTTACGATTATTTACTGTATAAATATTGTACTTTTATCTAAGTTTTATAGTCAATTAAGTTTGTCCTTTGGTATCTGTCGTCGTATTTTATTCCTGTTGTAACGTCAAGATCACCTTTAGCGCTATGTTTTTTATTGATCACCACGTAGGCATTATTCAATGTCAGGTTCTATTTTCTGCAGCTGATGAATGATATCCCGCGGTTAAAAATATATCACTCCAAACGTTTATCGGTTTAGTGCGTTTTTTTTCTTTGTTTTTAAAATCAATGATTCTAGTCCTCCTATAGTCCTTCAAGATTTTTTGAAGTGAATACCTGCATAAAGTCAGACGGTTCCCTATCTTTTCGTGAAAAATATTATGTTAAAGATATTATAAATATTTACAATGAAATACATATTACTTAATAACTTTTGATTTTCGGTATTTATAATCATTTTTAAATTTACTTGGCATTTAATTTATAATATACTTTTTCAGACAGAATTCCTCTCCGAAGTAATTTCTTGTAATCTACTATTTTTAAATCAATTTAAACGTTTGCCAAAGTGAACTTTTCACCAGATAAATTAAACTTTTTTCTTTGAATAATTAAATATTTTTGCAAACAAATTAACTGTTTTATTAGTCAAGTGTTTTTATTTTTCTAATCCTTTCTCCTATTTGATTCGATCATACTAATATATATATATATATATATATATATATATATATATATATATATATATATATATATATATATACACATATAATCAGAGATTAAAGACTTCCCCTTTTTCGAAATTTTTCGAATTCAAGTTTTCGACGGAAATACACGTTTAATGTCCCCTGAGTCCAAATGACCAAGTCTCGCAAAATGGTCTGTGTGTCTGTGTTTGTGTCTTTGTGTGTGACTGTGTGTGTGTCTGTGTCTGTGTGTATGTGAACAGTCTAGCTCAAAAACGAAAAGTCGTACGATACTGAAATTGCGTATTTAAGGTTGGCACCTGCATGTGATGGTACAGCAACATTTTCGTCAAAATCGGCTAACCGGAAGTGCCACTTTATATAATCGATTTTACACTTTTTTACAATTTCCTCGAAAACGGCTCTAACGATTTTGATGAAACTTGCCTAAATTATTCTTCATAAAGGTCTTTAACTTTTCATTTATGTAGTAAATCACCGAGAAATTGCAGGGAAAAAAGTTATGATGAAAAGAATATTTTATTTGCGCATAGCATAAAAAGTATACATTTTACGGTAAATTATGTATAGAATTGTAAGAAAGGTAATTAAATTATCTAAAAAACAATAAAAGAATCATCAAAATCGGACCAGTATTAGGAATGATACAGAGTATTTTATGAGGACCCTAGATGGGTAACCAAGCGTATCTGAAAGTAGACGGATGCCACCGAACCTCCTCCCACCAATCCGCCAATCTATTGTAAACAATACGCTCTATAATAAAGTTATTTAAGAATACAAAAGTGGAAATTAACTTAATAATTTCTACTTTCACATTATTTAATGTAAAGAAAATGTTTCCATGGAAACTAAATCAGAAACTTTTAAAATATATTTGCAACTTGATAAAGTTAAAATATATAGGTAGTTGTACAGGATTGTTGTACTAAAATTGTTTAAAAAACTTTTTTATTGTACTTAAGTGGGAGAAGAATTGAATGCTGCTGAGTTTATTAGAAGCAGTGTTTATGTGAACTCTTTAAAATTGTATTAAAAAGATAATTATTATAGGACGGTAAGGGAAAGTTGTGTGATGCGCGCACCGCACCAGATTTTTTTCTTTATTCTACGATAAAAAAAAATTATTAATGAAACAATAAAAGCAGTATACATATATGATCTTATTTTCTAATATACATATTTTACATATTTTATATATAATATACATATTTTACAGTATACATATATGATCTTATTTTATATTTGATGTAATGTGGTTATTCTGTTTGCACATTTTCATCATTATTTCCTTTAATTATCATTAATTTTAGAAAATTGTTAAGACCTGAATATGAGGTTCTTTACCCTCAGAATGGTAAAAAAGTGATGAACCACATAAAGTATACCATGGAAAGTAGTTCACCGTTAGACTATACCAGTGCATCGAAAATAATAGGTAGCCAATAGAGATGACTGCCGGTAGCAACCGATACCATCACTACATCCTAATTTTAATAGGATTACCTCGACGTCCAATCATTTATTTCTCTTTGGTTTGATTTATGATTTGTAGTCTTATCCTCATGATCCGATCCCTCTGAGATATAACAGTCATAGTATTTATTGACTCCTCTTCTTCATATAGTAATACAACAGACCGTTGGTGTCGTCGACTTCTTTCGAGACTATTTCTTATGTATACATAAGAATTCTCATATATTAAATCTGACAAATGAAAATATGCAACAAAAGAGTGCAATTATCTAACAATGTATCAAGTCTTCACAAATATATTCTACGGATTAGGTAGTCCGTAGAGAGACTAAAATTAATCTAAATAAAGTTGTGTCTGGATAAGTAACGGAAACTAAAAAAAATTAGAAACAGGACAAAGTCATGGAAGATGATGTCGAGAATAAGAAAATAAGTTTCGATACTAAGGCTATGAATGATCTCTCTAAAATTACGCACATTTATTTACTAGAAGTAAACTCCCTAGCCTAAATGTAACAATTGTCAATCCAACACTTACTACTGGAATGTGAACATCATAGCGAGAAGAATAAAAATTGGAATCGATAACCATGACATATCAAAGTTGGTCGGAGGATACACGAAGTTTCATTATTAAATTACAAAATATCAAAAAAGTGATCAAAGCATTTAAGCAATTGTAATATATTAGCGAATGGTGCTTTTAGTGTTGCAGTGTACCGCACCAAAAAATGAAATAAATATATCAAATTCCGTTGTTTATACTGTTTTGTATTGATTGATGATTAATAAAAATAAGTTTGCGAAGGAATTTTTTAGACTTTATTCAAACAAATGAAGACGAAAAGTCAAATGCTTAGGCCGGTTATCCCCCTCGTTCTGTTTGTACATGTTCCTGACTTGTACTTGTCAAGAAAAAAAGAACAAGTCCAAATAGCCGTAGGAAGTGGTGTTAGGAGAGACTAATTTTCCAATCTTCAGGCTCACGCGGATAATTGATCAGGGTAGAAGTGAGCGGACGGGGCGCCTGAGAGCATGAAGCACTCCCAAAAGGAACAAGTCGCTCCCAGCGAGGCCAACAATAGCAGCGAGTCGTGATGTTGGAGGTGGCGAGTCAGTCGGCTGAAAAAGAGCGGCAATAAGGAGCCTTGATGGTTCGTATCGGAATCTATTACCGAGCTCTCTAAAAACAGACGAGCTCGGGTGGGTACAATTATCTAAGGGGGTGGAAGGTCGTGAACTTTGACTGGGAATATTGAAAAGGGGCTAAGTAGCCTGTCTAACATCTCACCGCAGAGCCTGCGCTGACAAAAAAACTTTTTTCTTCTTCACCAACGGGGGATTAAGTTATCACTTCTATCGGATCGGCTCCTTCGCGAACTGCAGTTATTATTTACTAGACCTACTACTGTGAAACATTTTGAAGACAGCCCTTCTTTGAATTTACTATATAGGGTAGCGTCAGAGTATCATTTGGACTTGTATAGTTGACTACTTAATCATTAGCTTTCATAAATGCAAAGTATTATTATGTTGAATAATGATGATCTCATTTTCAAATTTTTAAAATTATAGAAGAAATAGAGATAATTTATGGGGAGTTAAACAAGAGAGACGAGGATCTTTTTTTTTTTTTTTTTTTTTTTTTGCACGGTTAAAGAGAGTGCATCTCTCACGCATTGCATGAGAAACGACCCGTGTGCCTTAGTTTTCATAAAAAGTTCTATTCGTCTCGTATTTCTCGTTATTATTACACTGGTCGACAAGATTTTCTTCAGAAGAAATCTGATTAGTAAACTCTAGTGCATTTTTTTTCATCCTGAATTCAAATCTGTAGTCAGAATTTTTCCATCAGGCGTAGTTTTTCTTTGACAGCCACTTTTTAAAATCTGATTTTTAGCGTTCTCTTTGACTTGCCATTGGAACCTTTTAATGTAGCCTTGCTTTCCGTCTTAGGAACCTTTTAATGTCACATTCTTTTCTGTTTATAACTGCATTGTGTATGCTGTGTTGTAGTATTTTGTTTTTTCACCATCCCAAGAAAGTCTGTGAATCATGCAGATAACTTCTTCAATATTTGTGGCCAGCTGACCTTCAAGTCTCAGAGACGAAATTTCACGTCACTTCTAAACAAGTGTTATGAACTTTACTTTGGATATCAAGTTGGCAATTTTGATAAAACCTGGGACCCAAATTGTTATTTTTATTTACCAAATATTAAAGGAATAACATCTAAAACAAAATATACAGTTAAGTATCATTGCTTTATTGCTTGACTTGCAACTTGATTTATCCAAATTTTGTTGTTTTTTCTGCGAATGAGACAGCAAAGATAGAAAGTCTTACTGCGTTGGAAAATGGTTTAAACGTGATTCTCTCATCTCTGGCCAGAAAAATATGTCACATATTCCTTTAGTGAATCCTGACAAAATATATTTACCTCCATAGCATATTAAGTTAGGATTAATGAAAAATCATAGCTATGGATAAACTTTCTGATGGCTTTTGTACTTGAAATTCGCCAAAGTCATTGATGCTAAAATGCATAGGATTTTTAAGACAACAAATAAGGTCATTGATGGATGTTGAACATTTTGAAGGACTGTTAATTACACTGGAAAAAGCAGCCTAGCAGTCTTTCAAAAATGTAGGTTGCAATTTCCTTGGAAACCATAAACCAGAAACCTAACGTGACATAGTGGCTGATCTTCTGCATTCTCATAAAGCTATGGGATGCAGCATGTCTTTAAAAATTTACTTCTTGTACTCTCATTTAGACTTCTCCCCGGAAAATCTTAGAGCTGTCAGCGATGAGCACGGTGAGCGTTTTTATCAGAAAAGTTCTACAATGGAAAAGAAGTACCAACGTAAGTGGAGTTCTAATATGCTGGCTGACTACTGTTGGACCAAGAAGATAGACGTTCCAGATGCAAAATATGCTTGAAAATCACTATCTATCACAGAAAACTCCTACCCGATGGAGAAAAACTGAAATGATGTTTGGATTCAACATGATAAATACTTCTAGAATCTGTTATTTTTATTCTTATGAAAGAAAAATGGTTCTTATTTGTGGACCAGTGTTATTAATGACTAACGCCTTCTGGGTAAGGTATCGAATGTGTGCATTGCGGGTTTATGGTAGATTTTAGAATAGCTGGGTTTTTAGAATAGTTGACTAGCCACGGTATTTGTTTCTTTGGTTTAGAATTCTTGTTTACAAATTTTATTTTATTTTGTCTGTATTGTTTAAATAAGTGTTGTTTTTTTGCCGCGAATAATAGGCATTGGTTCGTTATTTTGAACGGAGAATTGAATAGTTTACTACAAACGAGGGGTACAAAATAATGCATATAATATTTTCGACCATTCTGACCTGTGCTGAAGTATAGTATTTAAATTCTTAACTTTTAAAAGGCCCAGTTAAACAATTCATTAAAGAGATTCATTAATATTCCGATGTTCCTCAAGAAATATGTACAGGCAATGATGGTGTAAGTCATTTCAAGTAGGTTCTGGAATCCGATGCATGTTTAATATATTTTTTTTCTCGGTTAATTTTGATCTGCATGATGCGTAGATTTATATTGAGTCGTAAATTCAATAAATTTGTTTACCGACATCAGCCATTAACGCTTTAACCCACAACCCCAACACGAAGGTATAAGGTGAATATACCGGTATTGGAGTTCCAGCCTCATGAGCCACTGGATTAATTAAATTGTTAAAATGAGTTAGATAATTTGATTCAGTTTCAAAATTGGAGTAAATATAGCTAAACCCATCTAGTTTAAGCAGTTTTATAAATATGAGTTTTTATGTTCTGAATTTGTAACTTTAAATTTGTCGCAACCTTCCTAATTTTCCCCTTTATTCTATATTTTCGAGACACATTGCAAAATAAGACAAAATTACATTAATGTGTTTCAAGTAATACAACATTAGATTTTAATTTAAGAAAAAGCCGTATATGTATCACTAACGGAACGAGGTGATTTCCAAGTGCCCACTATTTGTGCAAATTTTGTGTTTAGAAAAAGTAAAAAAATAAAATAAAATAACTTCCATCAATTTAAACTTTAATAGCCATGAATTCCAAGAGGAGTTGTAAGTACAATCACTAGATATGCTTTTTATATTAAAAGTACCCAGAGAAACTTTTTTTGTCAGGAAAAAACAATGCAAATTTACTTTAAAATGTGCCTACTATTACATTTACCTTTTTTTTTAATGAATTACATTTTTTATCGAATACCCAAGGTAAGAATATTCTAAAATTAATTACATTCGATTATATACTTAAAATTTTATTTATTTTTTTTTCTCACACTTTAAACTATAGTTTTTCCTCTGTTGGAAAGGAATTCCCCTACCGTTCACCTAGACTTGATGGCATTCCAGCCCTTGGAGTATTTTCCCTATCCTCACTTTGTCCTCAGCGACTTAAGGTTAAGAGACTGGGCCGGGATAAGAAGCGGTCCCTTTGATAACACTCCAGGTCCTCCCTGAATAGTCATGAAACCACACAAAAGAAGAGATTCCCTTTCTTCCAAACGGATAGCGTTATCGGTTCCTTGGTCGTGACTCGGTACTTAGCTCTGGTTGTCGCCAACTACCGCCTTTCCGCAAGGTTTGATGCTCATCTCTTTGGTATACGCTAAGAGAGAGCATAGGATGACAGATGAAAACTTTTCCGAAAGAGCAGTTGTCTCATGTTTTATATTTAAATACTTTTGTTGGCTGAGCGTTTGAGGCAGGACCTCAGCATTCTCATGTCAGAAGCGGCTCTCGTTCGAATCCACCCTGTTTATATATTTTCGTAACGGACCCTCATAATAAATCTTAACCACCTCAGTCTTCGTAAGTTGGTAACCTACAGATTAACATGTTCTTCTTGCCCTGCTTCCAGTACGTAAGTTAAACCAAAAAAAAGAAACAATAAAACATAGGAATTATATACCAGTATAAGGGAAATTTTTATTTGAAATAGCATTTATTGCAAATTTTATATATCTTAATTAATTTATTTTAATTTTTTTGTTTTAGGTATGTAGAAACACTGTATTACTACATCCTACATGTAATGGAATTATTACTTTTTTTCCTTTTCGATGAGTTTAATTCGTTTAATTGATTATTTATTTTCAGGAATAAATTTGCTAATAAATTTCATATCGTTTATTTAGTCAACTTAACGACGTTTCTGACTGGTTTGTACATTTTCTAGTGCCCCATGTCCTATAAATATAAACCTATTCATATACTATAGCATGCAAATTCTTCTTCTTCTCCGGCGCTACGGTCTGTCCCATACGGACTGTCCAACTGGGCCTCACATATTTTTCTCAATTACCTCATTTTATTATAATTGTTTACCAATAATCATTTCTTTTTTTTCTTTAATTTATAATAGTACCCATATGGAGAACACAAAACAGCCATATTTTATTTTTATTTTTTGGAATAGTTGATGCTGTTTAATTGTTTACGGTATCTAAACACATAATAAATATGCTGAGGAGGCAAGATTCAGGATAAGTTTTTTAAATCTATACATAGTTATCACTACTGTGGGAATTAATAGTAATAAAAAGCTTAGCGAACCCGAAGGCTCGATACCGATGCCACCAATCGTGTGCAAACAAACTACAAACCTCGGTCCACCGACCGTCCTATTCCAAATCCATAAGATCATCCTTAACACAATCCTCCCACCTACGTTTCGGTCTACACCCCAGTCGGCTCAGCATTCATTATTTCTTTTTAGGAATTAGTTTCGTTACCGAGCCCATCAGCTTTACAAGCCCATTTCAACCGTCGCGATGATATCACTTCAATTATATTAACAGGGTGCACATTCTTCTCTTTAAAGTCCTTCATTTTTCATAAATTAATACTTCCAGCGATGTACCCAGACTTTTGGGGGGAGGGGAGAGAGAAAGGATTTGTAAGAGGAAGGCAAGTAATCATCTAAATGTCTATAATCGTCAAATTGGGAGTAAGTTTTTAGGATGAGCATGAAAATTGAATTAATAATCACCAAAAATATAACTTAAAATGAAAACTTTATTTTGTTTTATACATTTCGGGAATTATATCCTCCCTCCTCACATGCGTACGCCACTTTGTGCATTTCTCAGAAAAAGCAGGGAAAACAGTTATGACGAAAACTAATCATTAGTTATCTCTATTTCAATAAATGTCCTTCTTTGACAGACTTTTTCCTTATAATTTTAGTTAATTTGTCTAGTTAGTTGATAGGTAATTAAGGAAGGCCTTAAATAGTCAAAAGTGGGAGAACTGTGTGCACAGGAAAAAGTTCTATAACACCGAAATTTTCATATTAAAACTTATACCAAACCTTATTACTTTTCCTTATTTAGTCCAGTTTCTTAGGTTAGAAATTTTTTTCAATCATAGCAGCTATTATTTATACACAATAAAAAATCTACAGGAATACATTTCCGCAGGGTTTCCCGACCCTCGGGTAACTATGCGCGGAAAATACAATTCTGGGTAAATGAGGAGACGCTACTCTTTCTAACTTATTTTTTATTGATTGCACAGGAGCAATAAATTCAAAGCCTAGGAAAGAGTTGTCCTTTGGGGTTGACGCTTCCATCATGCGCACCACCGCGTACACCTGCCCGATCATGTACGCAGAAATGTGACTGCCCTATCAAAATGACTGGCGAACATTTAAATTATTACACATGTTAATAAGTTACACATGTTAATAATGTAATAAATTGTTGCATATATTAATAAGGGATCATGGATTACAAATATAATTAGTTAAGTCAATAGATCATTGTGGAAGGTATAACTTCTTATTTTCCAAGAAAATCAGATAACAAAAATACTTACACTTAAGCCACGATAGTAACTTTGGCGGGACGCTACTTCCGTACTCCTCTTTATTTGTCTAATGCTATGCTTCAACACCAATTAGAGATACCTATGGCCGTTAGAAATTTTGTTATACTGATGCACAGTTCTCCCACTCTCCTTCTACCATAACACCTTTAGGCCTTGAGCTTGCCTAATTGTAAAACGAGGATCATCAAATATTTATTGCATGTAACATTAATTTTATTTTTTTTTTTATTCTCCTCTTAATAGTCGAGTACGGCACATCTGGAGCATACTTGAATGATTGGCATGCATCTTACCCTCACACTTCCGATCAAACTTATCTTGCCCTAAGGAATAAAGCTCGCCTTCCATTTGGTACAGTAGTGAAGCATAAGCCGTTCTTCATAAGAGCCTTTATTATTTCGTCCGATTTTATAACCGTGTTGCCGGTGAGCGAGAGGAGCGCAGTTAACTCGCCGCAGTTTATGGCTGGCGGGTGTTGGCGATAATGAGCCCCAAACATGTCCTCCCCCTAGCCCTCTAACATATCTCTCTCATGGCGAGGCTAGTTATTGGCTCCCTTCGTAGGACTTATTAATATGTCCCTGTGTTGCATTCCGGTTTGCTTCCAACAAATAAAATTTCCCAACCATTTTAAATCGTTTCTCTGTGTTATGTTGTAGTTTTTCCTGCAAATGAACTACGAAATTTTATTTCCGATTTCATAGATCTTTTGGATTTTTTCTAAATATATTAAATTTGGAACAACAAACATTCTTATACCAAAGTATTTCCGTGTCTTCTCTTTTGTCTGTTATTAAGTAAGTATCGCAAGTTCATTTTATACTTTATCTTTAAATCAAATCAAGTCTGATTAACTTATGAAAAACATATTAACGTTCATTTTAGTCCATCATTATTATCTAATCATATTGTGTTAGTCAATGTTTATAATTTATAATCTTCAGATTTGTGGATCTTTTTACTGCATTATACATGTTCCTCTGTATTACTGAAGAAACATTGAAAAAATGGGACGATTTTTTTTATACATAATATGCAGAAAAGTATGTCAAAAGTATGTAAAAACATAAAACAAAAGTGTACCGCAAATGTGTAGAGAACAGAAATATTAATATTGGATTAAAAGCTGCTTATACACCAAATCCATAATTGTTTAAAGAAAAAAAAAGCATATTTGCCTATCTTTTTTACTAAATTGGTGTAGGTACATACTTAATAAAAAAACAACATTAAATGCTAAATAAATTTTATTTTTATAGGAATATAAATTTAATTTTTTCAAATTTGGTTAGCTTCCATCACTAGTTTCTCTCAAAATATATTGATAGATAAATTTTAGTCTTAGGTAACCATTGTTTATCCATGACTTTGTAATCATATTTTTTTATATTTCCTGGCAAAATAGCCTAGACAGGCCTGTCTTTTTAGGATAGTTTAGTATAGTTTTATTTAAACATTTCATGAACAATGTACGATCTTTATTATGAAGAAGATGAAAGATGCTGAAGCATTGGTTATTACTTAACAATGTATCTGACCTTCTATATTATGCGATTATTTTCACAAGTTTGCCCCAAGGGCAATTAAAACTTAATAGTTTTAATGCATATTTAGGTTATTCTAACAGAAATGGACACTTTTATATTGGAAATTAAAAAAAAAATTATCATTACAAAAAAAAAAAGAATTATGTTATTCTATTCCTTCAACTTTCTAATGCAAGCAATCTTACTCGGAGAGCACCAATACATTCCAGACTTGAAATACGCCCGACTAAAAATTGTAGAGATGTTTTAATGTTGACGAATGAAGGGATCAAATGTATCTAAACAGCAGCAGGTCCATGATCAAGATGTTCTGATCAAGTGCTTTGAAACTGTTGATTGGGGTTGCATATTCATTTTACCTGTAATTCACTACTATATGAAGAGTCTATTGTTTCAGACTACCACCAAAATGAAATGCTTATTTTTCAATGACATATTTCATGGTATAGTTTTAAATAAAATCACTATGGATCAATGATTCATCTTAAGCTAAATTCCGTGAAAAGTTTCATCCCTCTGTCAGTGTTTTCATTCCTTTGTCATGTTTTATTAATATTATGAACTTTAAAGCATTTTTCAAATACTGTTAAAATAAAAAAAGTACTAGGGATTCGCTAATTAACAAACTTAAACTCTAACTAACAAGAATTCATTATTGAATACATAAATTTAGAAAATACTTAACCCGTCAAAACTGTTGGAGATAGGGCAATGGACACCATTAAACATGGACACCATTACACTTTTTGGGACAAACTCCATCTGTAAGATTAGGTTTTATACTGAGAGTGAATAAACAGGTATGAATGATGGGGAAGGGATCAAACTAGCTGACAATGTGCTTTTCATTATTTTCCCGTCCTAGCAGATTGGTGGGAATTTAGGTTCGAAACTTCCCAGAGAAATGAACTATAACCTATGGGACAGTTTAGAAACTATTTTGCAGTTCTATCATTCTTTTTTTATAAAAAAGTTGACAATTCTTCTGAAACTGTGAGTCATTTAAAAAACAGTTAAAAAAAGAAAAAAAGAAAAATTAAAATTGATAAAGTAGACAGCCACAGAACATGTGTGAGTTAACCGACTCACAACTTGGGACATCGCAGGAAATGAAACTGGATCACTTCGAGAATATGTTTTGGTACACGTATGTATAATTTAAAATGTCTTTGCAAGAAGCCTGCTTTAGTAACATTTATGTCTCTGAGCATTAAGATATTCCAAATTGAAATTAATATCATGTGACACAAAATGTCTACTTCTCTGAGGATGACTTATATATTTTAGAACCTTAGAGGATGCTTTTTTGCTCCTCTTCAGCATTTAAATAATATTTCAAAAATGTTGGGTGAGTCAATTAGTTACTTATTACTAATTGACAAACCCAACATTTTTGGCATATTATTTACATAAAGAGAAGCAAAAAATCCTCGAAACGTGTAAAAAATGTATACATTAAAACTATTGAGTTTTAATTGACCTTGAGGCAAACTTGTGAAGATAAACGTAGTTAATAATAATTCAACATACTATACAAAATTGAATTTAAAAAAGAAGATAGTAAATTATAAAACAGGAATGGAATCCAGTCCTATTTTTTTTGTTCTGTGTTTGCTTTATCAGAATATGGAAGCTAGTGACATTTCCCTGTATGTTCCAGATATCTAAGTGCATTCCTCCTGCTAGTGGACAGCTTACGGACTACTTTAGGTAACAGTCGCTACTATCAGACTTTCTGGTACCACACTTACTCGGCTCCGGTAAAAAGTACGAAAGGTCTTTTGGAAGAGGGAAAAAAAAAATAAGTGGAGTAAAAAATCCGAAAACCCCTTTGGATGGCAGTAGGGATCCCGGACACAGGCCTTGTACACGGGAGTACAGAGTGGAAAAAAGCGCCGGGAGCCGAGACTAGTAGCGACACCACTTAGATACGCGACACCCGGACTTTTTGACAGGATATTCAAATTAGATAAGTGAAATTACTTAGCTCCTATCTTCTGACAAATGGGAGAACCCGGACTCCAATGGAGACTCGATTTGTGTACGTCAAACGGATGCACCCTCCTCTTGATAAAATACACCATTTCTAGGTTTTATCTTACCTTCTGTCCTCGTCGGTCATTTGTCATCCTCCCATCAAGCTTTTAGGGTATACTATATTGGAAATTTGATCTGTGTCATTCGTGACTTAGATTTGGGGTAGAGAAAGTATACGGATGGTAAAAATTTATCGATGAAGAATAAGTAGGTAAAGTATGGATTTCATAATGTTCTGAAAAATATATTTTTAATATATTTTATAATTATAAATGTATTTTAAATATTCACATTGTTTCATAGTTCACATAAACACTACTTAAATTATTTTCTCGTCTTCTCTCACTAAAGTACAATGAAATAGTTTTTAAACTATTATAGTACGACTATTCTGTGCACTATATATTTTTGGTTTGTTGAACTGAAAATAAATTTTAAAAGTTTCCATGTTATTATTAAATTGCATTATTACAGAACGTATTGAAGAGAAAAGAATGAGGGCAAAGAGCGAGGATGCTCGTCAGCATCCGTCTGTTTTCGGACTCACTCGTCTTACCATCCAGGACCTTTGCTTGCAGTCCTTATAAGGCTCGCTGTATCTTTGCTGATACTGGTCCGATTTAGATAAGTTGTTTTTATTTTGTTGAGAATTTAATCATCTACCTTTCATTATGTGTATAAATTACCATTAAGTGTAGGAATAATTTTTGAATTATGCGGATATAAAATTTTATTTTCGTCATTTTAGGTAAGTTTCTTAAAAACTTTTGAACCGTTTTCGAGAAAATTGTAAAAAAGTGTAAAATACATTATATAATAGCCTAGTTCCGGTTAGTCCGATGCACTGTATCTTTGCTAATATTGGTCCAATTTTGGTGGGTTTAAAATCGATGATATAAAATTCAGTAACTCGAAAAAGTTGCTGTAACATCTCAGGTATATACCTATCTTAATATGTAATTTCAGTTTCGTACAAGTTT
The DNA here is from genome assembly GCA_948150685.1 of Rhaphigaster nebulosa. Classification (NCBI taxonomy): domain Eukaryota; kingdom Metazoa; phylum Arthropoda; class Insecta; order Hemiptera; family Pentatomidae; genus Rhaphigaster; species Rhaphigaster nebulosa. Next base: position 114,103,690 of record OX411309.1, on the reverse strand, counting down.
TCTTTTTTGAGCTAAGCTGTTCGCATTCACGCAGACACACACACTGGCAGACTATTTTGTGAGACTTAATGATTTGAACTCAGAGAACCTTATAATGTGTATCTTGTGATGTGTACCTTGTAATTTCCGTTAAAAACTCGAATTCGAAAAACTTTTCACGATCGCAATACTTCCTCTTACTATGTATTTCATACTCGTACATAGGTAAGAGGAAAGTAATGAATCAAATTGCCTGTGATTAAACTACAGTTTGATAAATGTTTCAATTTACTTTGAATTTTTAAATTACGTTATTAATATTTGAGGGTGTGGACCGCCAAATTGTTTACTTCTTGCAGCGGTTGTTGAATGAGGAGAGTTTTGCAACAACTATTGATTTTTAAACGTAAGAGAATAAAGCGAGGGATGAATTTTTGAACGATTAATACTCTTCAGTCTGAAAGTAAAAACATTCAAGTTATTATAACTATTGCAGTCTCGATTTGAATAAAAAAATGGAAATAATGAGTTTTGAGGTTCACACTCTCATTTGTAGATGAACTTTTGAGAATGGCTATTAATTAAGCATTGAACAATGAAATATGATTTGAAAAATACAATATTTTAATCCGGAGAATTTTTTAAATATTTTTATTTATTTGATATATCAATATAACTTATTTAGGAGTCTTAAATTATTTCTCTTTGAAACATAGCAATGATTGTATTCGGGACGTCGGGAATGTTGAAGATCAAATATTGGGGAAAAGACTTAAGTCACCGACTTCCAGGCTCCAAGCGCGAATTTCGATTTCGGCAGATAGTGGTCTTTAGTAGTGCTGTAACCAACCTGATCCCCGCTGTTGTAGGTGGTCCAGAGATCCCATTTTCTTATTTAAAATCTAATCTTTTCTGATGTTTATCGGATCATTTTATGTTTCTTTAGCATTTACATGGCCCGGGAGATTATAAATCTTTGGTAATAGAGTGTTGGTGTAGCACAGGCTCCAGTCGTTATTTCTTAAGCTCGTTAATAGAAGAACCTGCGCTTTATCTTTTAGGCATTACGCTCTTCAGGATAAGGAATTGATATAATTTTCATAATTGGCTTCTCAGAAATTTCACACACACACACACACACACACACACATATATATATATATGTGTGAGTGTGAAATTTCTGAGAAGCCAATTATGAAAATTTGGTAAGAGGAAAGTAATGAATGAAGCTAAAATATATGTATGTATATATATATATATACACACACATACATACATACATATATTTTAACTTATCAAGACATTAAATTTGAGGTCAATTTTGTAACCGTTCACACTCCTTTTTCTTCTTTATTGAGTTAATTAACAACGTTTCGGTCAGAACTAGTCCATTTTCAAGTCTGCATATTGTCTTCATTACTTTTTATTATCTAATCCAAACCTGAATTATTGTCATTTCTATTTCTAATAATACATTAATTTTATGTGTACATTGCGTCCGTTCACATTGCTTCTCCATATGAAACTTTCAGACACAATTCTAAAATAAGAGATAGCACGATAAGCAAATCTAACGTCTGAGTAGTGCAAGTAAGTTTCCATTGGACCATGGAATGCTTAATTATCGTAATACTCAAATTACTCGTAATACGCTGAAAAAAAAATACGAAATGATTTTGTACTTAATTTGGCATCATGCTAAAGATGGCATTATAATAACTTAGAATTATATGGTTGTTAACTGAATTGTTAATTTACTGCAATTTTTTTTTGTTAGTTAATGCTCATATAACTTATTTGTACTCTTTTTGATTAGCCTATATATCCTTAAAAATAATAAGTGAAAAAATTATTCCTTGCTCCAGTTAAAACTTGCTTGCACTACTCAAACGTTACGTTTTCTTACAGTGTTTTTCTCCATTTTCGAACAGTCTCCAAACTTTAACCAAGCAAATGAACAAGTATGGATTTTATTTACCATAAACGCCTCAAAAAAATACCAACTTTTGTGGATGTCAGATTTTTAGATCCCAGTCCCATCGGGAATACAAAAGTTTACATTTTGATTAAATCTTAAAAAAAACAAGGATAGATTAAGTTGCATTAAATTTTTTTCTGGTTGACCTGTTACTCATCTACCACACAAGGACTTAGTCGGTTATAGTTTTCTTTCTCATAGAAAAAAAATTACTCGAAAACGGAAATTTCAGGTCAATTTGTATTATCTTCGGAATATGAATCAATTAAATATACTATAGATAAGTCTTTTAACTTAAAAAATTACCTTTAAAATGGTGTTTTTTCTTATCTTGTTAAGTCGTATATTTTTTGAACTATCGATTAAACTGCTAATTCTTGCGTTTCGTTTTATTCCCCATTTTCGAACAATCAGCAAGTATAGAGGTACCAAACAAATAAACAAGTAAGGTTTTTATTAACCATAATCCTATTCCGAAATTCACTGAAATTGGGCGGTAGCAACGAAGAAAAATGGCTGCCAT